>JALHBY010000183.1:6158-40375 GCA_024340155.1 Tolypocladium pustulatum | reverse complement strand
GGGGGGGGGGGGGGGGGGGGGGGGGGGGGGGGGAGTGGTAGTACATGTGGTGTTATGATCGAAAGACGAAGGATCCGCACGGCTACTCACTTGGCAGCGGACTGGTATGATTTTGACTTCTTCGTCTCTGCAGCCCTCCCTCCACCGGATACATTGTAAGTCACACGTTTTCTCAGGGCAAATGTCTTCAAGAGCCATCCAGCAGAGCAGATCACCAGGTCACACAGAGGCTGGCTCGTCGTAGAAGGCAAGCGTTCCATTTCAGCAGAGACTGGTGTTTTCAGCATTTAGTTCTGCCTTATGTACTAGGAGCCCTTGCAGTCACAACATTCAACAAGATTACTGTTCGTACGAGCGCGACTGTTTGGCAGCCATCCTTTCAGGGTTTCGCAATCTTGTAAACCCATGAACTGACGCTATCAAGCGGCCTCCAAAGTATTACTAAAGGCAGACGTCTGACGTTATGGAAGAGGTCAAACCACGGCATATCTTCATGAGCATACTGAGTCGATCACAAAGCTAGTCGACACTCCATTGGAAGCAATATCCTGATATTCAGAAGATTACTGGCATTTCCAGCACCTAAGATGACGTGGGCTGGTGATGCTTTGGCTCGACACAACCCTCTAAATGCTGCAGGAAGCTTGCAATTTGACTCTCCTGCAGCCTCTGCAATCACCCGAGACTACCAAGAAGGTTATACGACGAAGCTTAAAGCGCCTCCACTATCCTTTGGCAAGCTTCAATTGATTCTCAACAGGAATTGAGTGTTTCTCACGGCTGTCTTCATCTTCAAGGTCGGCTCGCGGGTGTGAGAGGCGGCATTGCGTCGGTCGTTAGCCCCGCCGGACGATGCATTCATGGAGTGATGTTAGATTCTTCACTATGCTGCGCATTAAGATCCGCTCAGGAGCCCGTGACTTGGTTATGCAATTTATACATGACCTTGACTTTCTCGGCACGATCATCTTCGTACTCTCCATTGTCTGCTTGCTGCTTGCTGCTTGCCCCGAGGGGGTCGCGCGCGCTATGCTTGATCAAACGGTCGCATCTTGCACACCTACTTATCATTGCCTTCATGCTGCCTATTTTCTGCTGGCTGCAGTATTTGTTTGAAGACGAATGCCGCTCTGCCAGCCCGCATCATTACTATAAGCCTCGACGCTGCTGCTTCCGTCTTTGGCAAGTGCATCGGTGGCGCACCTTCATCGTTTACTTGATTGCCATCGGGTTCCCGGCCATGAAGACAGCTCCATGAAGCCTAGAGTATGGCCGATTCCTTACTTTCCTTTATTGATTGAAGGATCTGGAGGCATTGCCACATAAATCAACCAGTACGCATTGTCCCGCATCGTGGCAGCCGTCAGGTCCAGCGTCGGTACGGTTTTACTTCACTTTGGTTAGCCCAATTGCTTGGGAGTATGGTTTTAGTAGGCGAGACCGCTCTCCGCTAAACAGCATCTCTCTAAGAGGTCTAGGCATTGCTGCCTCTACGAAAATATCGTCCAATCTCAGCTTGCGCCCATTTCTCGACAAGTCCAGCTTGTCTCGACTGGGTGTCCCACTTGGGCGTCTGTATGAGAATCCACAAGACTATTCGAGTAACAGCCGACCGATGACAGGTAGCAAAGTGATGTAAACTCTGATTGTAGCAGCGAGGTTGTCAGAATAATTGTGTAGGCTCAGACAAGATTGTCATGCAACTACCGGCCGCCTGTGCCTTGGTGTTTTTTTTTCTTCTTTTTAGAGAAACTGATTGAGGCTGAGTCCACAGACAGGCATATACATGGAGCCTATTTTAATAATGAAGTTCGCGGCCCGTATTCAATAGCTTCTGAAATCTAACACCAAGTATTTTTATTCAGCTCCGTAGTGGGATAGATCCATGCTTGATAATACCGCACGAGCTCAGGGGCAATGCCTCTATTGTCCATGTTATAACAGGACATGGCCTATCAATGTCCGCAACTGGCCCTGTTGGGGCAGCTCGGGAGGCCAGGGAGCAATGATTGGATTTAGTGGAGGTGTGATCGGTGTTGGAACTAACATTGGTAAAGTTTCCTCTGATGTTAGTGCTTTAAGGAAGATAACAGCAACTATTAGCCCTACAGAAGGAGTCAATCCGAGCTGCTTCAGCATTCAAACTTCTTGTTCGGCTTGCGATCTAGTCTGGGACGACTATCTTATGCAAACATGGCGAACTGTATGGAAGGACAAGAAACAATGCACAGTGTATGTGGACCACTATACCATTCTATGACGGAAATGAAGCACTTCATGATTCAGTTCTCGCGGCAAAGCTTGGTTGTACGACTCAAAAGCAATTCCGACGCACATGGCGATCGAGTGAGGAGCAAGCGATTAAAGCCAAGTTCTCATCTGGTGGACTTACGCTCGTCTTTTATACTTGTGACGGCAATGTATGAGTTGCCACTTCGTAAATCATAACCACTGCCTAAGCCTACATATTCGATTCTTCCTGACAAACTGTCGATGAGGCGAAGCACGCTGGGCGCTCGGTTGTTCCCTGGGTGCCGTTCAAGCACCCGTATGCCGTCAATCTGGCAAATAAGTCTTACGCCTCAGATATAGGGGCAGTAAAATGACTACACTCATTCACAGGGCTGCTTGATAGTTCTGTAGGAATGATTTAAGAACCCTGGGCCGGTCCGGGGCGCCCGCAATTCCCAACTTTGCCGATCTCATGAACCCACCTCTCCCAAAGCTGGACATTAACCAGGTCTGAGACGCAAATCTTGAAAAGCGGAACTATCAACGCGATTCTATATGATTGCGCATCATTGAAGAGAAATTGGCCGAGAAATAAACGTCGTTCTGGCGCCTATCACCCCCGCGGCCCCCATCAGGCACGATCCATTGAACTCCTAAGGAAATATCACCGCCATCACCCTCTTGGATATTACGAGCATCATGATACCTGTCACATTTGCCAATAAGACAGTCGACGTCAACGGTCACGCTTACAAGCCGCTGACGAAGATGGACAGTATGGTCCAAGCAGAGTGTGAGGACGCCCTTCTGATTGATCACAACGAATTCTGAAACATTTTACACGTAGACGACATGACGACGTAGAAGTATATCGCGATGCACCAGTGGCGGTTCAAATCATTAAACGGCGACTAACGAAGGAAAGAACCATGGGCGTTACAGAGGAGTTTGCGAGACTAGACTGATAAGAGGGGAAATGCCAGCTTGAGTGCCCTCTCAGGCCCGCGCCTGAGTACATGCGAGATAAGGTTTGAACGGGCAACGGATGACATGTCACAGTCACGTTGCTATCAGGGACTATTACTATCACACTTATCGAAATATTCATACGGCGTACTACTCGTTGCCATGATCGTCATTGGCCCGCGAATGACTTGCTAAAAGGGCACTAGGATCTTAAGGATTTCTGAGCATTTAGGCTAAATCATCACCACTTCACGAGCATACATGTTGCCCCGAATCTATTTGTGACAAGTTATCGCGTCAACTATTACACCAATCTGCAGTCATGTCTCGTCTACCCTCACTATTGTCATGCCCTTCGGTGATCATACAGAAAAGATGAGAACGTTTCAACTGGGCCCCGAAATGCTGGTTGTTTGTTTGCTGCACAAGTCGCAGGGAGACAGAACACACACAAAGCTTACATGAACCTTGTTTCGACAGAACAGTTCCATTGTAAAGTAACTGTCATTCACGATTAGGCTGTGAGGATTGTTTTACAAATTCACGAGCATCCTGGACAATAAAAGCCATGACTTGCGACATACAGAACTAATTGGCAGATGTATAGCGAAGTACTATTCAATGGGGAAAAAAAGAAAAACATCCATTGTTGGACGTATGAAGATTGTTGTCCTGAAGGAGCGACAAAAACCTTGCGTGGCTTTTTCCAAACAACAGGGCTTACAATGTCTTCCCCTTTCCTGATAATGTCCCTGGGGCTGCGTTGCAGCCCCAACAAATCTGTAATAATTGTTCCAGACGAGTTAGAAAGGTAAGAGAATACATCATGCTCTCCTCTCTACAGGGCACACTGGTCGTGGGCAACACCGGGCATCGTCATGCAGCCAGCAATGCAGAACGAGTTGCCAGAAATGGCACCATTCGTATCTCCGCAGCGGTAGAGGACCTGAAGAAGCTGGAGGTCCTGCAGAGGTGGGATGGGACCCGTCGTGTTCACCGCCGTGGTCAACTCAGTGGTGTTGTACCCTTCACAAAGTAGACAAGTATTAGTCTTCGGGTAGGAACAAATCAAAACCAAGATTTCTAGGAGAATCTACCTTGAGTGGCGACCAAATTGTAGCCACACTTGTACTGCTGATAGATGCAAGGGGTTGTAAAGGCATCAATGCCGACTGAGAAAGCCAGCAAAGCTGCAGCCACGGCATTGGAGATTCCGTACATCATTTTTGCGATGACAAGATAATGAGTATAAAAATGTGTAGTAAACAAGTTGGCAGAGATGGAAGAACCAGGCTCAAGGCGGGGGGTGCGATAGCATTTATAGCTGCTGTGTAGCTATCTCCTGTTCCAAAGGGGTATTGAATGGTTGAGGTCGATCAGCTGCAAGCAATGCCCACATGAAACGTTGGATTTGCATTCCCTTTCATCGCGAACTCAGCGCTCGGTATGTTGTTAACATCTTTCGATGCTCCCGAAAGGAGCGAACTGTGAATCATCCATTCCTCGGTGCAAACTCACGTGGTCGTCCTCGCATGGCTATTCGAGAGCTCATCGACGCACTAAACCGCCGAGCGGAATGCGCCATGTAACAAATCAAGTTTGAAAGCATCCAGAATTATCTACGGCGAACTTATACGGCTTCGTGATAAAAGCCATCAGGCGTAGCAGTCCCAGTGGAGGGAACTATGTGGCGCCCTGGGTTGGGCGCGACATTGTCTGCGGCGCAGTCCCGCGCTTTGGTGACAGCTCACAACATTATGTCTGGCATACGGCAGTCAGCATATCATAGGTGGCATAGATGGCAGACAGGTTGCTCAGCTGAGCATCGCAACCTCGCTGGACCAAGGAAAGACAGTCAGCGCGGAAGATCTTTCTTCTGAATGTGGCTTGATGCATTGGAAGTCATGGGGCCCATTCTATAGACATGAACTGGCTAAGGGGCAGAACAACGCCAAGGGCAAGTTGAGTTAATTCAGCATTCACATCGTAGGGGTGCTGTTAAGTGTAAACAGCTCGTGGTGTCTTCTGCTTAGCGGCGAACGGGTAAGACATTTCCGGGCAGCCTAGCAGTGGAACATGCACCACGCAACGTGTTGCCAATAAGCAGAGAGACTCAGAGTGAATGTAAGTCAATGTTCAACATGCGTGATATGTGGCAACAGTCGCTCTGGCACGCATCGGGCACTTTGTACCGTATGACTCCATTCTGAGCAAAAAGTAAACGTCACCAGCCGCTCCGGAATTTCGCCACAGCCTGACACAATCGAGCGGGCCGAGCTTAGGCCCTTTGTCTAACGGAGCACTAGTCTGTCGGAGAAAACTTGAAACACCGCTAGTCCGAACGCTTCGGGCCGCGAGGGAGCCAGGGTGAATGGCGCCATGTTGATTGGTTCGAGCTCTCATGGAGAACTTCGTGAGGCAGGCTTCTCCTTTTCGTGCATTTACATTCCCAGCATAGCCAGGCGGAATGTAAAGCATTCGCAACACTGCAGCAAGATCACGATGCCTCCCGAGAACAACGGACCCTTAGGGATTCAGCCAGCACACACTTCATCCTAGTTCCTCCGCAGACACCAGGCAGATCAACTAGCTAGGCACGAGCTCGTCATAAATAAGATAGCAACTTTCGCCGCTCGCTGGCACGCATCCCCAATAAACAACATATGGTATGTGCGTTGTTCAGCCTCGCATTCGCGCAGCCTCTCGTATCTATTCGTATTCTGCTGTTGCAGTTCTTTCACGCCTTCTGCAGTTTTAAAAACCACCCTGTTGATCTTTGCCTCCTGCCTTCCTTTACGGATCCGTGTCTCCCCTGTTTTTGCCACTTGTTACTGTTAGTGACGGTAAAACTCATGTTGCGATGTGGTTATTCTCCGAACTATCGGCGCTCTTTGCCCTTCTGAGCCCTTCAAATCTGGGCGCCGTTAGACCGTGGTCCAACTCAACAGGCGGCTTTGACAGCGTTGCCCATCGAACTGCACCCCGAAATTTGACACAGTATGTTGACTGCATTTTCCAATTTAACTTCATAACTTGTGTGCTAAACACAGTCATACGGCAGATCGTTGAGCCCGGACACGACGCAGTTTCTACTTCAACTAGACATATTGAAGAATGAACGACGGGCACTGCGAGCCCCGCAGACCAAGCTGTACATCTTCAGTGGCGGTACACATACGTCCTGCAAGCTCGCTACCGTTTTTTCACTCGCAGACGCACAACTCTATGCGGACGAACAGCTCGTTGCCACGACTGAGGGGACGAAACACCAGCCGCTCATTCCGCATATATCCGAGAAGTCACCTAAGGGCAATATAAGCAGTAAACTCTCCCTCTTCAATGGCGTCTTGCAGTGGCGTCAGTCGAAATTCACCACCGGCAACTGTACATTCTGTCTCTCAGGTTCCAACGCCATCGAGCCAGTCTTCGATCCGTCATCTGGACCGAGCGGGTGTATCCCAGTGAAGCTCGTGTACTCACCTTGTAAAAAAGAGCAGCTCTCAAAGACGTATTCTCTCAGCTAATCACGCTAGACGCCGAATGTTTTCCATCAGTCGCTATATCCATATATCCGGCATCAGATACCGACTCATATCCCCAACAATCCCCTGGGATAGAGGGAGCGGAAGGCACACGCCAACTCCAGGCTTTACAAGGTGGAGCAACATCCAACTTGTTAAGTGCACACTCGCAAGAAGGCGCATCCGATGGAGGGAGCTCGTCTGTCGGCTCGAAATACGAAAGCGGCGCATATACCCAACTTCAGTCTGGACGTTCAGGTTACTCAGGAAGCGATGCGCTAACCTCACCATCTCTCACCGAGTCCGCTGGCGGAACCGATGGAAATGACGGCCTGAATGGCAATAACGGCACTAACGGTACCGACGGAGCGACAGGGCCCCCGGGTCCGGCTGGCCCCGCTGGCATCAACGGCACCAACGGGACCGATGGAGCATCAGGGCCGGCAGGTCCGGCAGGTCCTCCGGGGAGTCCTGGCACGAATGGTACCAATGGCGGAACGGGTCCGGCTGGTGCACCCGGTGCACCTGGTCCAGCGGGTCCTCAAGGGGATCCCGATCCTGCTGGTGCCTCGGGAGCTCCTGGTGCACCTGGTCCAGCGGGTCGTCAAGCAGCTCCAGGACCAGCAGGACCAGCAGGACCAGCAGGACCAGCAGGACCGGGAGGGCCAGCAGGACCCGTCGGCCCCGCTGGTGCAGCCGGACCGGCAGGTCCACAAGGAGCCTCTGGTCCCGCAGGTCCGGTCGGTCCTTCGGGGAGCCCTGGCATGAATGTTACTGACGGCGCTCCATGTCCTGCTGGCCGACCCGGCCCTCCTGGTCCACAAGGCCCTCCTGGCGGAAACGGAACAGGCAATGGTGATTTTACCTTTGATGGCGTCGCAAAATTTGGCTACTTGGGCTGCTTTGTGACCAACCCAGACGGCAACTTCGGCTTTGCGCCCTACAAGGCTCAAGAGGTCTTGACGACTTCTGTGGATGATTGTGCGATCTATTGTTCGCACCAGCCTCGGCGGACACTGTACTTCTCGCTCGGAACAAACACCATTGGCCAGTCCATCTGCACATGTGGCAATGTGCTGAACGCAGGCAACTACCGATTGGTAGGTTTAGACTTTCACTGCGACACTCCTTGCAACTTTACGGGCTCGTCGCCGTCGAATGATTATTGCGGTGGACAATTTGGCAGCAATCCGCTGGTCGATGTTTTTGGCGCAGTGTAAGGTTGACTTGCTGTATTGCGGACATGATTGAGCGAGGAGCTGCGTCTCGAATTGCAATGAGGTTGATTAATCGGGTTCCCGACTTTGCGGGATCCAAAAAGAGATTATCAACAGGACAAAGTAAGTGCTCCGTTACTCATACTTATTCGATTGCTTATAAAGTAAGCTTCCACATAGGCAAGTGCGAGAGGACCTTGATTACTCGACATGCGACTCTTAATCTCACGTAAACCCCGCCTCAAGCCTCTATCCTGAGCTATTGGCATGGTAGCGTACCCGTAGCTGATTGCGACGCCGCGACGGGTCAGATCAAGATGTCGCCAGTTCCGGGCTTCTGGACCAATGCACTACATCGTCACGGGAGAGCATAGGCTGAAAGAGGCGCATGAAGTATACCAGCAGCAGGTCATGAAAGTTGAAAGAAGTGGCCGTTCCAGAAGGCGCGAGCAATTAGGGCGGGCTATTGAGGCCTTGTCCTGTGCTCTGGTCTCGATCTGCAATGGAATTGCGATGGGCCATTGTGCCCGATAATCGGCGCCGTGCGAAGGCAATACAAGTAAGGATGGGCTGATTGTGATGCCTGCGTAGGTGGACTGTACTAAGAGCTTTAGAAGTCTCCGAGACGACTTTGAAATCTCATCGCGATATATAGCCAAGTATACGTGAGGTTTCTTCATGGTGAAGGCATATGTGGTATGGGTTCACGGAATCAACCAGTCTGGTTGATGACGCCCAGAGTGACGAGCGATAGAGCGGCAACACTGACGAGGATAAAGCCTCTTGACAGCTTCCGCAGGCGCCGTGGAAGAGTAATGCGGCCATGAGTGCTGGCGCCAGTCTCTGCGCTTTCCAAAGGCTGGTAGCTCAAGCCCCCCCGGTGCCAGACGTCCGTGAAGAGTTGTCTGAAGGCGTCCATTTCTTAGTTTTCAACATCTGGAGGGCAAGTCTAGGGTTGAAAGTTCTGTCCTTCATCGAAGACGGCTCCGGGATGATATGAGAAGCCCCTGTGGCGTCACTAGTCCACTCAATAGCTTCGCTCAGCAGCTCAAATCTCTGTTGTCTCAATTATGACAACCATGCCCTCCACTGGGGTGATGATCCTAGGCCTCACTCCTTACTGACAAATTTTGAGGTACTTCTGAAGAGGGTGTAGGAAATCGAGTGGAATATGTCTGGTCTTTGGCTCTTAATCTTAGGCCTGGCGCGTCTCTGCAGACTTGGTTAGAGTACCTTCCGACTTTCTTGCCATGATACCTGGCTTACAATCGTTGCTGGCATAGCCCTAAGAAAAGCCATGAAATGCAGACGGAGGACTGATGATATTGTCGCCAAGTGACAGACGGCACGCGTTGCGGGGCTCAACCAAGATCACCCGAATGGCACATCGCTGACGAGGAGAAGCCGTTCGCAGGATATACCGAATGCTGGGCGAGACAGGGCATTCAGATTGTGATGCAACGAAAAAGGATACCAAGGACGGGAAAAATGATTTCTCATGTGTAGGATGGCAATTTGCGCCTTTGTGAAGTTATTTACACGACGCGAGGTTGTGAGAAATTGTGTTCATGCTACAACACCTAAGATTCTTGAAATCAATGTTCGTGTCCGCAGCACGATCCCTCCATAGCCATCCGAGCCAGTTTGGCACGGCTCAGTGGACGAGGCGCCGGCAGCAAGTCGCGGCCCAGAAGGTCCGGGGGGGAAGATGCGTCTCGTGCCTCAACATCTTCTGCACCCTTGGCAACTCCAGACTTGTGAATCATGTTGAGCCAATTACCGAGGCGGTATCCAGCCTTGACGATCTGGAGCTCGATGGTGCTGATAGCCGAGTCATAGTATGTCGGATAGAGATCGCCGCTCTGCAGAGCATCCGCGCCGTCGGGCATAACAGTGCTGCATACGAATGCGTTGGCATCGGATGCCCAGCGCGTCGCCGTTGTAATGGCATCGCCGACGTCGTCGCCCTGGATCCAGCTTGCGGCCTGCGACGTGTAGTTGCCGGAGGTGATCTCTCCGATCAGAGTGTTTGCCCACGACTGCGCGTCGGATAGCTCGTGCCCGCCAATCAGTTTCTCAGGCATGTACGTGTCCCAGTCGGCATGAAGATTATCGCTATAGCCGTCGAAAGTGACCGTGATCTTGTTTCCGCCAACCTCGTAGGCCTCGTCGTGCAGCGGCTGCGTCAGGTCACCAAGAAAATGCACAAGAAACTTTAGGGCCTGGCCAACTTGGGTCTTGCTTAACCGTCGATCCGCTACGCGCTGCGTGTAATTGGCTACGGCGGATATAGAGCAGCCGGAGTCACCGCAGTCACGTTCGTAGTCAACGTTGCATGACGTGGGAGGGTTATCCTCGGCATCGATGAAATGGAACGGCGCCGACCACTTCCCTGCTTTCGTGGCCCGATATTGGTCAGCCCATGAGGCGATACTGGCTAGGTATGAGCTGGAGGAGTCGCCCAGGACACCCTGAGCCCTATACTTGTGCGTTAGTACCGTGGCACCATTCAGCAATTGCCTTCTTCATAAGGAGGGCTGCGCAGATGGTACTATACTGACCATGAAGCTGTGTCCTCAGTGACATAGTGTTGCGCAATGTAAGCCACAGTCGCATGCCCAAGAACACCCCAGGCGTTCACGCCCTGTAGGCCAGCAAGCCCCACGAGGGCGGCTTTAGATATGGAAATCATCGAAGAACTAAGCTTCGGAGGCTAAAGCCAGAGCGGTCTAGGAACACGCTTGGATCTGAGCGGTGTCTTGGCAGATCGCAGCAGGGCACAGTCGAAGCTTTCGAAACGACTGCTGCAGGACCTGCTAAGTTTTATAGACACCTTGATGGTCAAGCGCTTCACGACTATTTATGCTACTTTGGCTATGGCCTGTCGGGCAGGCCATTAATGTCGATACCGATACCCACCGCAATACATGTAAATTTGGAGGATGGTTCTCCAAAGTCTCGGAGCTGGCCGTGCTCAAGGCCTAAGTGGTGCATCTTCGGGGGGTGACGGGTCAAACTGGCTTGCCTATTTGAGCAGGTCGGGCGGATCGGCGCTGCGAGCCCCCGGCATTCGGCACTGGGGGTGCGGCTGTCTCGTAGCGCATGTCTAATCTTGTTCATTTAATAGGAGGACTGCTGACTGCGTGATATGCCATCACGATATTAATGTGGTGGAACTGCCGCATTTGGCGTCGGTCAACGATATCGTGCAATCCGGAATGCGCCGTTTACAGCCTATCAAGGCCCAGACCACGCTTATTGCAGATAGTTAAACCAATTTGTCGTCCTTCAGTTACTGGCCTATGAGCAGTCACCATCTCGAAACGAATCTTGGCAAAAACTAAGCGGTGAAGCATGAAAGGCAAAATGCTAAATTCTTTTGGCGCTTGAGTCAGATTGCGTAGTGGTGAAATGGCTCAAAGCATTCAGTTCCAGATAGGTACTGTTGTTGATATAGAGGCCGTGATGTCCGCGTTCTCGAATAGCTATTTTACTTCAGTGTTCAGTTGAGCCCTCATAGCACTTTCGCCTCCCCCCAAAAAGGAGTATGGCGGAATTTCGCGAGGGTTAGTTGCAGTCTCGCTGCTTCATCTTATATCTACTACATGTAACCAGCGAATTTTATTAGCTGAGCCCTTAGGCATGGAAAGCTCGAAGAGGATTTTAGTGAAGGCGTCCTTATGACTGCCGCCGCTCTCACTTTGGCATCTCGCAATCAACCATGGAAACCATCAGTACGTCCTTGCGCCCGATGTGAATCTCGTACGGACTGGTAGTGCACCTTTTGCCGCCTCTATGCGATAGAGCTGATGGTGATTTAAGCTTCTCACTGATTTTACGTCATCGAATCAGCAACAGGCTTTCTTCGAGTTGGATCGTCGCTCAGAGGCATCGTGCTGGTCTTTGACTTTGATGCAATGCATAGCTACCCCAATCCTCAAAAACCGACCCCTGAATAATGACTTGGCCACACTCGCTCCGACAGGTGTTGCGAGCCTTCAGAAGATGGCAGGGAGACCTGCCCCATCGGTTTATACTTGCATTTGCTACGGGTAAAAGAGTGTCTTAAGATAGCTTTTGGTTGGGGCTTACGCTCTCACCACTTGAACAGCCATACGGATCCCATTTTGAGAACTTTTGCGTGCGAGCAGAGAATAAGACAATACGTGCATTTGCTTCCAAGAAGTCGAGACGCGGCAGGCTGGAGGCAGGCACCGTGGTGTGGACTTGTCAAAGGTCCTGCTTACACCCTCCTTCCATCCTGAGTAAGGGTATGCTGACAATCTGACATGCATGCGAGGCCGCCAACGCGACGAGATGGCGCAGTACTCGGTACACAATTACCTGGGATGATTTGACGTTGCGTCTTCTACGCAGGGTTGGCAATTCGAAGTCACGATTGGGCCCTAGGGTTCGCAGAACGGTGGCTAGAATTGCTAAAAAGCTGTATGCCAATGGCAGCGTGACATTCGCAAACGTAACTGCATTTCCATGCGGCTGTAAAAGGATGCAATGTCAAGACCAGTGCTAGAGGCTTGACTGCGTCTGGAATAGGAGCTGATCTTCAGTTTGGGAACAAATGGAATTTCAAATTGAAGCGAAGTCAAGTCCGCCTCGATGTGAGCCGGTAAAGCCAGGAAGACTTGTTGGCTAATCAACACTGAAACCATACGAATGCAGACTCCAAGCCCGTCCAGAGTCTCACGTTAAGCCGTACAGCACTCGTCCCCGCTCGGTGGGATCTACTGAGGGAAAGCATCTAGTGAAAAGCAGAAGCGTCTTCTAAGTCGGCCGCCCGCAGAAGCTAAGCTGCGTTGTGAATGGCGAACCAGAATATGGATATCATTGCCACTTGTGTGTTGGCCAGCTAGTTCGACCTTGTGGAAGACTTCATGAAAGGTTCGTGTTGGCGATAGCTCACCAGGATGCGACTTTGCTCAGCATTAAAGGGCTCATTGGCGACCTGCACTACTCAGCCACTTCGCAGTCCATTCTTGGCCAACTGCCGCAGTCGATGCCCCACGATGCATTATCAATTTGTCCGGGTACGCTTCCCAAATCTCCGCTTCCCGCTTCCCGCTTCCCGCATCAACGGGCTGTGCCCAATCGCACCGCGCAACCGGCCGCAGCAACGGTCATTGCCAATGCTATGCCATCATGGAAAGCGGCTGGGGAACTTTTGCTAACGGCGAAGCGGCACTCACGCAGCAGCCTTAAATTGACAGCCGGTTCCTGATCTGTCATCCGGTCCCTCCTTGATCAACATTTCCAGACAGGCCGCCGACGTCTGCCAAAAGTTCAAGATGCGCGTGTCATTTTTCAGCTGTCGAATCATTGGCATTGCCTGCTCAATACTTTTGGTGTAGGGCGCCAAGGTAGATGCCTCGACCACGTTGCCGCCACTTCTTGATGCGATGCTCGAAGAAATCCGGCGCGGGCTCGACAGCGGCGCTTTTACGAGTGTTGACCTCGTCGATGCATACCTCGCCTGCATACACGAGATCAATTCCGTTCTTCGGCCCGTCGCCGAGATAAACCCGGATGCTCGGGCAATCGCCGCACTGCTCGACGAAGAGAGGCGCAGCTCTTCATGGCATTCCGATTCTCATTAAGAACAACATCGCCACATGCGACTCTATGAATAACACGGCGGGCTCCTACGCACTGCTCGGAGCCAAGGTACCCGAGGATAGCACCATCGTCGCGAAATTACGCAAGGCGGGAGCTATCATCCTGGGAAAGGCAAATTTGTCGCAGTGGGCAAACTTTCGAAGTGTCAACACGTCCAATGGCTGGTCGGCCTACGGCGGCCAAACGGTTGGCGCTTATTATCCAGGTCAGGATCCGTCGGGCTCGTCCTCAGGAAGCGGCGTGGCCTCATCCATCGGCCTAGCATGGGCATCCTTGGGTACCGAAACCGATGGGTCCATTTTGTCTCCAGCTCTGCTCAGCAATCCTGTCGCCATTCAGCCTACTGTAGGCCTGACGTCCCGACACTTGGTTATACCCATCTCAGAACATCAAGACACAATCGGCCCCATGGCAAGGACTGTCAAAGACGCCGCCCATCTTCTTTCGGCCATTGCAGGCCTGACTCAAATACAACTACACATGAGCCTTCCCTTTCCCCAAGATTCCAGATTATGCCAAAGCTTGCAAAACCTCCGCTTTGAAGGGGCGTCGGCATGGCATCCCTCGGAATGCCGTGAGCGCGAACAAGTCGGATCCGGTAGTGGCCACTTTTGAATCGACATTACATGTCTTGCGCGAGGCTGGCGGCGAGATTGTTGAGGACGTTCCGTTCCCTGGCATGGATATTCTCAACAAAACTTTCCTAATGCCGAGTATACAGTGCTGTTTGCTGACTTCATGACCAACCTTCGAGAATATCTGTCGCTCCTGGTTTCGAATCCCAACAACATCACCTCTCTCGAAGATGTTCAAGCATACACACGCAGCAGTCCCAAGGAGGACTTTCCGCATCGCGACACTTCGCTATGGGAGCAGGCATTGGGCCAGGGCTTCAACAACACCGCTCCCGAGGTTTGGGGCAACGAAACCACCATCCTCTACCTAGCTGGCCAACTCGGGTTGACTGGCGCACTCAAAAACCATACTCTTGACGCCATCGTTGCCCCTACTGACTATATAATTAATCCGGCTGCCCTTCTAGGGACACTTGTTGTTACAGTACCCTTGGGGAGGTATCCGGATAATACTCGATTTGAGCAGAATGGCTTGGGCAATTTAAATGCAACAGGTCCTAACCAACCTTTTGGGATCGGGTTTGCTGGCAACAAGTGGAGCGAGAAATCGTTGATCCGCATGGCATTTGTTTTTGAGCAGAGAACACACGTCCGGAAGGCCCTCAAGCCGTTTATTCAGCCTCGGACAGAGCTGGCGGATATAGGCGTAGGAAGCCGTAGGTGGTTGATCTAAGCGCTCACGTAGATCGCTATTACTATAGAAAGAAAATGAATTTACGCTTGCAGCAAAAAATACAAGTTCGAGATCCAGTCAGATGCGTAACTGTTCACACGCAGTTTCGCAATCTTCACATTGGTCTTATGACAAGCCTGACGGTCAACCAGAGCCTTTTAACTTGGACAGTCACGCAGGACGTTCATTCCACAGTTTTAGGATAAAGCCAGGCTTATTTCAGACTAGAGGCTAGAGGGCAGGGGTTAACAGATATTGTGTAGTCATCTGTTACGAGCACTCTCGTTGGGATTGAGAGCCGGGCTCTCTTACCGTACCACCTAGACAGTAAACATGGCCGCAAAAACTACTATGCCCATTTACTCTCTCCAAACCATGATGCCCCTTGCATATAGCCCTGCCACTATACCCACACCCCTCTTTGCATCCCTCGCGGCAGTTGCGCTGGTGGGATACTCGGTGCCTGAATACAGGTGCTTCAGCCCGCCCTCTTGACTCCATTCTGACACCCAAGACGTCGCCATTGCAGTCTTGCAATACTCCCTCATCTCCATTGTTGCTTCCGCGAGCTCCACCGGATCGTTGCAAATGTGCCGCGTCTTGGCGAACTTGAAGAGGCTCGGAACGTGAGGATGCCCGGCGATCAGGAGTTTGCCAGCGGAGAGGGAGAGATTGTCTGGCAGGAAGGGTACGGGGAACTGAGACTGGTACTTGAGGGACGAGTTGGGCGATTTTGCGTACAGGTACACAGCTCCCCTGTTGGTGGAGGCAATCGCCACAGTGGTGCTGTTGAGCATCTCAATTCCGTTTGCGTAGGCCAGGCGCGCGACAACACGGGCTTGCACGCCGTCAGTCTGCAGTCTGACGTGAACAACTGTACCGGTCGGGGCTCCGAGGTACGTCTCCAGCTGCGACAGTATCTTGGACTGTCTGGCAGGGACGAGATGGTCGTTGGTGACGTAAAACTCGTTGCTGTTTATCAGGACAATGGCGTTGGGGGCGTGGACGAGCGGGTGCAGAATCGTGCGAATGTGCGTCGCAGTCAGTGTGCCGACATTCAGCTTGAACACTTCGATGCGGGAACTGGCCCTGGCGTGATTGCACACGAAAAGGGTCGATGTCGCCTCATCGTATGCCATGCCCAGAGTGTGGATGTCTTGCCCGATGGGAAAGTTGGTAAGCTCGATCCTCTTCAGTGCTTTCGCGTCGGGTATGCCAGCGTCTTCATGACCGTACTCGTAGGCGTAGAGCCCAGCGCTGACAACCGGGCCAGGAAGGGAGAGTCCCTGTTCCTTTGGTGAGCCAGAATCAATTCGCAAGCGTTGCGCGCACCCACCATGACGGTGTTCCATCTCTCCCGGCCCGGATCGCAGGCTACAATCGCCACTCCCTGGTCTTCCAGCAGCAGCACATCCTCACAGCTCCTCACCTGATCGGCAAATTTGATGTCGTAGCTTTTCCATGCATTGATTCTGGGCAAGCGCTCGGGGGCGTTGCTGTAAAACATGGACACGAATTGGGCGCGCTCATAGATAAAGGGCGACAGTGCTGCCAGCGCCAGCACGAGCTATCCAGTTGTAAGCACGCAAATCACGAAGCGAGACGCGTATTCAGCGACTTTGTTGTCTGGGGACTGATGGACTCACCAAGATTGTCCTCGATCCCATGTCGAGAAAATCGTCGGTGTCGAGAATGCCCACCTTGCGTGACTGCGTCGTTTCGACTGTTGGGGAATGAAGGTTGCCCAGCTCGCCTTTACGCGGGGAGCACTCAGCTTCAAGTTACATGCGACCCCCGGCTCTCGTGTGAGCTGCAAGTCTCGTCTGCATGATAAACACCAACAAGTGCGGGGCGCTGACGAGGGACAAATGAAGCTGTGGATCCGTGAGAATACGAATGATGCAGCCCAGGCACCTAATTCACCATGTATCGCTGTCGAGGGTTCAAAATCTTACGAAGGATGTTCACCGTGAGACATTCGCTTATTTTGTTGACTACTGGCCCAGGGTTGACTCTCCAGGAGTCCAGCCAGATCCTAATCTCAAAGCCACGTCGTCCGTGGAGCCTCGAGAAGTTTCCTCATCGGTTCAGCCTTACGAAGCTGAGCTTTCGATGTTCCATCAAAGTCAACCCTAACATGGCCTCCCCCCGCCCTTCAGCTATTTGGTCGACCGTGCTATAGCCTGCTGGCGGTAACCCTCTGCTTCTTACACGACGCTCTGTTGCTCTGGGTGTCTGATGGCCACGTATTGCTGAATACGACAATGGCCCTGGCTGCGGCAAACTAACTGCAAGCCGTTGGCCTTGAATGAAAATGGGCATGTTGGAAACAGGCGCGCACAAGGGTTTTCATCTCTTGTTTGGATCGGGGGAAGACAAATCCGGCTCCAGGGTAGGTAGCGACTCTGGCCATCACATGATTTTCCACGTGTGCACTTCCGACTGCCCGATGCGTCCAAAACTTGCAGAACAACGCCATGAGCTGACCATCGTACCCATCAACGCGGCCAATTTCCCACCGCAACGCCAAGGGCACCATAACCTTTCGCGCACCAAGCCTCGCGCGGGGCGCCATGCTTGCAGCCGGCAGGCGACTATGCGGCATTCACGAATCCTAGCCCGCGCCACGGAGCTGCGCTGTCTCGGCGTCCAGGTCCCTCGACCCAGCAGCGCGGCGCGATGGCTGTCCTCGGCTGCGAGCTTGCGCGCGCCCCAGAGCGCAGCCGTGTCGCCGCTTGCGAGCGCCAGCTTCTTCCTGTCGAATCGGCTGTTTGAAAGGTCTCATTGCCTCGAATCGCTCGTCGCGGGCCATAGATCTCGAGCGACTTCGACTGCGGCCTCGTCACCGACAACTTCCACGGCGACGACGTCGAAAGCGCCCCAATCGCAGGCAGACCTCCCACCCCATCGTCGGAGGCAGGCCCGGAAGCAAGCAGCTGCAAGCTCAGGCAATGCCGACGCAACGCTGCCAGCCAATGCCTCGTCGACCCTAACCAGCGTTGCCGCAGCACAACCTGCAAACTCCTTTCGCCGACTATCATCCACACTCCTCTCTTTGTCGAAGCCACGATTAACGGTCCTCGTGGTATTGTCGGCCATGGCGCCATACGCGTTGTACCCCGTGCCCGAGATGTTAATGCCGACCATGACCGAGACGCCGAGCCTCAGCCCGCTGACGCTCTTGTTCCTGACGACCGGCACGGCGCTATGCTCGGCGAGTGCCAACGCCCTCAATATGCTCTATGAGCCTTCCACCGATGCCATGATGTCGAGAACGCGGAACCGTCCGCTGGTGAGGAGGCTAATTTCCACCCGTGGCGCTGCCTTTTTTGCAATCCTCGCCGGCGCGACTGGCGTCGGCGCATTATACTTTGGCGTCAACCCGACAGTCTCGTTCCTGGGACTGTCGAACATTGTCCTATATGCTGGAATATACACGCCGCTCAAGGCGGTCACCGCCTTCAACACCTGGATTGGTGCCGTGGTGGGCGGCATTCCTCCCCTGATGGGCTGGGCAGCCGCCGCAGGTGAAGCCGCGACAAACGACGGCTCGTGGCGGGAGTTGCTTTTTGCGAGCGACGGCTCGTCGATAGGCGGATGGCTCCTCGCCAGCTTGCTCTTCGCCTGGCAGTTTCCGCACTTCATGGCCCTCAGCTGGGGCATCCGCGATGAGTACAAGGCGGCCGGCCTTCGCATGCTGGCGTGGACGAACCCGGCCCGCAACGCGCGCGTGGCGTTGCGCTACAGCCTCATCTTCATTCCCATCTGCCTATCTCTGTGCGCCGCAGGCGTGACGGAGTGGTCCTTTGCGGCGACCAGCCTCCCCATCAACGTGTGGCTGGCGCGCGAGGCGGTGCGTTTCTGGAGGTTCGAGGGTCACAAGGGCAGCGCAAGAGGGCTGTTCTGGGCTAGCGTGTGGCATCTGCCGGCAGTCATGATTTTGGCGCTGCTGCACAAGAAGGGGATGTGGAGCAGGGCATGGAAGAGCGCTTTTGGCGACGAGCACGACGAGGGTGAATGGGAGGAGGACGAGGAGCTGGAGGAGATGGCCAGTATGACGGCGGCCAAGGTCGAAGAGATGGGCGGGCCAGCGGCGCAAGCACGGTCATGACACTTGTCTCTGGGTGTCCAATACTGAGATGTTGTATGATTCAAGCGGAGGATGAGAGGGAGAGGGGTGAGGACGTTTCGTGTACACTAGACCATATCCATATGCGCGACGGCGCGCAGCGTGATTTTGTCGGAAAGCATACCAGGAGTAGTAGACGCACAGCTGTAGAGCAAATGGCACACAGACCGTGATAGAAGGATGGTGTCTCATCAATTGAAGCTCCTCGCACTTGTCCGAGTCGTTCCTCGCACACACTTCTATTCTATTATCCAGTAATCCGCCATCTTGACCGCAGTGTCTGCCTCAATCAGTCCAGGTATTACCGCCGTAGCCTCGTCTACTCCACCCGGGCTTCTCAGCTGTCCAAACAAGCTCGCTCTTTGACAAATGAGATTCCGCACCATTTCATTTGCTGCTCTCTTCTGGAAAGGAAATGGCCACCCCGCGCAAAGCATCACTAACGCCTATCAACGCCGCCTTGTAGCCCTCGTCATGCCACGTTGACTAATGAGTGTAGATGGAAAAAGGGGCAAAAAGGCATACGGAAAATTGAACCGCAAAGAAACGGATAGAAAAAGAATTGGAGGAAGAAGAATGGCGAAGTATTAGCCTAGGACACCCTGCTACCTCCGCCCGGTCGGTTGATTATGGCCCCGATGCCCATGTCGGCGCTCGACAGCCTCTCGGCATCCATGTACGGACTGCTGCCCTCGCTGTGGCCAGCCCCGTGCGAGGCGTAGCGTCGACCGGCTGCGCTCGCCGTCGAGCTGACACTCGACGAGTAGCCGTGGCCGTAGCTGGCGGGCGCGTAAGCAGTGACGGCGTACGAGGCCTGCGGCTGGAGGTGCTGGTGGTGTTGATGTTGGTGGTGCTGTGGCTGGTGGTGAAAGTGGTGGTAGCTCGAGGACGAATACGGCGGGCCCGACGAGCTCGCCGTCTCAGGGCTACTGTAGGAGGCGTCTAGTTCATCCACAGGGGTCAGGCCGATGCCGGAAATGCCGCTGTCGTCGTCATACCCTGTGACATGCGAGCTCGTCTCAAGACGGTCGCGTCGCGACGCGGCGCGGGCAGCGCTCTGCAGGTTCTTGATGCCGTTGGACATGCACTGGAGATGGTCAATACACCTTGGTCCATCTCGAGGCTAACACCCACGCTGGAAAGCCAGACTTGTGTACTAACCTTTTGCTCAACAACGTTCCACTTCTCGCCGGTGCGCGCTGCGAGCCCGCTCCAGATCTCCTTGCGCATGCCCATGTACTCCTTGGCTAGTCGCTGCAGCTTGCGGGCGTCCCAGTCATCAGCGCCCTTGCGCTCCATAAGCCGCTCGTGGCGCTTGCGGCAGGCATTGGCCGTCTTGGACGGAAAGTAGCCGTCTTTGATCTGGCCCCAGTTGAGCCCCTGCATGCGCGCGGTAACGAGCTGCTGGTCGTCCTGGTGGCTCCAGGCCCCGGAGCTGGCGCGGTGGTGCGCAGGCGGAATGGCCACGGCGTCGACCGGGTAAGAGTCGTAGGCCTGCTGCTGCTGCTGCGATGTCTGCTGTTGAGGGAGAGGCATGGCGGAGGAGGAGGAGGAAGCAACGGTGGAGTAGTAGTTTGTGGGCATGGCCACGCGCTGTTGCGTGTACATGGCGGAAGATCCGAGGGAGGCCGGGAGGGCGTCAGCGTAGTGTGCCTGCGAAGCGCTGAGGTTGCGGGAGTGTTTCGGCATGGTGAGCTGGTGTTGACGTGTAGGCGAAGGAAGTCGGGAGGATGATGTTGCCGAGAAGTACCAGGAGGCCAGCTCGCGGTCGAACGAAGGACAGAACAGGATTACCGATTAGGGTAGCAATGACACAGCCCAGGGCAGACTGCGGTCTAGAAACGGGGGTCCAAGTAGGCAGACCGACAGATGGATTAGACGGGGGTTTGGCGTGAGGAGAGACGAAGAGTGGAAAGCCGGAAACCTCTAAGAAACAACGACTGGCATTGACGAAAACAGAAACCCAAGTAGAGGAATAGGAAAGAAACGGGCGTCGGTGAGGAAAGTTTCGAAACGACGGCAAGATGCTCAAGCAAAGGACAAGAGAACCCAGGCCCATGAGCCGGACCATGGACGTGTTTTAAGATCGCGAGATGAGGACGAGCAGAGACAGAAACAGACAGTCCAGTAGAGCCGTTGGCGGCTGCGCGTCTGAAACAAACGCCTCTGGGCGAAGACTGGGGGGGCAAGACGCTGAAACTAAGCGGCCGTGTCTAAAAGGCCGAGTCTGCGCGGAATGGGTCGCTGATATTGGCCGAGGAGGAGGAGACGGCAAAGGACTGGGCGGCTACGTTGGGGCGAGTACACCGAGAAGGCCTGCAGAGAGTGGAGCGAAAGAGGCAGCGAGAGCCGCGACGAAGCCCGGTATGGGAAACAGGGTGGACTGGACGGGTATGAGGAAGCGCCGCCTTGTCGACGGACCCTGCTCCTGGGTCTTGGGGGTGGCGGCGGCTAGAGCCGATGGCAACGAGGCTTGGACGTGTCATGTTGAAGCGTGCGTGACGTCGCGTGCCTCTACATGGCGATCAGCATCTCAATGCCGCACAGGGATGTCTGGGAGAGAGAGAGAGAGAGACAGAGAGAGAGAGAAACAGCCTGGGGTCCAAAAGGGACGCGAGCAATTGTCTCGATGAGTGAGTGAGTGTGAGTGTCACTCACTGCCCATCTGGCCGCGCCCGCAGCAAACGTACTGTCACGCTGCCAGGTCCGCGGCGAAGAGGGCGAGCGGCAATAGAGACACAAGCCGGGAAATGAAGGGGACGCCGCAGTGCATACGCACGCCCCAGGTTTTTGGGGGCGCGATCGCGAGGCAAGATGCCTCAGATCTGGGCGCCAAAGGGGGGCGTTGCTGAGCGTCAATGGGCAGGGGGGGGAAGCATGCCAGGAGCGACCTCACGCCACAGCCGCGCAGCCGCCGCCGCAGAGCAGAGCAGAGCAGAGCAGAGCAGAGCAGAGCAGAGCAGAGCAGATCGGATCAGAGACGCTGCCCAGGGCGCCACTGCCGGCTCCGCGGCCGTTTCGTTGAGGTTGGAGAGTCGCTGCGTGTTGGATGGAGCGAGGCGCGGGATTGGCGGGGACGAGGGCTGCGGAAGCGCGCGTCTACGATTAAGCTAAATGCAGGACGTGCACTGCAGGTACGTACGGGTACTCGCGTCTGTACCTGCGTTGCGGACCCCACAAGCCTCAAGACATTGGCGTTGGCTATTTTAAGCCCCCAGCACTCCTCACTCATCTTGCTCTGGCTGTCGTCGGGGAAGTACCTTGGCTTGCCTTGCACGATGACGAGCAAAAGGTAGGTAAGGTAGGGTAGGATGCCGCGCCCGCCACTCTGCGAGGCACAACCACCTGCGTCCTGAGCGCGAGCGAGCTCCGCCACCGCGATGGAAGCCTGTCTGCGCTGTCGGGGCCTGGCGCCAAGACGTCTTTTACCAGCGCCGCGTGGCCGCTGAAGCGACGGAGACGTTTCAGACTGGGGCCGTTGGGAGGGCACGGGAACAGACGGTGGTGCGAGGGGCCAACAGGTGACAGCTTGGTGCCTTGCTCGATGGTGAGTAGAACTCGATGCATCATTCTACGGTCACAGCCCACAAGACGCGGCGCCATTCATGTATGGTATAATATTGTATCGTATTGACTTTACTGTGCTGAATTTATGCAATGAGAATTCTCTTGACCATGAGAAACGCTAACCGCCAATGCCAGGCGTGAGAATGCAGTCAGGTAGTTGGTTACAGACGACTCTTGTTCTTGTCGGCACAGCATCCGCCGCCACCCGACGAAAAGGCATTGCGCGACGACGAGTCCTTGTTCAGCGCCGACGGCGGCACCCACAGCGCCGGGTTCTTGTGGAAAAAGTTGCTCGCGCGCAGCATGACGCTCACGGGCTCGGCCGGCATGATGGGGAAGTCCTCGGTGCGCGGAAAGTGCGTCAGCCCGAACTGCACGTAGCACACAATGTCGGTGTTCTCAATGGGCTCGTCGCGGTTGGACCAGTCGAGCACCGACAGGTTGTCCGGGTAGCCCTCGGCGCCGGTGCTCTGGCACACGTAGTCGCCGGCCGGGAAGAGCTCGTAGTCGCGGTACGGCACCACCCACAGCGCCTTGCGCGCAAAGGCGGCGCGGTCGTGGACGACGCTGCCGGGCTTGGCCAGCACCGCCGGGCACTGGTTGTTGATGATCTTGTAGCTGACGGGCTTCTTGGCCCACGGGTGCATGCTGTTGGGGTTGACAATGTCCCACGCCCGGCTCGTCTCGTGGCAGTAGACGGCGGCGCCCTCCCGGGCCGTCCGCAGCGGCGTCTTCTTGCAGTAGAAGCCGTTGCCGTAGGGGTTCTCGGCCGACCCGACGGGCGCCTCGGACGGCAGCGCGTCGCTCTGCACCACCGAGTTGTTGCGCCCGTCGACCTCGGGGTCCACGCGCAGCGAGAAGATGTGCTGGTGGTTGTGCGCGCTGATGCCGGGCGCCACCTCGGTGCCCCACGGCGCCGCCGTCTCCGTCGGGTGCAGGCAGTACGTGTTGAGCATGCCCGTCAGCTTGATCTCGAGCTTGTAGGTGCCGTCGAGCATGAAGGTGTGGTAGAAGCCGTACTCGTAGTTGGCCGCCGTGATGATCTGCGAGATGATGAGGCGCCGGTCGCGCGCCGAGATGACGTTGCCGTCGCGGAAGTCGGTGTGCTTGTACAGCAGCCCGTTGTCCTCCTCGTGGATGCAGACGGCGTTCTTGATGACGGCCGCCTGGCCCTTGTTGGTCGACAACACCGCGTCGAGGTAGTGGATGGCGCCCTTGCAGTCGCACCCGAGCTTGAGCGAGTTGGTCATGAAGCCGCTGCCGTACTCGCCCACGTCGAAGGCGTGCTTCTTGTGGTGCGGCGGCTCCGGGTTGCCGTAGGGCACCACCATCTCGACGACGCTCAGCCGGTTGAAGAGGGTGCGCTCGCGGCCCTCGTACGGGTCGTCGACGCGCACGTCGGACAGCACGATGCCCTCGCGGTAGTTGAAGCCAATGTGCATCTTGTAGCCCGCCCACGCAATCTCGTTGCCCTTCATCTGGAACGACACGCCCTCGGGCTGCGTAATGTCGATGGGCTTGAGCCGCTGCGGCTGGTACGCCTCGCCGATGAACTCGGGCAGGTAGTTGTGCTGCGCGAGCGGCACCTGCGTGCGCTCGCCGTTGACGCGCCGGATGTCAACGGCCAGCACCTCCTCCGTCTCCGTGTCGGCCACGACGGTGAAGTCGAGCGGGTGCGCGTACTGGTTGTCAAAGGCCGACGCGCGGTAGTAGGGCAGGCCCTGCTGCAGCCGCCGCTCGAAGCCCCAGCGGCGGTCGACGCCGATGGCCCAGGCGTCGAAGAAGACGGTCGACATGTCGGTGATGCCGAGCTCGCGGCACGCCTCGATGACCTTTTCGTCCTTGCGGGCCACGCGCTCCATGACGTCGAGGTCCTCGAGCGTCAGCGTCGGCGCCACCTCCTTGAGCGTGCGCCAGTCCTCGACACGCGACTGCGTCAGGTTGACAATGACCTCGGCCACGCACGTGGCGCCCTGCTCAATGACGATGGCAAAGGCCCGCCGCTCCGGCCGCGGGCCGACGCGGGCGCGGAACGCGGCGTACTCATTCTTCTTGGGCTCGCGGAGGGTGATGCAGTTGAACTTGAGCTGCTTGGGCGCGGCAAACTCGCGGATGAGGCGGGCGGCGGCGCTGATTTCGAGCGCCGACAGCTGGTCTGATGGCACCAACATCGTTAGCATCTGCGTCCCAGGTCGAAAAGGTATAAGTCAACAGGGGAGGGCGAGTTCACATACCAAGCGGGTGCACCTGCGTGCGCGTCGTGGCCGCAGCTTGATAGGCGCTCTCGTCTGGGTCGGGCAGGATAATGTACCCTGCAATGGACGTCGTGTCCGGCAGCTGTTGTTGCTGTTGTATCGTTGTCGACGCCATGGTGATGGGCCAGTTTGGCATCAATCCAATCTGGGGTATCTGGAGCGTGGTGCGTTGCTTGTACAGGTACCTGCATCTAATCTGGGCAAGGGACGCATGGGGCATGACAATATATACCCCGTGCTTCCAGAAGCCTCGCTCTGCTGCGTCCGACAGATTTCCGAGTCCAGACTAGATGGACAGAGGGCGAAGCGTGGGCCGTTGGCTGATCAGCCCCGGGGCCCCGACGCCGAGGGGCGGCATGCCGCGGCGGCCGCGCCGAACGAGAGCTCGACGGGAGGCGAAGACTGGACCGAGCACCGCACGGTGGATAGGGGAAAAGGCTACCGCATGGCCACTCGTGCGTGGCAGCGGGCTGCATGGCATCCAATTACGCCATGGGCAACCACGGACGCCGGGGTGGCGGCGCAGAGTCCCGTCCGGCTCCGCATGGTCGCTGCGACGGACGCGGGGGAAAGCCTTGGGCGTGGGCAACTACAACACCAGGTCTATCTTCGTGGACGCCTGCAGTATCGTTTCGCGCCTGACTCGAGCATCTCGTATGCCCGCGCGTCCGGCCTCCGCCTCAGCTACGAGTGAAAGACGGCCAGTGGAGCGGTGATGCGCTGCAACACGCATATCAAACTCAATTCCCCCAGACGCCGACCATCGGCCTCTGCGGCTCGACGGGGTCGGGCCCACCGCAGGGTACCACCCGGGGCCCGACGCGCCCATGCCGGCCGTCGCTCGGGCGCCCGCGGGCGGCCGGACCGGGGTCGAGATAGGGAGCGGAAGCGCACGAGGCACCAACCACACAGGTGCATTTACCTAAACCAGGAAACCTGGGGAACCCTTGGCGCAAGTCTGGGGAAAGCCCGGCTCCTCGCGTCGCGGCACGGACGAATCCGGGGATCTGGGCCACTGCGGTTCGTCGCATCCCTCCAGTGGGGAAGGGGGGGAGGCCCGAAAAGGCGTCTCGAGACTCACAAGGCGCTATCCACACTCCGACATGTAAAGAGGGCGCGCACACCTCCTGGGCGCTGACGTCTGCGCCGCCAGTCAAGCCGTCGTTCCGGCTCGCTAACAGCCTGCGCGCGCAGGGCGCGCAGATCGCCGTTATCGCCGTGGCTTGCGGTAGCGCTGCAATCTCTACGGGGCCTTGCCCCAGACGGGGAACATCAATGGAGCCCGTCTCGATAACAGCGGGGACCAGAGTTATCGTTGTGGCTTGGGGCCTGGCCGCTCGAGATTGCAGACGACAACACCGACGAGGCGTGGGTTACGAGGCTGCTCTGCGAGGAGCGCCGGCGACTACATAACGCATTGGACGGGCCGGCTTTTCCTCTGCGCTTCATCATGACGCGCAAGCACGGCTGAGACAGACAGACATAAGACGCATCCGCTGCCGTCTTGCTGCAGTGCAACCTCCATCTCGACTCTGAACATCCCCTCTTTGGACAACTTGCCCCCCCCATCTCAGCCCTCATATCACACTCTCCCCGTCGGCTTTACAGCACCTTCATCGTCACGACATCACCTCCCGAGACTGCCCCCAGAGAATGACAGTACCCTCCCGCTGCACGCCCCTTCAATGGACCGCCCCAAAATCCAGCCTACCGGATCCTCCCCCGACCTGACGGATCGGCGTGACCACCACCACCACCATGATGACACCAACAATACCAATACGCTGAAGCTCATCGATGATGGCGCCTCGGTCGACCAGGCCACGCGCGACGCCAGCGACCTCGCGGCCCTGGGCCACGTCCAGACGCTGACGCGCAAGTTCTCCCTGTGGAGCATGCTCGCCCTCGCCTTCTGCGTCCTCGGCACCTGGTCTACCATGGCCCAGGGCCTCGCCAACGGCATCATCAACGGCGGGCCCGTTGCCGTGCTCTGGGGCCTCGTCGTCGTCACCGTTTGCAACACCTGCGTCGCCGTGTCCCTCGGCGAAATGGTCAGCAGCATGCCCACGGCCCTCGGCCAGGCCTACTGGATCTCGGAGCTGTTTGGCACCCCCACCGGCCGCTTCGCCAGCTACATGTGCGCCTGGATCAACACGTTTGGCTGGTGGACTCTCACGGCCTCGCAGATTGCCTTTATGACCGACTTCCTGCTCGCCATGAAGGTCATGTTCGACGAAGACTGGGACGGCGCGAGCAAGGGCTGGCTGCAGTTCCTCGTCTACCTCGGCATCACCATTGCCTTTACCGTCTTCAACCTCGTCGCTTGCCGTCGTGAGAAGGTGCTGCCGGCCTTCAACAACTTTGTCGGCGTGTGCTTCGTCACCCTCTTCGTCGTCTTTGCCCTGGCGCTGCCCATCTCCGTCGGCACAAAGTCCGGCCTCGCCTTCCAGCGCGCCTCCTTTGTCTTTGGCAAGTGGCTCAACGGCACCGGCTGGTCCGACGGCGTGTGCTGGTTCCTCGGCCTCGTCCAGGGTGCCTACGGCCTGACGGCCTTTGACTCGGTCATCCACATGGTCGAGGAGATTCCCGCGCCGCGCCGCAACGCGCCCCGTACCATGTACTTGGCGGTGCTCTTCGGCGCCTTGTCGGGCTTCCTCTTCATGGTCGTCTGCCTCTTCTGCATCCAGGATCTCGACACCCTGCTGGATCCGCCCTCGGGCTTCCCTTTCATCGAGATCACGCAGTCGACCATCGGCTTGAATGGTGCTGCTGTGCTCATCGGCCTCTTCATCTTCAACGGTCTGGGCCAGGGCGTCAGTGTCTTGACGTCGGCGTCCCGCCTGACCTGGAGTTTTGCCCGCGACGGAGGCTTCCCCTTTGGCGCCTACTTTGGCCACGTCGACACCTACTGGATGGTACCTGCGCGCTCCTTGTGGCTGCAGGCCGTCATCATCGGCCTCGTCGGCGTGCTGTACCTCTTTGCCAACACGGTCCTGCAGGCCATCCTTAGCGTCAGCACCATCGCCCTCACCGTCTCGTACGCCATGCCAATTATCGCGCTGCTCATCGCCGGCCGCGACAAGCTGCCACCCGGCGAGTTCCGCCTCGGTCGGCTGGGCCCGCTCATTAACGGTGTCTCCATCGCCTACTGCGCCATCACCACCGTTTTCTTCTTCTTCCCCACCCAGCCGAACCCGGCCGCGAGCGACATGAACTTTGCCATTGCCGTCTTCGGCGTCATGCTCGTCGTCGCCATCGGCTTCTGGGTCATCCAGGGTCGCAAGACTTTTATGCAGACGAGCGAGATGGCCGAGGCTGTCCTCTACGCGCAGAACCTTGAGGCAGAGGCGACTCCCGACTTTGGGGCTCGGCCCTCCAGCACCGATAAGAAGCGCTCCTCTGGCAACTGACTACATGGGGTTTTCTGTTGCACTCGGGATTAATAGGATGGATCTTCATGTCGGCTCTGCAAGTGGTATCAACGTCAACGAGAAAGCAAATAGTAGCTGGAACAGCCAGGTAGTGGGGAGAGTAGCCAATAATAGCCAGTACCTGCTCACTTTTGTCTTGTGTCGATGAAGCTTACGAGATGACGTTTATTTTAGTATAGCCTGCGTGGTGTAATATGCTGTAGCGAGTGTTTTGCGATGTACGAAGCCATCAGTGTCAGAACAGGACATTTACATATTGTTTCAATGCTGGCATCTATTACTTAGCGACCCATCAATTTTATATTACGGGTTTCAAACCATTACGGGAATGACACTCGACGTTTTATGCCAGAAATTGGAGCCAAACACTCAATAATAATCATATCTCCGCCTTGAATTCTATATCCCTTACAGCTTTGACCCCAGGTTCACGTGCACCGCCTTGGTTTCCGTATACGCCGCGAGCCCGGCCTCGCCCAGCTCCCGCCCAATGCCACTCTGCTTGACGCCCCCAAATGGCACTTGAATCTCCGAGTCGTTACTGCTATTGACCCATACCATGCCCGCCTCGAGCGCCGACGCCACGCGGTGCGACCTCTCGACGTCGCGCGTGAAGACGGCTGCCGCCAGCCCGTAGATGGAGTCGTTGGCCAGCGCTACTGCCTCGTCCTCATCGCAGAACGGCGTAATCGTCACTAGCGGGCCAAATACCTCCTCGCGGAAAACCTCCATGTCCTTGGACACACCCGAGAAGACTGTCGGCTGCACGAAGAAGCCCTTGCCCGCGGACGTTGCCGTCTTTTGCGCCGACTTACCGCCGAGTTCCAGCTTCGCGCCGGCGCCCTTGGCGCTCTCAATGAATCCCAGAATCTTGTCGTACTGCGCCTCCGACACCTGCGGCCCGTGGGTTGTGTCCTCGGAAAAGGGGTCGCCGACCTTGGCCGTCGTCCGCACTGCCTCGAGGAATGCCTTGGTGAACTGATCCACGATGCTCGACTGCACCAGCAGTCGCGATGTCGCCGTGCACACCTGGCCCTGGTTGCTCATGATGCCCACGTACGCCCATCGAGCCGCTTGTTCAATGTCCGCGTCGCTAAATACCAGCAGCGGCGATTTACCACCCGTCTCGAGTGTGATGTTGCGAAGCCCAACGGCTGCCGTCTTCATGATCTCGCGGCCTGTGAGCGTCGACCCGGTGAAGGCCACCTTGTTAATGCCAGGGTGGCTCGCTAGCGCCTGGCCTGCATCCCGGCCCAGACCGTTGACAATGTTGAGCACGCCGCGCGGGAAGCCCGCCTGGCGCACCAGATCGGCAAAGTACAAGATGGACAGGGGCGTTTGCTCGGCCGGCTTGAGTACGACAGTGTTGCCCGTCGCCAACGCGGGGCCAAGCTTCCACGCGGCCATGGCCAGCGGGTAGTTCCAGGGAATGATCTGCGCGCACACGCCAACGGGCTGCCGCAGCGTATAGGCGAATTTGTGCTTGGTCGTCGGGATGGTCTGCCCGTGGATCTTGTCGGCCCAGCCGGCGTAGTAGCGGATGCACCCGATGACCTCCTGCAGGTCCTCGTTGAGCGACACCAGGTACGGCTTGCCGTTATCCCAGGTCTCAATGGTTGCCAGTGTCTTTGCGTGCTGCTCGACAAGGTCCGCGAGCTTGAACATGAGCTGCCCGCGCTCGCCGCCGGGCAGGTCCTTCCACGCGGCGTCCTGGAACGCGGCGCGAGCGGCCTTGACCGCGCGATCGACATCGTCGGCGGATGCAGCCTCGACGGAGCAGATTTCCTCACCGTTGCTGAGTGCTCACATGTCAGACTTGTTTCTGTTGGAGACGACCATTAGGTCAGGGTAGCTTACATCGGGCTGATGCTGGCAAGCTTCTTGCCGGAGCTCGACCTCACAAACTCGTTGTTGATGAAGAGCCCCGTGGGCAGCGAAAACGCATGCCCATTGGGGGCCCGAAGCTTTGTGGCTAATTGCGACATGGTCTCTGAACGAATATGCGAGGGGTGTGTCTGCCGTTGCAAGGTCGAGGTGTGAAACGCAGAGCAGAAGAAACATAAAATCGTGGGGTTATCATCGGGGGTATGCGGCCGTCTCCACTTTGCGCGGGCTCTGCGAGATGTCGAACATAAGCAGCTTCCCGAGATGCGATACGTATCGCATTGCGGTAGCGTGGAGGTTTCGCGCCGAGTATCGGGCGCCGGGATCTGCGGCCCCAATCAGGGGTGCCGTCCGGGGTCGGCCTCGGGCTCCGCGGACACGGGCGCCGGGCCCCGTTCGGCACGGTGTAGCGGATCGGCAGCGACAATCTAAGCGCCATCGTGACATGGAAACAAATCCCGATGCATTATCTTGATGTTATCTCATGGCAATCGGCCACCACCGACGTTTACAATTATTAGAAGAGTCGGCTCGCCCACGGGGCTATGGGGACAGTGCAGTAGTAGGAGTAACACACCCGTCTGACGATGTGTCTTGAAAAGGTCGGTCAAACGCCAGATCCAGCCACAAGATGGGGGGGGAACGTGACTCCATTGTGTTGAGAAATTGCGATAGATCTTGTTCGGACCTGGGAACGCTGAAGTATTCGGCAATCATTTTCATTTCTTGGAGGCCCTGAGCGCCAGCGAATTCCTGGGCCAGAATAGTCTCATCCTGACATTTTCGATCGTTCTGTGACGCGACGGACTCCAGTCTTATTTCGTCGCTATTATTTCGTCGAGAGGATAGATCAATCCGTCGACTCTTATGGGATGATTGAGTCTGTTCAATTGGTTAGACATTAGTTCGCAGCATCTAAACAGGGAAGCTTACGACGGCCAGCTCCGTTTGGACGGTACCACCAGACGCGGAATCGGAATTATCATCAAGCTCCATTTCGGTCTGCGAGTGTTCGTAGGGCAGTTGGGCCTAGTCAACTCGTTATTAATTCGTCATCTCTATCTATCTTGTTGAGTTTTGATAGAAATGGGCTGCGCAATCAGGCGCTCCAGCTTGCAATCGTCGCCCCGCAGTCCGATCCACTCTTCGCGAGAATCTCAAAATGATGCACAGATTGGGTTGGACTGGAGTGGGAGTGCCTCGCAACTACAGCCAGCCTAGGCATTATTACGAAACGTTTGATTGTGTGAGCTCTCGACGCCGACATCGGTTGACGGTACATTCGCACTGCATTACGAAGTGGCGCCGAGCTGGTCTCGCTTTCCTCTCATTTTGGAGTTCCGTAGCATGACACGGCACGTTTGTACGTTTTGGCAAAAGCGATGCTACCGAAATTGCTTGTTAGAACTTTCACTGGGCTTGCAGAGCTCGACAGAGAGGGTGTTTGTGGCAGCTTGGCAAGGCCATGTCATACCTTAGGTTCCTTGAATGCTAGGATGATTGCGAGTGCGAGAATCTGCTGTTCGGCAGTTGTTGGTTCGATGAGCCATGTTGACCTTCGGGGTCGCTGGATCAGTCAGTTCGAAAGGGAGGTCTTCCTACGAAGCTTAAGCCTCGGACGCCTCGATATATGATGATGGCGGAGGGGCTGTCGGAACTTCAGCGCGGACAAGGACTCAAGGCTAAGCCTACGCGGGAAGGATCCTAAAACCAGTTAGACCAGCGGGCCCAAGCACTAAGCCAAAGGGACGCGCGAGACTTCGAGGTTCAAGATGCAGAGGGTCAAGAAGCAGGGGAGATTATGTAAACTCGGTGGCGGCGGCAGCAGCGCCTGGATGGCAGCCTCCGCACGTGGTAACAAGTCGCGATGAGGAACGCTTAGAACATCTGGCGTCTGGGGCGCTATAGGGTTTGCTACATTGGACAATGGTCTGGATGTTCTCATCCTAAGAAACGTCTCGTCTAAACCTCGTGACCCTAAAGGCTGCTGTAGGTCTATCCTTCAGCAACAATCCCCATCCCCTTCCTTTCTATAAACTCCAGTTTGCAGGGGTCTTTAGACTCCACAAGGGACCTGCGCTACGTCCCAAGAAAAGAACCCATAGGCATCCAGACAGATGCGCCTAAAGCACTCGACATCTCAGAGCGACGGCACAGAGGACCGCGCAGGCCCACAAAACACCTCTTGCACACTCCAAGCTTACTCCTTCTTGGGGAGGCAGCAAGTGGCGACCTGGTCCTCGCTGGTAGGGTCCTGGACAAAATTAGGTCAGTTTCTCGATGTCTGTTGACTTGAGGGTTTTTGGGTGTACGGACAAAAATCTTGTGAACCTAGGAATGAGTTTGTTAGCTACACAGTTCAAACTTCAAACATATCTGAGTCTACACTAACAGTTCCCTTGGGGCACTCCATGCCCGGGTAGACAAGAATCTTGAGGCAAGCCTCGCCAGGCTCTTGGGTGGGGACGGCCATGGCGGCTCCGGCAAAGAGAGCGGCGAAGATAGCGGCGGTCTTCATCTTGATGCAATGTGGTAGAGTATTGTTTGGTAGGAAGAAGCTGTTGAGTCGTGCAGTGCTCCAGAAGATGAGCAGACTCGACGCGAACGCAGCTTCTTTTATATCTGTACTTTTACTCCTGCAATGCGGACCAAATCAGGCCTGACACGCAAACATCATGAGATAAGGCTACGATAAAGGTTATGCATAATCTCGCGGAGCCGCGTGCCGGCAGCACGTGTCAGCGCTATCACCTAATGACAGACTTGGCGACGCGATGCACGCCGTATTTAGTTCTTCGACGGACGGGTTGAGGATCCTCGCGACGATCCGACAGCTCTGTCAGCCGCATCTTGCCGAGCTCTCACGGAAAGCTCGGTGCTGGGCAGGTTTGAAGGTGATCTATACGCGGCACGGCGAATGTGTGAAGGTGAGCGCAAGGGCGCAGTCACCTAATTGGCTCAACGCTCGGAACAACCTAATTGCGAGCAAGCCCACAATAGGGGCATAGCTCAGCCATTAAAGACCGCCTCGTCAGGCAATTCTCTTATGTAGGATTAAGGCTATTTCATATCGTTAATCGTATGCTCTAAACGGGCTGTGAGCGCTCCGTGTAATAGTTATGAGCCTAGGTGGGTTTAAACCCTAGAAACTTCTACTACGCCACGCCTATTATTGATATATTCGTCCTTGTCTATAAGATAGTCCTAGCCTTTACTATACTAAGCATAAGCTCGCCGAGCTTACGATAGACATAACTAAAGAGTCTTCCGAAAGCCTTCCTAGAACCTAGAAACTTAAGACCCCTAAGCAATAGACTAACTAGATAGACACGCTCGAAAGCTACGTACGTATTAAGAAGCTATAGGATATAATTAATCCGGATTAACCCGAGCGGCTAACCGATATAGCCACTACTCTAAAGGCGCTATCGATCGAGGAAGTAAAGGAGAAGTTTATACTTATATTTCTACGCGAGGAACCTAACTTCACGAGAGTCTAATAGCTTACCTAAATATATACTTAGAGAGAAGCTATCGAGTACTCGACTTACTATACGAGAGAGGCTAGAGAGTAAGCTATCTACGTATAGATAGCGGCGACCCTCGAACCGAATATATACTGCGTTATTACTACGAAGCTTAATGCTAAGAACCCTAACTACTCGATACGTTAGCTCGTTAAGGAAATTAAGGCTAAGTTCGCCCCGAGCTAGATAAGTATAAAAGAGGCAATACGAAAGTAATACTAAGTAGTGCTTAAGGAGGCTAAACGTATAAATACGAGGCCTATAGCTTAGTATTTATATTAGAGCCGAGTATATAGTAAAGGTCTTCGATATAATATTGCGGAAGTATAAGGTAACCTAGCTATCTACGATTTTATCTATGCTATAGGTACTCGGTTCTCTCTAGAATAGGTAAGATAGATTAAGACTAAGCTTATTAGGGCTAAACGCCTAGGCAGACCGACTAAGACTCTTAACGCCTATAGTAATAAGTTTAATATATAGCTTAATAAGTATAAGGATATATAGCGGCTTAGCGTATATGCTATGCTTAGAGCGAGCTTAGACTAA
>JALHBY010000182.1:0-15767 GCA_024340155.1 Tolypocladium pustulatum | reverse complement strand
CTTCTTTGGCATACCATGGCCTGTGTGCAGCGACTGATCGGAAAGCGCGAGGGTGAAGGACCAGTTTTGGTCTTCCGCTCTCTCCCACACCTCGCGCGATCCCAGCTGTGCAGGTGCAGGGGTCATAGCATCATCGTGGCACCGCAAGTGGACTCGCTGAGGGCAAGCGCGAGGCTGAAGGACCAGTTTTGGTCTTCCGCTCTCTCCCACACCTCGCGCGATCCCAGCCGCGCAGGTGCAGGGGTCATAGCATCATCGTGGCACCGCAAGTGGACTCGCTGAGGGCAAGCGCTCAGGCGACGACCACAACGGTGGGGCGGCCACGGAACCAAGTATAAACATCGACATCCGCGCCCTCACACCCATCTCTTGCTTTCTCTTCCTTCCTTAGGGTTGTCAAGGAGCCCATGCCCTGCGAGGAGCTTTCATGCCCTGCTGGAGCTGGTGCCCTTCGGCCCTCACGGCTGTCCATGGCTTTCCAGGATCTCGCCGGCTTCTTCCGCGATGACGATGTCCGGCTTGAATGCTCTAACTAGCTGAGAATATTTCGCGGCTCCGGTGGTTGTGAGTGCCAGAACACGCTTCTGCTGCACGGCTTGCACCTCGCCTTGTCTGAAGTAGGTCTCGATCTCGCCCACCGCGCGGTCAAATTGATCGACTAGGCCACCGAGCCTTTCAACAGTCTCGCTGAGCATGGCACAGACCCATCGATCCCGATGGCTCTGACGAACCGACTTGGACATCTCCCAGATGTGCGACCAAGGCTGAACCGCGGACTTGAACACGCCTGCATCTTCATCTTGAATCCAGCGGCCGAAAACGTAGCCAGGACCGATTTCCTTCCCGTTGTCGCCGATTTTCTTCCACTCGCCAGAGTCGTTCGGCGTTTGCAAGCCCTCGTAAAAGTCATTGTCTTCTGAGGAGAACTCAAGGAACTCGGAAATCTCCTTCCACGTCCCAGATATTCCGTTGTACTCCTTGAAAGCATTTTCGATGCCTTCCGCTAGCTCGTTTGCCTCGTGCTTAAGCCTGTTGATGTTGGCCCACGAATCGTGGCTGAGCCTTGTTCCTTTGGAGAATTGAGACAAGAGCAGAGGGAGGATCGCATCTGTGCATTTAGATCGGGAGCCTAGTCGTGCCATGTTAACTGTGGGAATCCCTGCTTCCATTAGATCTTCCAGATACTGGTTGAGTGCGTGGTCCAGCCTGATGCAGCCTTCATCGCGGACCATCAACAAATCAAGGAAGCTGATGAACATGACGTTCGCGAGCTTGGATACCGGATCCGACATGTCCTGGAGATCCGCGGCACACCAGATCAGAGCTCCCAGTCTCAAATGCAGGCACCTGGAGGACGCCACGACAATGACCACGCCGACTTTCGCAAGATCCGCATCTATCCCACACGGGATGAACTCCTGTCCAAAACCCGACCGTATTACCTGACCGCGAGCGAAGTTCAGCAGGCCGAGGCCACCAACCGGGCTCGCGTGTACCTCGACAACCAGTTCCGCCTGCTGCGCGAAGACATGCTCGCCGAGCTCCGACAGGATGTGCAGTCGGTCAAGAAGCAAGGATGTGGTCGTGGTAGGAAATTGACTCTCGGAGGATTAGTGCCGGTCGACATCAATGTCGGGGATACTTCTGCATTGCGGTTTAGGAAATGCACGTTGGCCTTGCAATGCTTCAGCGGCCTTGAATTTCTCCAGCGAATGGACAAGGATCAGAGAAAGAAGCATATCCAGGACGAGCCCAACTTTCTGAGAGACCAATCCTTTGGTGCCCTGTGTCGCGACGACGAAATTCTCGCCTTCGCCTTTACTAGTCGAAACACAGACCTTCTTGCGCGAAGCCCTCCAGTCGTAACGCTACAATTCACGGACACGGCGGCGCTCAAGGCCGGTCTCACATCTCTGCAGCGCGAGCTTCGGACGTCATCGGACATCAAGTTTGTGCTGGTGGACACGCCCGTGTTTGCGTATGAGCCTGTTCTCAGGGGACTGCAAGACATCACCGAGATGCCTCTTAGAGAATCTCTTTTCGATTCGCCCCCCTCTGTGCCGAATGTCGACCCAGCCTCGGATGATTTACGCCTACGAATACAAATGATGCAAGAATTAGCCAAGTCTATGCCTCAAAATGGGACCGCGAAGTGGAGTCGCAAGAAAGACGAGGTTGAAGTTGATCAGGCCCAACTCAACTCAATCCTCACTGGTCTAATGCGAACCATCAGCCTCATCCAAGGCCCACCGGGTGAGATGTAACGACTTCAAACGTCTAATATGTAGATGCTCATCATTCATCAGGAACTGGCAAGTCATTCATCGGCGCCGAAATTGCAAGACTAATCCACGACATGTCTCGGCAGCGCATCCTTGTACTTAGCTACACACCGTTCCTGCGATCCCCAGGTCTGCGACTAGTTCGAGCGTCAGCCAGGCGAAGGCGTGAAGGTGCTCCGGTGGGACCTCGCCGGCCTTGAAATGCTCCAGAAGTTTCTTCCACAAAGTGATTGGGCTCATCACTGCCATCAGAATCTTTCGGAGGATAACGCCATTTACCAGAGCCTTGACGCCAGGATCGGATAGGTATCGCAGGAAAGGAAGCGTTTGGGACGTCAAAAAAGATAGCGAGCAGTCGACTCGCACGGCCAGCTGCACAGCCTTCACACCGCCATCGCTTGAAATAACTCGCTCGATGCACAAGCTAGGCTGCTCGTGGTTACACATAGCCTCAAGAAATAAGCCTGCGTCCCGAGAGTTGGCGACTGCACGTTTGCCAGCCAGCACACCTCGGAAGAGCTCCCGAAGGCGAGCGGAGCGCTTCGATGTGTCGATCTCGTTCGTCATTATTTGATTTTGACATGAAAATGGATGTTGAATGTCTACAATTCTTCAGATGCAATGTGAAATGATGGTTGCTGTCCAAGGATGGTTGAGTCGTCACCTGCAGTGTGATAGGTCATGAGGGCAACATGCCGCCCAACAAAACCAGTCGGGTTTGCTCACGGCTTTCTGTGACTCATGTTAATTCCATTGGCTCATCATGATGCGATCAGCACGGCAATGCATCTGCTGTTCTGCAGGCTGTGCAACAGACAAGCACACCCAATCGTGACCGCGTGAATCCTAGTTGTCACTTTCCTCTCGCATCAGAAGTCTTAAAAGTCATCCAGTGGCTTGCAAGACCGGGACATCACACCAGGTCTGCGCAATCTGCCGCCAAAATGGCTTACGCACTTCGCTACTTTTGCAGTGGCTGCCAATGATGTGTTACGTGTTGGTTGGAGGGTTTGCAGCCCTGTTGACCGGCACGTGCGACCTGCGTGAAATGTATGAATTCTGAAGTAGGAGACGCCTAGTTGGCAATATTCCTTCCATTTGGCCTGCTCTGTTTTGTTAACCTTCAAAGATTTTGCCATCTCCATTCATCGCTCTGCAATCTATCATGGTACGGTGGTCCGCACGGTCGACATCTTCGAGGCAATGGCGCCATCCCCCCAAGACCGGTGCACCTGAGCCCGCTCTGGGACAGATCATCAAGTCGCTGGACTTGGACAGCATTGACGCCTTGAAAGAAAGTAATTCTTTGCCAAGGGCCGTCATTGAGGGCACAAGCTTCGTTGCATCGTACAACTGGCTCGATAAAGCGTCGGAAAAGGCTATCCTCGTCCCGGGTTGGTCGCAGCAACTCCTCTACCAGAATGAACTACTGACATTGCTAATCTAGGCCAACCGCCTCGCTGGACTCCTTCACAAGACGATATTCAGCTTCGAGAAGACAGCGGCCGCTATTACCGGGACAAAAATGCAGCGCGATTCCCCAAACACCCACTTGCCCCAGCCGTCGCCGCCTGCCTGGCCACCTCCCCCGTCATCCTCAATGACATCGACGTCGTGGCCTGCGGGAGTACATTAGGGAATCTGCTGCGCTTCGTGCGAGGGCTGGACAAGAAGTGCCGGATTCTCGTGGAAAAGGCAGGCAAGGCCGTGTTTCTCATACGCCGCGAGAACTCGCCGACTGAGCTGATCCCCAACGTCCGTGGGTTTGGTCATGCATTTCCGGAGGCCTTTACTACATGGGATCCAGAGGTTAAGAGCTCAGCCTCCCACCAGCGCATCATCAAGTACGGGTTTGGCGGGATGAAGCTTCTCGTTCGTTTTGAGGCGGACGGATACCTCGGTAGCGATGATAAAGAGAACAAGTCTGCTGACACGAGCAACCGCATCAAGACAGGTGCTTATAATGTGATGCAGGTTGATGAAATGGCGGATCTTCTATCGGGCGGTAGCCTGTCGCCGCTCCAGGTGTCGTCGCCAGGAGCGACCAGCATCCAGCTCAAGACTGTGGGTCACGTTCTGGACCAGTCTCAAATTTTTGACCTCAAGACGCGAAGCATCCGCACAGCCGATAGAGACCACATGGAAGAGGAGCTGCCACGGCTTTGGATCTCTCAGATTCCAAACTTCGTCCTAGCATTTCACACCAGTGGTTTGTTTCGTAAGGCCGACATTCACGTCCGCGATGCGCGCGATGCCGTGCAAGCGTGGGAGGCAGAGCATGAGACGGATCTCGCTAGCCTGGCAGCGCTCCTTCGACACATTGTGCACTTGGCATCGACGTCAAGTGTAGAGAACGGGAAACTTGAACTGACTCTTGACGGTTCGGGCATACTGGACGTTCGCGAGCAACTGCCAGACGCGGGAGATGTGCTTTCGGCGGATTTAAAGTTCAGATGGGAGTCAGTTTGTGGAACTGTCGGCGGCGAGCTTGAGACGGGAACTGAAGAGGACGGTGCTATTGATGGTGGCATTGTAGTTGAGACCAGCTTGTTTGATTGGAAAGACGTCGGTGGAGATCTCACCAACTGCTCGGAGCATTGCGAATATTGCGGTTCTTGTGGTTGACCTATTTTAAAATTCGACCAATCCACCCTTTGACGGTCGATGAGGCTCGTGAATACACGTTCGGGATCGGCAGTGGTTCTAGCTGACTCCATCCCCTTTAACCAAGAACGCCTCGTATTTGACCACGGCTGTAATCTTAGTCACTGATACGTCAAGCTGAGTTTGACTGGGCCGCACATAGACCCCGCCTAGATACAATGTATTTCAGCCCACAGAGGATCTGGTAGATGAAAGATTGGAAGTGGGCATCGGTGAGAGGCTGGCCAGAGCGAATAAGGGCCGCTAAGTCACTTTCCATCTGCTCTGCATTTAGTTAATCCAAGTCCTGCGATAATCTCCACAGTTGAGCACTCGCCCTCAAAGAGATATGTCTCGTTAAAAGTATCTGCCTGGGGAACATCCATGTCGTACAAGCAAGTCAGGGATATTTGGAAGAGTCACAGGGAGTCAGAGGTTCGTCGGCTTTTCCGAGCATCCTTCGGGGAACCCTGGTTAGCCTTTTGCATGCATCTGGGTAGTGTTGCAGTGTGCCTAGCCGCGTCTCACGAGCCATCACAAAAAGGGCTCGCCGAATGAGACAATTCAGGGCGAGACAGATGGAACCCTGTGGTCAATTGTTGCTTTTGCTATACCATCGTGACATACCGTACTGCACAATGCCGCTATGCACACACCGCAAAGCACACCTAAATGGCCAATGGCTTCTGCAGCCTTTGCCGTGCCTCGTTAGGCACCGGACGATACAGTACTTCGACGGCCACTTAAGAATGCACGCCTACAACCCACCGCCTACCTAGATCTACGCGTCGAGAATCGGACGCAGCTCCACATCACTGATTTGCACGTCAAGAACTGGACGCACCCCAACCATACCCAAAAAGCAACAAACGGCTGTCTCCGGGCCTACGCCTCCAAAGGTGCGTTGCCTCTCTCTAGGGTTGTCAAGAATTGGCCACGGCCAAATGTGTGGGGATGAGCATCCAGCACCACATCAATGACCCGCATGTCCAAAGTTGGACGACCGTGCTTGCTTTCTTTCGGTCGGCGATGGACACATTTGGTGCAATACTGTACGCCTCTAAGCAGCAATTTTTGGCCTCGCTAGGCCGCCGAGAGGACCCAGTGGCCTTCAGCGATCATCTCCGTGAAAACGGCCATTTTTGGCCGTCGTCTGGAACTGGACAACGCAGCAACGTGGGGAGCGTCAACAAGACGACACTGAACCCCACAGTGGGTTCTGCCATTTTCGTCCTTACGTCAGCTAGACGGCCACTTGACGACCCACGCCAACGGCCTCCGTGATCAACACGTCAAGAACTGGACGGAGCCCCACATCACAGGTCTGCACGACAGAAATCGGACGCAACCCCACTGATCTGCCCACTATTGATCTGTATGTCAGGAATTGTATTGGAGTCCCGCAGCCCTGACCGGCGCGCCAGCAACGGAAAGGGAGCTGGCACGCAACGACATTTAGGACATGAGACTTGGCCGCGACTTAATGCCAGGGCGATGGCGTAGACAACCTATCAGCGCGCGTGCGCGTCCAGATTCAGCTTGTGGCGCTCCGCTTGGGGCCTCCGCAGCAATATCCACAAGCGGACAAACTGGGCGGGCATGCGGCGACGCACTCGACTACGCTTGAGTTGTGGGAACAGAACAGCCCTTCTAGCCGTTGCCTGTAGCAGAGCTGCTTCAGTGTCATTAATGGCGGCTAGCGATTGTGCTCGCTCTCGTTCGGTAAGCGACGCTCCAGGTGTGTCTCGATCGATATTCGCACGCCTCTTAGCAGCAGTTATTGGCTCCAACCGTCACAGCGGCAACCCAAACGGCCATTTGTGGTCTACAATCTACTTGGAATAGGATGGTGGGGCTGGAGCAGGGTTTTGAGTCAGTCGCGATGGCAGTCGTACTCTTCTGGCCGTCCAGGTTCGTCAACAAACTGGAAAGTCTCCAAATGGACAAGTAGGCATTGGCGCGCAGAGCGAGGCTGCGAGGGAACTTCAGTCGTCCACATTGCCAACTTCTCTTTACAGTATTTACGCCACCATGTGCATCATCTTTAGATGTCTACAGGCAACAGCTAGCCCTGCTCTTTTGACACATTTCCTTCACGACCTTGCTTGCGTTCGACCCACGATTTGCGAAATGTGACGTGCCCATGTGCCGACGTATGCAAATGCAATGACACGGGGCAGCTTCGTGCAATTTTTGACGAGCAGCGCGATCAGAGTCGGCAAAGTGCGGCGGGGCTCGCGTCCAGTTTCTGACGAGCAGACCAGTGATGTGGGGCTGCGTCCAATTCTTGATGTGCTGATCACTGAGGCAGGGAACTGCTTCGTCCAATTCTTGACGCGCAGATAGCAGGGGGTAAGGGGGAGGGGGTGTTGTAGAGGTGGGTCCCTAAGTGGCCATTGAACTACTTGTGTCGTCCGGTGCCTGACGAGGCACGGCAAAGGCTGTCAAGGCCGTTTGGCCGTTTACTGGTGCTTTGCGGTGTGTGCATAGCGGCATTGTAGTTGGCAGGATCATGTCGACTGTGTCCATCTCGGTTCTAAGGGTTGGCTGTTGCCAGGAAATATCAATGGCGACAACCAATCCGAGGATGCGTCCTGGACACAAACGTGGCGCGTAGGCGTCGTGATCTGTAGTTACACAACCCTTGCCACCTTAATCAATACGCGCCCGTGTTTAGAGATGTTTTAGACAGGCTCTGATTGGGAGGTGTGAACACGGTCTAGGTTACTGTACCGTTGCGCAGATCACTCACTACAGGGCCCCGGTCCAGTTCCTGACATGCAGATCCGTGGGGGCCGCGTCCATTTCTGACGTGCAGATTTGAAGTGGGGCTGCGTCCAATTATTGACGCGTAGATCATATGTAGGAGGGTAGGGCGTTGGTTGTGGGCGTCGGTCCTCAAGTGGCTGTTGTACTTTGTCGTCCGGTGCCTGACGAGGCACGACAAAGGCTGCAAAGGCCGTTTGGATATTTACGGGTGCTTTGCGGTGCATGCATAGCGGCATTATACAGTACAGAAGAACGACAGAAAATGTGGGCAAGAACACCCGTGCGTGATATCAAACGCATTCTTTGTAGCTCGTCAATGGCGGCACAAGCAGCAAATATGATGATCAGGACGGGACTGCTAGGACAAGTTCGTGTACATACAGCATTCGAGTTATTATACGGCACAAATCCCGACTTTTTGCTCCCTGGTCGCATCGCCGTTTTGTGTGGATGCCGGCTCAGGCTATTCCCAGGGGCTGCTCACCATGGCTCTGGGAGCTCTGGATAGTTGAGCCGCAGCCCTTGTAGCGAAAAATGATTGGAACTCGCGACGTTGAACTGCCACTCTCATCCATGCACACAAGATCTGCCAGGCTTAGCTGGACTTGGGATTGGTGACACGGTGGCACACAAAATGCAGCAGGCTAGAGACGGCCTTAGCGTCAAGATAGGGTGCCTTGATTTTCAGCTGCCTTGGAAGCCTGGCGCCATAATTTTCCGGGGTCGGGCCCTTGGCGTCACGTCGCAACTCAATTGAATCCTCGTAACCCTGTCCATCTCTCTGGGTGATAACGATCAGAACAGGACGAGTGGCATACAGATGCGACCTGGCACTTCATGGGCATTGTGACTCACATGTAAAGCTTACTTTACTGGAGCTTCATTCATTCAAGAGCTTTCAGCATCGCCAAAATGGTTGCTCCTGCTCTCCTGCCACGAGCATATCACTCGGATACGGAATACTCCATCCAACAGACCGATGCCATTATTCGCACCACTTCTTATCATCGCAAAGACTTCTGTCAGTCCGTTATATGCTTTTCGCCTCAAGAACACGCAGGCGTTCGCAGCTTCATAGCAACACCTTTTCAGCGACCTTCCAACGCAGGACTCGATCCTCTCAGTCGGTTACCCCTTGAACTCTTGCATGATATACTTTTACGTCTGGACATGCAATCTTTATTCCATTTGCGACAAATTAATCTCAGATTCAGAGAGCTGGTAGACTCTCTCACGCAATACCAACTAGTCGTTTCCAACGGCCTAAATCTTTTCTGCGCACTCTTACGAACACGACTTGCCACTGGCGTCACTCTACTCAGCTTTTATTCTGCACTGTGCACGAAGTCTTGTGCACTTTGTGGCGAATTTTCTGGCTTCATTTCACTTTTAACCTGGCATCGGTGCTGTTTTGAATGTCTCCAAGAAGCATTTGAAACTGAAGTGCAAACTCTTGCCAGTGCACGAACGAAGCAACACTTGTCCAAGTCGAAGTTAGGCCAATTGAGATCCTTCAAAACTTTGCCTGGAACATACACTATGGGACAATCTGAATACAAAGGTCGCACTACGGTCGTTTCTGCTTCCCAAGTCCGAGATATGATAGGAGCCCGGAGAAGTGGCTTTATGGGATGCGACTTCCGGCCGAAAAAGAAGTACAACTTTATGGGGTCGTGCGCGTTGCCTTATTATGACAAAGTGAGTGGCAGAGTTGATCATGGAGTTTCGTGTGCTGGCTGTCAACTTGGTGTTGAAAAGGATATGAGCGGTCTCACGTCAGAGGAGCTGGGTCGGGCACTCAAGGCTCATGATATGGTTTATGCCCAAGATGACTTTTTGGAACATTTTCGCCGGTGTGAACAAGCACAAATTCTATGGAAGTCCTGTGAGGAAGCTATCGAGCGGCCAACCGATGCATCAGAGCTTGTCAGCAGCAGGCAAGGCCTTTTTGAGAGACGCAAGATCAAGACCCCTTACCCTTCGACAACCTAAGCAACTTCGGCCGATACTTTTACTACATGGAAACCATCTACTTCCTTGAGTTTCTTCACACGCATCTTCCCAGGTACCAAGACGCTCCGGCTACTGTGGGAAACGATTGTCTTCGGTTCGCTCGTTCACGTGGCTTTTGTATTTGCGACGGCGTTCCAATGCACGCCAGTTCAGCATTATTGGCTTAAGTGGGATGGTCAACATGACGGGACGTGCATAAACATTAACGCCATGAGCTGGTCCAACGCGGCTATCAGCATCGCCAGTGCGCTGTGGCAGCTCAAACGCCTCAAGTTGAATTGGAGAAAAAGATCGGTGTAGCCATCTCATTGAAGATCTCGCTCGTTTCCGTCTCCGCACCTGTTGCCATCTCTAGCCAGTGCATCCAGCTTTTGGCGTACTCGCCGGCCGCACACTCGAGAGCAGCGTCTGGGCCCCGCCCACCGCAAAGCTCCTTGAGACGACTGACGACGCTCTCCGCAGACGTCACGCCGTGGGAGAGCTTCTTGAAATCGATGAAAACCATCTTGTTTCGGTGCTTTTAAGGAAAGTGCTCTTTAATGAAGGAAAGCCGAGGCTCCGTGTCGACAAAATGACCTTCGACGCGCCAGCTCGAAGCGCGAAGACGGCGCGTCATCACCCGTGAATTGATAATCCTCGAGGATAACTCTAACAAGCCCCAGACCCCCAAAAAGATCAAGTATGTCGATGGCATCGTCCACGTCCGAATCAGCCCAGAGCCCAAGTTCTTCGACTATAACTCTCTCAATCGTGTCGACTTTCGGCCCATGATAGAAAGTAGCGGTATGGAAATGCGCAACACAGTGGACCGTAAGTGACCCAGAAGAACACGGCAGCACGCACAGAGGTCGAGCTACACCGATGCGGGCACCAGTGATAATGCACACGGTGAGACCTCATAACCTCGCAGAGCCGCATAGCATTCGGGGGCTTGCACCACTCCCAGCCATCCTCTTCTCTATAATACATCGTTCTCATCCTTTTACCGCGACGGCACACCACCCAGCGAAAGATCGCTTCTATTTATGTTACCCGATCGCCGAAGAGGGAGAGGTAGCAAGAGTCTGCTTCTTCATCAACAAGCGCATCGACCATTCCACATGGCATTTTATGGAAGTTAGCAAGGACCTCTGTACCCTGGTGCTAAGGAAGCTAGCGAGAGCAACAACATCGCCATACACAACGTATACAACCCAACCAGAAGCGAGGAAGATAGAGAAAGCATACTGCCCCGGCTTAAAGCCGAACTTGCAAAACATTATGGAGAGCAAGTCATCGTGGGGGACTTCAACCTGCACCACGAAGGCGGTCGCCTCAGACCGGAAGGGCCGCGTGGGCCACCGGGTTACCAAGGCCCTCCGCGGGAGACCCTGTCCTCTGGCATACAAGGAGAGATTAATGACGTGCTCGCCTAATCAAATGACCGAATCAGGCGAGTAACTCGTTTGGCATTCTAACACCTGGTGACACGGAACATCGCGTCATGATGAATTCGCTTTCGTCAAAATCCCCAACTGACGATATCGTGGCTGGTGCTGTTGGGGTAGGCTGTTAGTCGGAGTGCGCTCTGGTGATGTGATGTATCCTTTCACTTGCTGGCAGATGAAGATCGCAAGAGGAAGTGGCAGGGGACTCAGTACAGTAACATACCAGCATGTTGAAAGTTGGGGGGTTGGGTGGGGCGTGAGCATTTGCCGTCCCTGGCTTGTGCCCCAGCTAGCTGCAGATCTCCAGCTGACAGATCACGGGGAGTCGAGATCAACGTATGTATGTATTTTCCGTCCAGCGGCCGTTAGGCCGCTCAGGTCCCCGCGGGGGGGCACAGGATGTGCTGGGCTGCTGGAAGTCTATACGCTACTTATCGATACAGGATGTAATGGGGCGGCCCACATGACATGAGGACCCCCTCGCGTCATCTGCTCCTCCGTAAAATGTAAACAAACCAGCATCCAGCATTTCATCGGCTCAGAGGCGCTTCTTTGTTCAGCCTGTTTGCCCGTCAGCGGGACGTCCAGGCGCGACAGCCGAGCTGTCATTCTGAGTAGTCTTCGAGAAACCATGATTGGAGACAGCGGATCGCTGTCTCAGTTGACCCGGGAGTCGAGATCACACCGCTTGGCCGGATTCGACAACAGGGTATACTATCACATCCGTTTACCATGGAGGGCAATTGAAAATGTACAAGAGTCATCCTTTCCTATCATCCCTTCCCTTCACTCAACCCGGTTTTGTCAGGACACAGATCAAAACGTGGGGCCCAACTGGAAACGCCGATACCTTCGGCAGGTGCTGCCACGTACCGAAATTTCCGGGACTGGGCAAAGGAAACTGTGCAATCTATATGTAAGGGTGCTAAACTAGCTCGTAGCATGGCTTAAGCCTCACTGTAATCCGTTTGCCAACTCTTCGTCGAGGGAGGCATCACTAGAACCGACGTCTGTGGAAATCAATCAGAGAACATGGGTCAGACGTTGATCCTGCGTGAAATGCACTTAAGTTAAGCTCTGACGTGGTAGTAGCTACGCTCCGAAGTGCACGAATTGCGCCCACGCCAATGGCGTGTCCATGTCCGCCTCTCTCACCGCCATCACCGCGTTTCGAACCGCACAAGCCACCTCTCGCTCGTCCCAACCAGTTACCTCCCTCCGCTGCCTGAACAGTGCTCGATAGAACCCGCCTGCAACTTCCACGCAAATCCTATCGAGCGACGGCCACAGACAGCCCACCACATGCGGAAACCCTGCCACCTGGAACCCGCTCACCACGTGAATCACCTCATCCGACAGCCGCGCCGCCTTATTCTCCGCCGTCGAGCAGGCCGACAGATAGGCTATGTAGGCGCCAGCTAGATTCAGCTCCGACACACGCCGCACTGTCAGTCGGTCTTGCGTTAGCCCCTGCTTATCTTGCTTTTGCAAGATCAAGCCGCTGCTCGACGGGTCTGTATGGTCCGTCGAGCCATGGCAGGCAAGGTGTGCGATAGTGCATTCTCCCATCTTGTCGACTACTTGCGCTACACTCGGAGTGTTGAGTGACTGCACAGGTATAGTTCCTGCCAGTAGCTCTGTAACGTGCTTCTCCTCTGTCAGAACGCCAGGAAGGTCACACGGCTTGCCTACGCCTTGTTGTAAGGCATCGGCCGGTGTGGTCGGCATGGTGGCGATCAGGAGCGAGACCTGTGTGCCCTTCGTTTTGTAGGCCCGATGTTGGGCGTATGCAAGAGCCTTGATGGATGGGGCGTACGATGAGACGGTCTGACTGAATGCGTTATCCGTAGATCCCGAAGAATGCATTCCGGCAGCATGAAACAGCATCGAGCTACCGAGTCTCGTCCCTATCCACCATATACGCGGCAGCCTGTCTGGCGTTTGGCCTGTGTTGACTGTGTCAAGAACTGGCTTGACACACACATCCCATAGCCAGAGGAGGTACTCGAGATACTCCGCGTTCTTGTGCGCCCGCTCCGATCTGCGTATTTCTCGCCCTGTCCACTTCTTGTTGAGCCAGGACTTTGCATCCGACGCGAGTAGCTGCGATAGGCTAAGCGTCCGAATAGTAGTCTGGGACACAAGAACGGCGTCGCTTCGAAAGCCAGTGATGTTGACGACCACTATAGTACCGCTCACAGCACACTTCTGCATCTCAGGCACCGTCTGTCCGAGCAAGAAGCGCTCGTGCCCAGCAAGTCCTCGAATTTCCTTGATACAATCCTCAAATTCAGCTAAAGTTTCCAAACGCCGGTTCTTTGCTTGCACACGACGTGCGCCCTGCTCACGGTCGCCGGCTGTTTCGTTAATCTTGTTTCGGAGAGATTGGGAAGTCTGAGGTGATGACCGAGATGACGGGATTCAATGAGTGCATATTCAAATCAACCACGGCCAAATTGCTAAACTGGATACAGGGGTCATATACCAATCATTTAGCCAAGGTTGCCTGCTTGGACAGGCCTGTCTGTAGAGACATGGGGATCTTGGAATGCCAACGAAAAAATGAGATTTACATCTTGGTGACTTCACTAAGCTTGGTGCCTCTATTGCCTCGTAACAGCATGTCCCAAATTCCTTGCAGCCTGCAGTATGACTCAAACCGACCGTCAGTCCATTGCTCACCGCATTTCTGCCATCACAGCCGCATGGGGCGATGTTCCAGCTTCCGACGCCTGTCCACTTCGGCATAGCGGTTCAGATCTCCGAGACAGGCGTTCCAAACCGGGCTCGGGAACAGCTCGGCAAGATAAGTTATTTGGGAATGCGTGTCGATGTAGAGACTCTCCATGAGTTCCGCTGACTTCTGCAGGCGATTGCCGAGAAACCCCAAAGCAGTCTTACTGATATGTTGCCTTATTTGTTCTGGGACACCATTACCAAGTTCTCGATGCTCATCGGTCGCTAACGGGTGCTGTGTCGCTAGGAAGAGATGCGAGTAAAGTTTGAGAAGCAGACGAGACTTTGAGGCAAAGGCGAGTTCCCCACCGCGCCGTAGCATAGACTTGGCAAAGGCTTCCTCGTGTTGACATAGATCTTTGTCTAGTGTGTTGGTCTCAGACTGGACATCCTCTGCGGATATTGGCTTTGTGTTGGGCTGCCGGATCATCTGTGTCGGCAGACGCTCTGCTGTTGGCGAGCCGTTTCCTTGCTGATTACCATGGCGCACGGGCGGGTCGAGCCGGCGTAGGTTGGCTTCAGTGAGCATGTCCATTTCCAGAGGCAAGATCTGAAAGAGCAAGAGCGACGTGAATAGGATGCGTGCAGTATGCCTAAAATGATGGGTCGTTGAGGCCATTTTATACCGTCACTGGGCGGAAGGAGCACTGGTTCGCCAACGCCTTGCGGCTGCCTTGCATGACCAGGGTCTCAGCTTGGAGACGGCGGTGAGCTCGGCTAGGCTGTCCGGCGATCACAGTTGCCTTGTCGTGGTTCGCGCCGGTGATTGCAGTAAAGAGAAAGATTGAGTCATCTGTGCGACCAGGTGGTCCTGTCCGTTGCGGCCGTTGTCACCGTTCTCGGGACAGGAATGTGCATATCATCTCATGGAACAAGCGAAAAGACAATTGAACGGCGAGTTCAATGCTATTATACACCACTCTCGTACCCCAGATCCTCAACAGTGGCCCCTTCAACACGCTCAACAGTGTCCTCTCTTCTTGTGCATCGCTTGTGAAGGGGTCAATGTCATCGCTCGCTGCGTTGCATCCAAGGTTGGCTTTAAGATCCTGTTGGCCGTGGCTCTCAGATGGCACCAGTGCGACTGTCAAGGGCGGCACCGCTGCGCTGACGAGCCTCGAGAACGGGCAACCCCCACGCAGCCGAGCGAATTCTCAGCGGCTGTTACCCCCTGAGCAGATCCCTTTCGGCTTAGCGGCTGCTTGCCTTGTTTATTTTCCTTCGACTCGGTTGCTTGGCTGTGTCGCATTGCGTACATCCTCACGACGGAAACCTGCGCCTGCAGCCTCGGCTTCATCGTAGGCTGATAGACGCCCACAGCAGAGCGCTGAAAGGTGGACCGCCAACCACTCATTGAAAATCGCTAGCCGTTGTCCGTACCGAAATGGAACAGAGAGTCGTACCCGCAAAAAAAATTCCCCCAGTATGTCCAAGAAAAAGTTAGACGGGGCATTGTGTACACATTTGACACAGCCTTCAGCTCCAGTCAGTTACGCAGCAAGATTGTTACAGTGCAGTGGGGTCCGTTTTGAGTGTCCGCCTTTTAGTGTCAGAAATTCTTTCAACCGGGTCAACCCCCCGCCGAATGTGGCTTGGTACCTTTTGTGGCTGCCGCCGCCAGGTACTCCGTCCCCAAAAGCCTCATGAGCAATGGGCCATTCTCGTAACGATACTTTGCTCAACTTTTGGCCCAATCGCACCAGCCACATCGGCCGGAAGTGGCCATTGGTTGAAAAACCACTGACACTGAAACACGGACACTCAAAGCGGACCCCACTGTACCTCATCTCGAAATTGACGAAGACGCTGATTTACGCCCACTGGACGGCGTCGAGAAAGAATTGGGACGAGAAGGTTTGTTTCGAAGACTGGCTATTTCCTCAACTGAAAGGTGTGT
>JALHBY010000038.1:398087-551942 GCA_024340155.1 Tolypocladium pustulatum | reverse complement strand
TTTTCCGTTCTTTAATTTTTATGAATGGTATCACTCTTGCTGCTGCTGCTGTCTACAAGATATCCCACCGCGCTTTCTGCCCTCTCGTAATACGTACTGAACACTACCAGCAATGCGGTGTTTCCACTCGGTCACGTTGCCTTGTTTGTTTTGATTTGTTGAGGTTTCAGCAGTTTATTTCGTTATATTTGGTGTGTGTGGAGATGTTTGGTGGCGGCCGGCAACCTCCGTGTGGACCGGACGACCGCCAGACTGATTGGTGTGGACTAGCGGGGCGAGCTGTAGCTAGACAAGCTCTGCCAAGACTGATTGGCCCTGCCCGGGGGCTTTTGCTGTATTACTTCACGGGGCATCCCTTTAAACTGTCGTAACGGGGTAAAGGAGCCAGCAGGCCACTTACAGGGGCTGCGTCCAATGAAACGCTACATTGAGCAAGACGCCTGGATTGTCAGCGAATACCATTTTGCAAAGGTCAGTACCAGGTCGGCACATTTTCTTTGCAATATATCGTACCCGAGATCGGGAGTACCCAACGGGGTTTTCGGGAGGAGTGGGGCCCGCGACCTGCTTGCTCCTTTACGACAGTCAAAGGGATGGAGCAATCGAAAAGAATTAGAGCCTCAAGTCGACGATGTAGAGATCGCAAACAACTCTCGCTACCGAAAGGCACTCACCCGGGGTCGCGCCACTGGCGGGCGGCGGAGCTACTCGCGCAACTGCCAGAGTCCCCGGCCTACGAGTATGAAAGTGGAAACAGCACCATAACGACGCGTCGACGCGGGCCTAGTGCGTCTTGCTTGTGAAACGCTACGACTGGGATCGGCCTGAGCACGATGAATTTCCCAACACAACCTTCGAGGCCATCTTCGAAGCCGAGGACGACGGACTCGATGCCTAACCGCAACACCATCGGAGTCGTTGAGGACGCCCACGCCGCGGCCCAAATTCAAGATTGAACGGGCAACCCATCCAGCCAGCGGGCCGCCTTACCGCATGGCGCGCGGATGCATATCCCAGGGCCAGAGTACATGTGGGTGCGCTTGGGCTTAACGACGCATACACGCATGCCCGCTCGCTGCTCTCCTTCACCCAGCGCACCGACTTCTTCACCACCAGGTTTCCAGGTGAGGCCGGGCCTCTCAGGACCTACGATACGAGACGAGACTCGTGCGCTTTCGCCGAGGGTTTTGAAAGGGCACCCGGGTTAATTGTTAGTGATGCAACACGAGCATGACGAGGATATGCCAGAGTAAAGTCCGCTGTACGTTCCCGCCACACGGCGATGCTGCGAGATTCATACGTGTACAAGTACATCTACCAGCCTCGGGCTGCCGCAAAAAGGAACTCGGTTCCCAGCCTTCGCGGCCTTGCAGGGGCTATTATCCGATGTGAACCTTCAAGTGCGGTAAGCCACCGTATGTCGTGCGACTCGCAAGGTCAAGGACACACAGGGACGGGGGCTGAGATCGACACGAGGCCGGGGAAATGAAGAACAGTGGTCGCCTTCAGATGATGGCATTCAAACACGGAGGTAGGACAGGACAGTCCCGTCCTGGCTGTCCAGCTGGGGTGCGTGTGACGGGACGGGAGCGCTTTGGCTCCCGTGTGTCATATTGCGGGACGTGGAGCCGACGGTACCGATGCGATGCCGCACAGCGCCGGTGTGTATCGGTGATGGCCATGGGGGTGACTTTGCCGACATGAGCTCGTCCCTGGCTGGCCGGCGGGCAATTACGACTGTGACCGCCGTCGGTAATCGACGAGCTGACAGAGCCCGACGAGAAGCCTGGACGTTGTCCATGCCCAAAGGGGCATTCCGGCCCCCGTCCGGGGCAAGACGTCATGGCCGAGGTGCTGCGATCCGTCGTCGACTCCTTGGACAAGGTCATGGCTGCGAAGACAAAAGCACACATATCTGCGAGACATACGACCTGGCCCTGGAGCGGCACTAATGCCACTTGAGGCTGGAGGCGCTCCGCGCGCAGATCGAGCAGGCGGGCGCATGTGCGTGGACTGGTGGTCGTCTGCGGACGCACGCCTCTGTCTCAACGCAAAATCTGCCAACCTATTTATCCAGCAACTCCAGGGCCATTGCCGCCAGAACAGGCTTCGTGGGACCCGGTCCTCTGCATCGGGCGTGCATGCGTAGCCAGCCACGTACGCGCAGCAGGCGTCTGGTCGTAATCTCAGTCTCCCCCAGGCGCTGGGTGAATGAATCGGTCACATCCACGCCCTGGCCTCACCGCGAGTCCGGCCGGCGACCATTGGCAGGCGCAAGAGCCGCAGGCGCCTCACCGTCCGGGGGAGAGACACGGGAGCGAGGGCGACGCAGGGCAAGTGGTTGCTGGCCTTGCGCGGGGGAGCAGAGGAGAGGCGGCGGCGGTGGCTCAACTCGACTGGAAGACGGACGTCAGCGGCCCGTTTCGAGCGGCCCGTAGCGCGGCGCAGCAAGGCCTTGCCCTGTCCCCCGGCGCGAGAAGCAACAGGATGCCACGGGGGTGCCCGTTGTAGGTGTATCCGGATGCGGAGGGTGAGGGAGGGTGGGATGCCAGCTCAGCAACCATCTGGCAGATGACCACGCACGCAGGAGATGCACCTTCACCGCCCCGCCGGGTAATCATCGAGCTTGGAAATTATATTGTTATTTGTTTTAATCGATTATTATTTCCCCGGCGCCTTTGTTTTATTCTCGGTACCCTCCTGAGCCTGCTTTGTATTCCCTTTCAGAGGCCCACCTTTGCATGCTGCAGCGGCTCGCTCCCATTCCGTACCTAACTTGGGGCCTCAGCTCCTGTCGTCGATGCCGTCAGCTCCCTCCCGTCTGAAACGGTACAGAGGCTGCGTCGATGTTGCCACCGTATCTGGCCGCCGTGGTGCAAATCCGCGCGCCACCTGAAAGATAGCTTTCGTCTCTGTCCGCGCAGGAGCCAGGCTCGTCACTACTTGTAGGTACAGCGACACACAGTCAGGGCGAGACACACGACAGAGCAGTTACACACTTGCTTCCCGCCTTCCAGTAGCGGTACCGGTCAGAGCAGCATTTCTGCTGACGAGACACCGTCTGAGAGGCGGAAACTTGGGTCCCTGGCGCGCCTGAGCAGCTGCATGCAACCCGCCTTGCTGTTCAGCGACCCAAGTGTCATCAGCCAGGTGAGTCACCCACGGGCTGGTGGCTCAGGCAGCAGTGTCCTCGAAACGTCTCTCGCCTTCTCCGATGCCCTTACTCATGCTGCACTTCATCGGGGGAGTTGATTGATAATTGCAAGGTATGTGTGCACGGCCACCATGCTGCGTAACGGAACATCAAATGTCACCTCAATCTCAAGTCGGTGAGCCAAGACTTGCGCTGGCGGTACCGTTCTCGACAAGCGATGACATTATCAACTGATGGAGGAGTACGAGTCAGAGATTCTCGAGGTGAAAAGGTGTTGCGAAACCGAATTGATTGTATTGCTGCGCAATTCATCGTCTTTACGGGTATGCGCGGCACATGCACTCGTGTAAGTAGCCCCAAAAGCACCCACTGATCCCGGCTACCCTAGATAGTCCCGCAGCTGCATCGACTACCCCCCATGCCGCCCTTCTGCATTGTACGCAACGCGTGAGGTGCGGCGGCTGTATCCGTGCGCTACTTATGACATTGTCGCCATTCTTCACGTGAATGCATTCGTTAGCAAAGGCGCGGGCGCGTTCTCATCGGCGTGCCAAGAACCATCCATCCATGCGGCCCGTGTAAGAGCATCACGCCCATTACCCCAACGAGTTGTCCTTGCCTCAGCAATTGGGCGGCACGTTTACTCCGCGCAGGTGTTGTACAGTCTCAAAAAGGCCCCAAGGGTATCGCAGATGGCCCCCAAACTCTGGGACTGGTACGACTTGCGCGGGCGCCCGTCTGGGGTAGCATGCACTCTACAACGTGGTCGTCAGCCCTATCAGCCGCAGTTGCCCGGTCCTGCGTCCGACCCCCATGCCGCCGCGAACCGGCACACCCGTTGTCAGGTGCTTACATCCTTAATGGCAGGTTTGTCAGACGGAGAGTTACTCGCATCGCGGTGTAGTATTGTGATGTCTCCTGATGTCAGCCTCCGAGTTCCCCTCACGTGCGCGCCTCCTCCGCTCGCAACAACCTCGCGAGCGCTGCAAGAACTCTCAATCAAACGGACAACATGTACAGGTTGTAAATTGTTGGGCGAAAGATACTCATCAGCTGAGGAATTGTGTTGTGTTGTTATAGTCTCTGATTTTCAGGAGGCCTAATCTGGTCTATGCAAACTCGTATAACATGAGGATTGGATCCCGTGAATGGCCGCAGGTCTTTACGGCGGTTTCCCTTTCCGGCAAGCTGACCATGGTGAGTTCCTTCGTCTGCAGCCGCTTTTGCTCTCGTTACATGCCAAGAGTCACTGCGTCTACCGTATCTGTGAGGCCGACCTAGGCAATGACGGCCACGCGTTCCGCTCATACCGGCTGCCCATTCGGGGGTCCCTCGCCATCTCCTGAACTGCTTGGTATGCAGACATAACCGCCCGCAAATTCTCCAAGCTGACGACAAGGCTGAGCTTGCCAGTAGCCGCAGGTCCTACAGCCAGAGCTTTGGGTCAAGGCGTCCGGATGGTTGGACCTCCCTAAATACCCAGATCCAGAGGAAGAGTCGGGGGAAAGACGATGCTATCAGTGCTGGCCTGGAATGTTTGTACATTTATCGACAAGCCCCGCTTAGGATCATGTTAGGGAGTTGGCACAACCAGTTCTGACAGCGATGTTTCCCTCCCTTCCAGCAGCAAGGGTTTCCAGAAGCTCGTATCCGCCTCAAACGAATGCATCAAAGCCCTTGCACACGTGACGGGGAAGTCTGCGTATGGACGATACTCAGCCGGGAGGCTCGCGTTAATCTTCTCGACCCAGATGCAGGCCATTGCGTTGCGGGAATCATATCTGCGGTTCATCGAGAAGAAGGCCGGGTGTCCGTTGTCTACGCCGCCGACTTTGCCGCTCATTATACAGTCCAGGACGAGCATGTGGGCAATGACGAGCCGAGAAACATGATTGCGAGGGTCGACAAAGGAGTCGAATTCCTCCATAGAAAGGTGCACAAGCTTTTCGTACAGAAGTGAATGCTGAAGGTAGCCTTCGTTCATACATGTATTGGCAAAGCAACAGGATATTATGGTCTCCGCTGAAACTTACTCTCAAAGATGTCAGACAAAATCGACGAAACGGTTTTGCGCATTATGGCAAGGTATTCTACCTCGGCAACACTCTGGCAGAGTGGCCCTAGCTCTTCAAGACTGGCGCAAAACCGTGCGGCGAAATCGTGGTTCAGAAGCTGATGCGGCCCGTCAGAGGCCACAAGTTGAACAGCGCTTGTAACATAAGCATCCCGTTCAAAAGGCTTGAAAGTCGAGACTTCCATGTTGCCTTCAATTGTCGAGCCAATAAGGTAACCTGGTGTCATGTCAGTTCGCTTCCCACCCCTGAGTTGTGTGCGCGGTGAACTCGCAGCCTCTTATCATGGTAAAAAAGTCAACCAGTCCGTCAGGCATGTGGGCAGTCTGATAGGTCAGCGTGAGGATTGCTGCAAAGGCGGCGTCGGAGTCGGCAACGGAGCGACGGGGGCGAGATGGAAACTCATTTAGACATTTGATAGCGATGACTCGATGCCGCAGCGCAGCTTGCGTGTATCGGGCTGGCGAGAGGAGGCTCAAGTGGGAGGCACCGAGACCAAGCATGGAGTGCGCTAGAAAGTCGTACTTGGATCCCGCGTCGGAGTGCCAAGACACGGACAGCTTCACTGGTTCAAGGCTTCAAGACCGTACCTCGTGCGACATCTGAGAGACATCTTGCCAGACCGCCCAGCCTCCTATCGGCAAGGGTGGATACGCAGATGCCAAAAAGTGTTGGAAGAAGTGAAGATCCGTCAGGTCAAACGAGCCAGGCCGCGTCGTCAACGACCGGGTCAAAGACGCCGATGTCGACGAGGGCGATGAGAATCGAGCCGTGCCTTTGCTCTGAGAGCTCCTTCGTGGGTAGTCGCAATCGAGCCCCAGCCGCCGACAGGGTCCGCATTCCGGCGCAGTCTCATCGCACTTGACCTTGCGTCTTTTGCAATTGGGGCATCCGGCTCGGGACTTGGTGTGGCCCTTCCGGGGTATCGGACGCCGGCGCAGCTGCGACGGGGCTTGGCAGCCGGGAGCCGGAGTCTGCGGCCCGGAGGAGGCCGCCGGAGGTTCAGAATCCGACATGTTCTCAATCAAGGGGCACTGGAATGTTCTGACATGGCAAAGGGGACTAGAAATGTCAACTTGTGCTGCTGACAGTATCGTTGTGAGGCGAGGCTTGCATAAGATACGTACGTAGTCGGCGAGTCTGCGCCGCGAATACTCGTGCTGGCGCCTCAGCCTTGAGCGGCCACAAAGCGCCACCTCCACCGAGCTCCGGGCTACCTTGTTATGAGTGCCCCGACCACGATGCCATACAGCCCGGCTACGCGTACGGTAATCCGGACTCACGCTCGCATCAACCTACGCTGTTGACATGTGCGCCTTTGCCGATTCGACTTCTATTCCGACATACATGCTTTTGGTATATCCCATCTAACCTGTCGTCTAAAAGTCGTTCTCGTCCACCCCTGAGACGATGACATTGTTCACCTTGAGAACCATCCGACATAATTGCGTCGCCAGCTGCAGCTGCTGCTTCTTGCCAATCAACGGGTCGATGACAAAGGCCTCCTTCATGTTGTTGTTGCCCCGTCCCATGCAGTCCACACCCAGTCTGCCTCTGCCGCTGGGCCCAGCCTTGACCTGCTGACTCTTGACCTCGGCGAGCGTCGCGATCGAGTTGAGGCCACTGTTCTCTGCCAAAGCCATCGGCACAGCGTCCAGAGCCTCGGAGAAGGCCCGCATGGCGTACTGCTCGAGACCGGGCGTCTTGACGGCGGCGTCCTCGACGGCAAGCGAGCAGGCAATTTCAGCAGCACCGCCACCGTAGACCACTCGGTTGTCCCGTACCAGGTTTCTGACGACGCAGAGAGCGTCGTGCAGCGACCGCTTGGCCTCGTCGATGATCTGGTGGGAAAATGTCAGCGAATGTTTCAGAAGGCATCAGGTAGGGGGGGCCAACCATCTTGTTGCTTCCACGGACAAACACCGTTACTGCTCGGGTATTTGCGCACTCCTCAATGACCAACATCTTCTCCCGCGTCGTGCCAAACGTCATCTCCCGCACCACACCGGCCGAACCAAGCTTGTCCGCCTTGAGGTCCTCGAAGCGAGGCACTATCCGTCCGTTCGTGGCAATGGCTATCAGCTCAATCTCAGGGCCGCCGACCCACCGCACAGCCGGGAGCTTGTTCTGAAGTAGCAGGTGGTTCGCCTCGTCATCGAACCCCCATTGGCAGATGGCCAGGTTGGCACCAGTGTCCTTGATCTGCTGAATCATCTCAACGAACTTCTCGCTCTCGTAGTTCTGTAGCTTTCTGAACTCTTCAACGCTCGTGATGTCGAGATGATGCTTCGTCTTGGGCTTGGGCGGCTCGAACGCGCATGTCAGGATGGCAATCTTGGCGTCCCTGATTTCCGACGGCATCTGGGGGTGGGAGAAGTCTTTGTCCACAATGACGCCCTTGACAAGCAGTGTGTCCTCCAGCGATCCACCGACCTTTCCGTCCACCTTGATCAACTCGAAATCGACGTCCTTTCGCTCCAGATCCGCGACTGAGAGAACGGCGTCAACGGCGATGTTGGCGAACTGGTCGTGGGCCTTGGAAACAATCTTGCTTCCCAGGCTGGTTCGGGCGACCTTGACTAGGTTGGAAGTCTCGTCCTTTGTGAATTCTATGGTGTCCGAAATTCTGTCCAACTCAGCAATGGCAATGTCGCAAGCCTGGTCGTAGCCATCGGCGATTCGGATGGGGTGGATGCCCTTGTCGATCAAGTCGGCAGCCTGCTCCAACATCGCACCAGCCAAGACAACGACGCCAGTGGTGCCGTCACCAATCTCGTCGTCCTGAGACTTTGACAGCTCGACCAGCAGCTTGGCAACGTGGTTGCTGATTTCCATCTGTTGCATAATCGTTGCGCCGTCGTTCGTCACGGTGATGTCGCCATCGGGGGAAATGAGGATCTTGTCGAGGCCTCGGGGGCCGAGCGAGGACTTGACGAGGTTTGCTACCGTCCGAGCGGCCAGAATGTGGGACTTGACGGCTTCGTTGCCAAACTGGCGCTTCTTCTTTCCCTGACTGTGTGACGGTCAGCCATGTCTGCCGCTAAGCAGCCAGATCGGAGACGTACTCCCTGACAACGATGAAAGGACGACCTTGCTCATCCTTCATCACCGCCGCTAGATTTCAATTCTCGTCAGCCATGGCTCGCCGCGGCAGCTTCGTTGGTAATTACCGTTGGACATGTCCAGATCTGCCCGCTGGTTAGCTTCAGGTCAAGCGGTGCCCCTCCCCCCCTTTCTTCCCTCGCTGGACATTGGTGAGGTACTTACTGAGAGACATCTTGCCTGTACACTGCCCGCAGAGCTGGCGCTATCGGCAAAGGGCAAGGTAACGAGAGCGACGAGAAAAGAATTGCCCGAGACGTTGGCGATGGGCTATAGCTTGAGCTCGTCGTCGTGGCTCGAATTTTTAGAATATCGGGGTTGCCTTGCTCAAGCCGCAGTGCGGGACGCGGGAAAATGGAAAGTCCGCTAATCTCAGCCCAAGCTCTCCCAGGTACCCCGCCACCATGGAGCTCTATGCCCCGCCATGACTGACTGCCCGCCTTTTGCCTGCCTCATGCCATCCGTTTGCCTCGTTACACATTGCTTCGAGCCTCAACCCGAACCCTTTGGACTTTGGTTGCCTTCGTGCTCCAAGTATCGCTAATCTGTCGCGTCACAAACCAATTCAACCGCGTCGCTCTCCTGGTCCTGGCCTGCGAGAATCCCGACCTTTGCGTCCGACTTCAGCCTGCCATCTGGCAACGCCAATTTCCGCCAACATCTCGTTTCGCCGCCCCCGAGACGGCCTCCGATCGCCGCCAGGTCATAGCAGTCCCTTTTTGGCTGGCTAAATAGCCCCATTCCTACCTGACACTGCGCGCCGCCAACCCTCATCTCGGCTGCCCCCAATCTCCGTCTCGCCATCGGCTGCCGGTCACCATGGCTCCGGCAGACGGCTACACCGAAGACGACTTGGTCGACAAGTATGACGAACATGAAGAGGCAGACGACGAAATGAGTCCCGAGGACAAAATTGCCATGAAGAACGGCACATCCGAGGTGCAAAAGGCCCTCGGCAACGACGCCGACAAGGTCACTGTAACGCAGATCCAAGAGGCGCTGTGGCATTATTACTATGACGTTGAGAAGTCCATCGCCTACTTGACTAGAACCTTTATTGCTCCTCCAACGAAGCCACCGCCGAAGAAAGAGAAAGCTCCCGAGGGTAAGTCTGGCGAATTCTTCTTTTCTGATACACTCGGCCTGTTTGTAAGGACCACTGGAGCAGATCAAGGGGCTCTGGTGCAAGGCAGAGGGTGGAAACATGGCCATTCGACATCCAAACTCTCCGTGGCCCGTTGGCCCGTCCTTGGGGCATCTCGTTTCTCTCTTCAACCGGAATTCTGCGACATGCCTTGGCTGGATGTACCCAAATCTCGACAAGGCATGCTCATACCACCACTGCAGCCTCGTGGTGGACTCCTAGGAGGCAGCGACGGCGCTCCCAGGATGTCCAAGCTTCAAGCTCTTGCTGCTGCGAGAAAGAAGAAGAACGACGAGAGGAAAGAACAAGGAAAGGCGTCACAAGCTGAAAACAGCATGAAGAGGCTATCATTGTCGGATTGCACCGATAAGGAGGGCACGTTTTCCGCGCAAAGCCCAGCCAAAAAGCAGAAGAGCTCAGACAGGCCGGCACTTCAGTCAAAAAACCAGGCCCCAGATCAGGCTCAGACCTCTACATCAGATCAACGTGGAGCTTCTCAGGTTGACGAAATGGTTCCGGACCACGAGAGAGATGCGAATGTCGACAGGATGGACCACATTCCCAACACCACTGGAGGCGGGGACGTGGCGGTCGCCGCTCAAGTTCCCCCGTCTGCCTTTGCCCAGACGCTCTTTCATTCTGCTCCAGATGCACGGCAAGCAAACAGGCCTGATGTATTTGCAATGCCATATACATCCTCCTCTGCCTTTTTCGCCACAGCTTTCTCCGAGCCAAGCCCAGACGACATTGTGCTCGCAGCTCAGGCGAAAGGTTCGAATTTTGCAAAGGCAAAATAATGAGCTAATTCTAATTCTTGGTTCAGCGGGGAAGAAAGCAGCAGCGGCACCGAAAGCCACGCCGAAGAAGACGCCGGGTGAAGGCGCAAAGAAGTCGCCGACAGAAGCCGCCCCAAAACAAACAGACGCCGCCAACGGGCTCTCAAACCTCAAGATTACTGATGTGCCGCCACCCAAGAGCAAGGGCCTCGATGTCGTCAAGGAATTTGAGAATAGTAACAGCAAGAAGAGCACGGCCTTTGTTGTCGTTGGTAAGAGCGATGGAAACCTTCTACCGAGTTTGTGAGCTAATGGTGAGCAAACAGGGCATGTTGACGCAGGCAAAAGCACGCTCATGGGCCGCTTGCTGTTGGAGCTCAAGTTCGTGGAACAGCGGACTGTCGACAAATACCGTAGGCAGGCAGAGAAGGCGGGTAAGCAATCGTTTGCCCTGGCCTGGGTGATGGATCAAGGGAGCGAAGAACGAGATCGCGGAGTGACAATTGATATTGCGACCAATCACTTCGAGACCCCGACGACAAAGTTTACGATACTGGACGCCCCGGGGCATCGGGATTTTGTCCCAAACATGATTGCCGGCGCGAGTCAGGCCGACATCGCCATCTTGGTCATCGACGCCAACACGGGAGCTTATGAGAAGGGGCTGAAGGGGCAGACCCGAGAACACGTCTTGTTGCTGCGGAGCCTGGGCGTACAGAGACTGATCGTGGCCGTGAATAAGCTTGACATGGTCAGCTGGTCGCAGGAGCGCTTCAACGAAATATCTGAGCAGGTCAGCGGGTTCCTTACAGGCCTGGGGTTTCAAAGCAAGCACGTGAGCTTTATTCCCATTTCAGGGTTGAATGGAGACAACATCGCTGGCAAGATTGAAGACGCGGCCGCCTCGTGGTATTCCGGCCAGACTCTGATGGAGGCCCTGGAGACATCCGGGCCAGCTACGCCGCGGGCGCTCAAGAAGCCTTTCAGGATGGCGATTTCCGAGGTGTATCGGTCTCAGCAGGGAACGACGACATTGGCCGGCCGGATAGATTCGGGCACCACTCAGATTGGAGATGCTATTCTCGTGCAACCCAGCGGGGAACCAGCCTACATCAAGTCGATCATGGTGGATACAGATGCGCAAGATTGGGCCGTGGCTGGACAGAGCGTGAGCTTGGCCCTGACCAACATCGACCCTGTTCATATACGGGTTGGAGATATCATCTGCGATGCAAGAGATCCTATTACAGTTGGGGATACCTTCACAATGAAGGCAATGGCTTTTGACCACGTCATGCTCATGCCGGTGGATCTTCACCGAGGCAGACTGCATGCTGCCGGTCAGATACAATCCATTTCTGCGACACTTGACAAGATCACGGGGGAGGTCATCAAGAAGCAGCCCAAGGTTGTCCAGCCGGGCGGGGTGGCACGTCTACGGATCAAGCTGAAGGCCAAGGTTCCGTTGGAAGCGGGCCAGAGGGTTGTTATACGAAGCGGTGGTGAGACCATTGCGGCTGGTTTGCTAGAGTAAAAGTCTTTGGAAAAGGACCAAAAGTAGTATAAAAGGTGTCCGGTATAGACGGCGAGAGCACACGAGGTTGGAACGAAGAGCCATTTCAAGCGACTTTGGTTGTTTGAGACCGAGACATGAGTGAGATGGAGCGTAGACGGAGTGTCACCACGGCGTGAGCCAAAGCCAACTACCCTTTTGGTCGCGTGCGGATCCCAGCGGATACCTGAAGCATAAATGCATTCGTTGAAAGTTGGAACATTCTCGAAACAGCCACACAGCCATCAGTAGTCGTGCACTGCGGATGGACCCCGGACGACACGTCAAGGCGCCGAGCATTCAGCTGTGGCATCTGCAAAGGTGTCCAGTTACTCATGACAGTGCATACTGTAGATAAGACTTGGCCACTCGCTAGCACCGACTCACACGCTCTCACGAGAAGATGCCAACTTGCTTCGTTTCGCTGGGCCGAGTCAGAAAGCCACGTCCGCGAAAACAGGCCACCAAAACAGGTCGCCCGTAGTGCCCGTACCTGCGGCCTCGACAGCAGGACAACGTGCTGCCAACAGCGCCCAAGTCATCTGCCCCCTCCCCCCGCGGTACGACAAACACCTGGAAATTGACGCTGTGGCCCCCAATGAGATGTGCTGGACCCTGAAAGGGGAGGTACTATCGCACTGTACTTCCATCTCTCATCAGGGTAGTTCGCCGGGCCACGTAGCGCCTCTTCACCAAGCATCCATCTGAAAGCGACTAGCTCCGACGCCGCTGGCACAGTGCAGAACATTGCGGACCGCCGCCCAGATCCCTGTCACGTGGGCCCTTGTCAGGCGGTCATGGTGGCGCGCCAGGAACCTTACGTGAAATCTGGCCTTTTTGTACACTCTGGACACCTCGACGGTTTTTTTAGGGACAGACAGGGCCTTCTTAAGCAGTCGCCGTTCTTCCTCCTAAACCCATCGCTTCTCTTCCACCACCTCACCACCACAGATTCTCCTTTCCTGGTGAACACGCACAGCTCGAGGACCAAAGAGGCACCTCGCTGCGTTGGACTGTCTGTGCTTCGTTTCTACATTCCATTTCTCTTTATTCTTCGCGGTGCACCTGGAGGATAAGCACCCGCACACACATCTCTGCCACAATGGCTCGCTCACGGAGCTCCATGGCCCTGGGCCTCGGGCTGCTCTGTTGGATCGCCGTCCTCTTTGCGCCCCTGGCCTTTGTCCAGACTGTTCAGGCAGATGACGTCGACAACTACGGCACCGTCATTGGTATTGTAAGTAGCTGCACGCGTTCGCGTCGATGGCGGCCGCGCCAAAAGGGCACTCGTTTGCTGACCACCCCTTGCTTTTAGGATCTGGGTACGACATACAGCTGCGTCGGTGTGATGCAGAAGGGCAAGGTTGAGATTCTCGTCAACGATCAGGGTAACCGAATTACTCCTTCCTACGTCGCCTTCACCGATGAGGAGCGCCTCGTCGGCGACTCGGCCAAGAACCAGGCCGCGGCCAACCCCACGAACACCATCTACGACATCAAGTAAGCCGCTTCGAGTCTGAAATCAGTCCGACTTGGCCCCTGCTAACCAGCTCCCAGGCGCCTCATCGGCCGCAAGTTCAATGAGAAGGAGGTCCAGGCCGATGTTAAGCACTTCCCCTACAAGGTTCTGTCCAAGGAGGGCAAGCCCATCGTTCAGGTCCAGGTCAATGGAGAGGACAAGAAGTTCACTCCCGAAGAGATCTCGGCCATGGTTCTTGGCAAGATGAAGGAGGTCGCCGAATCCTATCTGGGCAAGAAGGTCACCCACGCCGTCGTCACCGTCCCTGCCTACTTCAACGTAAGTCCCGTTTCTTCGCGGATCAGTTTGCGCCGCTGCTAATGCCTTGAACAGGACAACCAGCGACAGGCCACCAAGGACGCCGGTATCATTGCCGGCCTCAACGTTCTCCGAATCGTCAACGAGCCCACCGCCGCCGCCATCGCCTACGGTCTGGACAAGACCGACGGCGAGCGCCAGATCATCGTCTACGATCTTGGTGGTGGTACCTTCGATGTCTCCCTGCTCTCTATCGACCACGGTGTCTTCGAGGTCCTGGCCACCGCCGGTGACACCCACCTGGGTGGTGAGGACTTTGACCAGCGTGTCATCAACTACTTCGCCAAGTCGTACAACAAGAAGAACAACGTCGACATCAGCAAGGACCTCAAGGCCATGGGCAAGTTGAAGCGCGAGGCTGAAAAGGCCAAGCGTACTCTGTCGTCCCAGATGAGCACTCGCATCGAGATCGAGGCCTTCTTCGAGGGCAAGGACTTCTCCGAGACCCTGACCCGCGCCAAGTTCGAGGAGCTTAACATGGACCTGTTCAAGAAGACTCTCAAGCCTGTTGAGCAGGTCCTCAAGGACGCCAACGTCAAGAAGGCTGAGATCGACGACATCGTCCTCGTCGGCGGCTCCACTCGTATCCCCAAGGTCCAGTCCCTCATCGAGGAGTACTTCAGCGGCAAGAAGGCTTCCAAGGGCATCAACCCCGACGAGGCTGTCGCATTCGGGGCTGCAGTGCAAGCCGGAGTCTTGTCCGGAGAGGAGGGAACTGACGAGATTGTGCTGATGGATGTCAATCCGTTGACGCTGGGTATCGAGACCACGGGCGGAGTCATGACCAAGCTGATTCCCCGCAACACGCCTATCCCTACGCGCAAGAGCCAGATCTTCTCCACGGCCGCCGACAACCAGCCCGTGGTCCTCATCCAGGTGTTTGAGGGTGAGCGATCCATGACCAAGGACAATAACAACCTGGGCAAGTTCGAGCTCACTGGCATCCCCCCCGCTCCTCGTGGCGTTCCTCAGATTGAGGTGTCCTTTGAGCTTGACGCCAACGGTATCCTCAAGGTCTCTGCCCACGACAAGGGAACTGGCAAGCAGGAGTCCATTACGATTACCAACGACAAGGGCCGTCTCACCCAGGAGGAGATTGACCGCATGGTTTCCGAGGCTGAGAAGTACGCCGAGGAGGACAAGGCCACTCGCGAGCGCATTGAGGCCCGCAACGGTCTTGAGAACTACGCCTTCAACCTCAAGAACCAGGTCAACGACGCCGAGGGTCTTGGCGGCAAGATTGACGAGGAGGACAAGGAGACTGTAAGTGCACTACCCCAATTAGCCACGGAGATATCCAATTGTGCTAACACAGCAATCAGATCCTGGAAGCAGTCAAGGAGACGACTGAGTGGCTCGAGGAGAGCGGCGCCGAGGCTACGGCCGAGGACTTTGAGGAGCAGAAGGAGAAGCTGTCCAATGTCGCCTATCCCATCACGTCCAAGATGTACGCGGGCGCTGGTGGCGAGGCACCCGAGGAGGAGGCGGACTTCCACGACGAACTGTAAATGCATAGACGTTATTCCCCAAGGCGCAAAAGATAAAGAGCTCTGTTTCGGGTGTTATTGTGTGGATCATGGCGAATACCTTGGGCATATTCATCTACATGGAGCCCGGAAATGTACTGTAAATGCACAAACTGAGCTTTTGAAGAAGACCATACACTGCAAAAGAGCATTTGATGACGAGTAGTGATACTGAGAGCCTAGATGCCCGAGGCATCGGAAATGTCCAGCGATCCCTGACCTGTTTTGAGTTTGCTGTGATGTGTTGAGTCTTCGAGTCGGGACGACGTGATTGCATCACGTGACAGCGCGGTGAGAACCCCAGACCGTCGACGCGCTCAGCGCGATCAGGATAACAGCCAATGACGCAACCACTTCTATTTCCATACCAACAGGTCTTGCTCCCTTATAGCTCAATTTATCTCCAATCACATCTGGTAGAATCAGTACTTTGAAAAAGTCTCGCCACTATGCCAGCTCAGAAGCGTTCGACGCCCGAGCCAGTCGCCAATCGACGGCGCTCGGGACGTCTGTCCAGTACGCTCAAGAAGAGTTCGTATTTCGAGGACAACGAAACGGAGACGGATGAGGACGAGCTGCCACCCAAGAAGCGGCGTGGCCGGCCAGCTAAGGGAAAGTGGCTCGTTAAGGAGGACTCTGAGGAGCAGTACAAAGTGGAGAGCGCCGAGGAGGACGCCGAAGAGGAGGATGAAGACGGAGACGAAGACGAGGAGGATGCGCCGCGGAAGGTTCAGATCATACCGCTGGTGAAGATGAGAGATACGGGAGGTGTCGACTACGAGGACTACAAGCTGCACAAAAACACGCTGCTTTTTCTCAAGGATCTCAAGGCAAACAACAAGCGGCCGTGGCTGAAATGTGAGTTACGCATTGCACTCGGAGAGCCCGTTGACTAAACTGGCAAAGCACACGACGACGAGTACAGGCGATCTCTGAAGGACTGGCAGTCATTCATCGAGACGACTACCCAGAGCATCATCTCCATTGACGAAACGGTCCCCGAGCTGCCCATCAAGGATGTCATCTTTCGCATCCACCGGGATATCCGGTTCAGCAAAGACCCCACTCCTTACAAGCCGCACTTTTCGGCGGCGTGGTCCCGCACCGGACGCAAGGGGCCTTATGCGTGCTACTACATACACTGCGAGCCTGGGTCGTCCTTTATCGGCGGCGGCCTGTGGCATCCGGAGGCGCAGTTTGTGGCAAAGCTGCGACGGAGCATCGACCGGCATCCCGAGCGATGGCGCCGGGCGCTCAACGAGCCGCTGCTCAAAAGGGTTTTCTTCCCCGGCATAAAGGCGGGTGCCGCCCCGGAAGCGGCGGTAAAGGCGTTTGTAGGCAGGAACCAGCAAAATGCACTCAAGAAGCGGCCAATGGTGCGGTCCTTGTTCCGGCAGCGTCATGGTTGGCGGGCTACAGCTGACAACGGCACAGGGCTATGAAGTCACGCACCGAGAAATTGAACTCCTCAAGCTGCGGAACTACACCATCGGCACCAAGATCGACGCTGACCTGCTGTGTAAGGATGACGCGCAGGAGAAAATCCGCGACATCATGCAAGCCCTGTCATCATTTGTTCGTGACTGCCGGCCGTTGGCTGTGCTGCGACCATGCTGACTGGCGCAATAGATTTCTTTTTTGAATAGCGTTGTTATGCCGGATCCGAGTATTGACGATGACAGCAGTGATGAGGACGAAGACGAGGAAGAGGAGGAGAGTGAAGTCCAGGATGACGATTGATGGTGCTGCAATCCTGTCTCTCGGATGGCATGAACGTCTATGGACTGACCACGAATGCCTAGGCTTTGGATATGCTGGCTCGCGGACTTGGCTTGATAACACTAAAATGTACACAGATTCTTGCTTTCCAACTCCACTGCGTCCAGAGTGTCATGATAAGCTCGAACACATACATCATTCCACCACAGATCAAGGACACCACGCTCATGAGCACCCGCAAACATTCAGCCGCGCAACGCTCGGGTCGTGGTCGCTCGTCTGGCCCGCAGGGTCCTGCCACGTGTTCAGGTACAGGTGCTCGACCAGCGCGCCCTTGCGCAGCGCGGGACTCACATACATGTGGTCGAGCGCCTGGCTGTTCATGTCGAAAAGGTAGGTATAGCGCTCGGCGGGATCCAGGGCGGCGGCCTCGTCGACGTCGACGAGGCCAGACCGCGCGGCAAAGACCCGCATGGGCTGCACCTGCGTGAACTCGTTGAAGTCGCCAGCGGTGATGACGCGGGCTTTGGGGTCCTTGGCGAGGACCTGTGCGATGAAGTCCTATCCGGGGTGTTAGGAACGGGCGATACGAGATACACAGGGACAAAGGGAGTGTGATGGTGACAACGCACGGCTGTAATGGTTGTCTGCTGCGTGCGCTTCTCAACGCCCATGTTGACCGGCGGCCGGACATCGCCGTGCAACGTCGTCGACCCGCCCTTGCTGCCAAAGTGGACGTTGACGGTGAAGAAGACCTTGCCCGTGCCTTTGACAGCCTTCCACATGGCGGCCACAGGCTTGCGGCTGTCGTCAAAGGCCGCGTTGGAGGGATCGATGCGACCCGGGTTGAGCTTGAGCTCCGGCCCCTCGAGAACCTCGTTGGCGTCGAGGCTGCCACCCTGGTTCGGCTTGAACAGCTGCACCACGTCCGGGCGATAGAGGTACGCGCAGCGGATATTGCCACCGGGCTGGCCGCCGTCCTTGCCGTTCACGGGCGCAACGGCGGCGAAGTGGTACGCCACGCCCGAGGCCTTCTCGATGCCCTCTACGAGCGTGGCCAGCGTCTGGTTCGCCGACGTGACGCCGTCGTTGGTCGGCCCCGAGTTGTCCTGCACCTCCTGCAGGAAGACGACGTCTGGAACGAGCAGCTTGCGGACAATGTCATCGACGACGCGCGACATGTCCCCGCCGAATCGGGCGCCAGGTTCTCGGCGTTATAGTCGGCGACGGTGATGCCCCGGCAGTTGCGCGTGCTATTGAAGGATGCCGCGGGGAAGTCGGTCGAGGCATTGCGGATGGGCGCAACGTGCGTCAGGGGCAGCAAGCGGTAGAAGCCAAAGACGTTGGAGACGACGCCGGTTACATCGCCGAGGTAGTCGCCCATCCTGGTGTCACTGGGATTCGACGAGCCGTCCAAGGGCGAGCCGATGATGATGGTCTCGGGGTTTGCGTCTGCCATTGTCAATCCCGTCAGTCTCTGGCAGGTTTACGGAGATGCAAAGGGGAGACGCGCACCGCCGTCCAGCATCGTGACACCGCCGTGGCTGTTGACACCCGTCACCTTCCAGTCGCCCCTGACCCATACGTCGCCGAATTTATTGGGCCGGCTCGTCAGGTACGCGCCGCGCAGCGTCACCAGCTCGCCCACAAGGCTCTCCCAAAAGTCCAGCCCGTACGCCGTCGGGTCAAGCTGCGGGTTCGCGCCGGACACGCTGTCGACGGCGTTGGGCACGCCAAAGACGCCCCCTTGGTCGAGGCTGGAAAAGTCCTGGTTCGGCGGCGGCACTGTGTCTATACCGACGTCGAGCGGCTCCACGACGTTGCTTGACGAGACGACGACGACGCTGTTCGGGTCGGTGAGCTCCGTCAGGGGGATGTAGTCTTTGTTCGATCTACACTCGTCAGTCTCTCGACTCTCACCGCGTCTTGTCCCCTCGCAAGCCGTACCTGTACTCCTTGACCAGCCCATTCATGCTCACAACGTCGCCGACCATGGTCTGTTTGACCACGGCGCTGCTGAACACAAACAAGCCTTCCCCCGTGGCCGGGTCGTTGTCGGCCTGGTGCTGCGCAGGTAGATTCCCGTCTTGGAGACGGCCGTCACCAACCCAGTCACGTTGTTCACAGTCTTGTCATGGAAGGGCGACAGGATGCGATTGCCGTTGATCTGGGCAATGGTCACGGCCGCGACCAAGCTCGCGGCTCCGAGAGCGGCGATGAGCGGCGTTGACGTCTTCATGGTGCAGCAGGGGCTTGGGAGTCCTTTGCGTCGAGGGTCTTCTGAACACTTCTCGAGACAACCAGCGGCGCAGCAGGTAGACGTCGAAGGGTATTTGTGTCTCGCCTGTCACCACCATCGTCGTCTATCCCGTTTGCCCCTGGCAAGCCCATCAGGTGCCCCAGCTATCAAGCTGCATCGTCCAGCCTCGCCGCTCCTCAGGCATATATTGTGCCCCTCTCCCCAATCAAGCCCAAGCTCCAATAGCCACGATCATGCATGAGCTGCTCTGGCAAAGGGTCCCTGTCCATCCCTCTCCCGCCCGCAGGTTCATCGACCGGCGGTCGCCGATGGGCCAGGCGCTGTGCAGAGCCATGCCGCTTTCTGCAGGTCCTCATGGGCGCCGAGCCTTTGGTGATGCAATTGAATGCGCTAATTGGCCACGACCGAGCCGCACGTGTGCGTTCGAGCATTCAGTGAGACAGGGGGGGCACGCGAGAAGAGGAAAATAAGGTTGCGAGATAAGATGGCACGCCATGTGGCGGAGAAATGCACGGTCAGGATACCAGATCCGCTCACCGATGCGTTGCGTTGAGACCACTTCAGCCGTTTAGGGCTTTGAGGCCGACACTTGACGAGAGGGCTGGCTCCAAGATGAGGTCTAGGCTCTGCCAACTTTGCACCTGCATGGCTACCTTGGTTGCACTCTTACGAGTAGAGACCAGGGTAAATGGCTGACACGCCCATACAAGCATCATGTTAACCTTAACGGAGCTGCCTGTACCCCTGCTAGTCCTCAGTCCATCTTGTTTGCCAATTCTCACCAGGCCTCAACGGATTAATTCTGAGCTTGTTCAGTCTACAGCAGTTGCGCAAATGGCTGACTCCTGCGCGTTCGAGGAGCTTGAAAGTCTCTGGCTCATCGGATATGCTACAAACCACGTCAAAAGCTCAGCACTCCAGCTTTCCCAACGGTCGATGCCACGGATGGTTTACCGCCGCACCGCGGTCAACTAGAGGGGAGCGATCTGGACGCTCTCCCGTGAGACCTTCCTCTCATATCGGAATAATTGCGTAGACTCCGGTACGCGACAGGCAGAGAGCACAATGGGCTCTGGTATTAAACGGAAGTCCCGTTTGAGGGGGTCTAGCAGGCCTGTTGTATCTTTGCTAGATTCCAACGGTCGCGCTGCCAGTTGCGGTAGGAAACACCGTGATGGCCCACAACACTATCGGCCAGTTCAGGATGCAAGTCGAGGGCGCCCGCCACGGCCTCGACATTCTCGTCAATGATGGCCCGCACGAGAGGCGCATAGACGGCGTCATCGGTCGGGGACGACAGGGGGCGCCCGGAGTCTATACTTTTATAACAATGGAAGTTGCTGAGAGTTTATTGTTGAACATCGGCGTCGGCGGCGGGCGCGTTGCTCGGGCAGAATGCGTTGGCTTCTTCATGTGTCCGGATAGATTTCGTCGAGAGTGGCCCGTGAGCGGCATCGAAAAAGGCGGCTTGCCCATGGTGAGCTGAGTGAAGACGAGCGCTGGGAGAGCAAGTCGAACTCGCTGACCGACCCGTACTAATGCACTCTTGGTAAGATTCAAGAAACAAGTAGGTCCTGGCCTACGTGAACCAACAACCTTGCCAAGATCCCTACGCGCCTCCAGGCCCACAGAAGGTGCAACTTTCGTGGCCGGAGCCATTTACCTTGCAACATGCGGACTTCCAGATACGCTTCGTGTACGTTGGCGCGATCAGGCGCACGTTTTTGGTGACAGGCACATCTCCGTGCATGCATCATAGTAGGCTTGTTTGAAGCTTGTTGGCTGCTGTTCGCTTGGCCCGCAAAGTTCCCTTCCGTGCCTACACTCATATTGCGTCACTCGAGGAGAGCTAGCCCCGGGACATATCAATTCATGTGGCATTGGGCGGTGCCACGTAGGCTGGGTAGACTGTTTCGTCTAGTCTAATACTCTGGCCACTTCCGTCAACCCGTCCACTCCTATTACTCTGCCCGTGGCTCTTCCGAGGGAAACCGCGTCACCAATACGAATACTGATGACGGCGAGCGCAAATGCCTGCGCGTCCCTCTGCGACCCCAACCGTTGTGTATTGGGGGCTTGTCTAATAGTACTCTAAGCGCGCCGGACTCGGCCGCTGCGCCTCGCCTCGCCTTTGTTTCTCGTCTGAAATCTCGCTGTCTTGTACTCGACGCAAAAATGCAAGCCATTTACACCAACACACCGAAAACAGAAGTGCGCTCTGTCAAGACAACGATCGGGCGCCAATTCCTAAAGACGTGGCGGTCCAAGGCGGAGCAGTCTACCCAATGGCTCTGCGGCCCGGGGCCGTTCATGGAGACAAAGCTTTAGCTTTCCCGTCTCTTCAGCCATTGCTTGAGCCGATACCGGCATCCGCAGTCTCTTTGCCTTTGCTATTGCTAGGCAGGTCTAGATCGCGGTAAAGGTTATGTTCGTAAATGTAGTTGATGACATCGTCGGGAATACTGCGAAAAGGTAGGTTTAGAGCAGAGCTAGGCAAACAATGTCGGCAGGGAGACGTACAGATAATCAATGCTCATGTCTCGCTTTAACAGGAGCCGCACTTTGGTAGATGAAATATCGTTTGTCACAACCTGTTGCCGGTTAGCTTCGGCCGAGCACTCAGGCTGTGTCTTGAGTAAGAAGAGTACGGCATACCTGTCGTATCACGTGAATGTTCTTCTCCCACTGCTTCAAGCTCGCCAAGGCCGAGTCCAACTCGGTCCCTGTGCGCTCTAGGACAAAAACACCAAAGTTGCTGAGAATGTGGTCGACGTCGCGCATGTCCCAGACCTCGGGTGTGCTGATGGTCTGGATCAGGTCAGCGCCGGCGAGGAGGACAATCTTGACAGGCTTGCGTGTGCCGTCGGTGCATTCCACGCCACCCATGACATGGTTGATTTCGTAGTCGAAGTGGTCGAGGACGCGGGCGGTTGGCTTTGACAATGTTAGCCGCAGGACGTTGTATGGTGGGGTTGAGGTCGTACCGTGTAGGTCGGGTTCTCGGCCTCCCATGGGTCTACCATGAGCCACTTGGAGGTGTTTTCGGTGGCCAGCTCACACATTCGAATGCGGTGATAAGCCGGCGCAAGGCCTTTCTTTTTGTAGGCATCGGACACGGGGGACAGGTAGCCGCCGATGACCTCGAATCCTGAAGCGCAAGTCAGTCGATCAGCAGCCAATGCGGCGATGATATCCCGACAGGGTATCTGCATACCTTCGTTGCGAGCGTGGTCCTGGGCCATGGGAAACATGCGCAGGTGCAAGAAGGTTATTGGCGAGACTGGGTCCGCTGTTGTTAGCAACAAGGACCCGCGTACGACTGCAGTCGAGGGCGCCGCTCACATGAACCGCAGCCTATGAGGACTATGGGGACGCGGTTGGGATCGCAGGTGCGCCGGAGCCTGTGTGACGGGAAGGTGTAACCCCGGGGGGTGTTCCTCTTGACGAAGTCAAAGTCGGAGGCCATGGCGCTGGTGGACGCGATATCGGGGTGTGGTTGAGGGACGGACGGCTTGGGTGCGGCGGCGGCGGATGACGACGACGAGAGGCGAGGGGTAGCGATTCCGAGGCTCGGATGCAATCGGCGCAGGGCCAGGAGGGTGTGCTCAGATGCTGCAGAGGAGAGGCGTGCAGGCGAGCAACAGGGCTCAGCTGCGGCGGGGGGCGCGACGTCAAAATGGCGGTGGTTGTCGTTGTCGTAGTTTAGTCGGGCGAGGCGGAGGGTGAAATGGGTTGAGTTGTCCAAGTGTGCCGTAACCGAGTTTCGTTTCCTTCTTGTCGTCGACGGCGGCTTCGGCGGAACCCCCCGTCTGCCTGGCTTATGTACGCCAAAAGTGGAGCCGGGCCAACCTTTGCGATGGAGCGTTTGCAGGCAGCGCTCTTGCGTGCTCGGCTAGAGGTGACTCCCCCTAAGGTAAGGTACCGTAGGCAGTTGCCCTCTGTAGTACCGCAGGGTAGGCAGGCTTCGCAGCGCCTGGAATAGTCCCTTCATCACAGCAATCAATATGCAATGGCTCAAGTCAATCTGCTAGATGCCCGAAAGCCACCGCAGTCTGCATGCGGCGTATGCCGTGTCGCCGCAGCAAGCCTGTGCGAGGCTGGGGGCCACGAGGCCTCACAGCCGCCCTGGAATGCTGCACACCACTGTATGTACGCCATTCGGCGGTGCGACATCATCGCACGTTTTCGTAGGCTAGACACGCCGCGTGACGCCCATCTTTCTGCTGCGAGTGCCGCCAGCGTCTGCAGGACAGCGCAAGTCGGCATCGTCGGCTATCGCCGTGCCGTCATGGGTCTTGTGCTACTGGTGCTGCATTCTGTGAGACACAGGCTGCGGAGTAACTTGCCAGACCACCTCATCGCCTTTTGCCTCACCGAGGCAAGCGACATGTCTTTGAGCAAGCTCACGTCGTAATCATTATTAGGGTGTCGCTAGTAGAACCAACTCTGCTCGGCAAACTCCTGCCATCTCTCTCGTCCGCTTTCAAACTCCAAATCCACAAGCCCATGAGGCCTAATACCCAAAGTCCTCCGAAACAACCCTCTCCCCGTCCAGCCACTCGTGCGTCAACTTCAGCAAGCCCGGCCCAGCACACAAGTAAAACTTCCTCTCCTCTCCTCTCAGCCCAGTCACGTCTTCAGCCCCGATCCGCCTCCTCTCGAGAGCAAGCACCCCTAGGTCGTGAAGCTTGTCCAGCATCGCCGTGTCTGTCGGCCCGGTGACGAACAGCCGCGTGACGGCCGCCAGCTTGGCCATCTTCTCAAACACTTGCACCGCAAGAGCGGCGTCCTCCCCGCGCAGGGTCCAAAACACCCTCAGGTCGACACCCGCGTCGAGCACCGCGCGCGCCTGTGCCATCAGCGGCGTGATACCCACGCCGCCAGCCACAAACACCGGCCTCGGCGACGCATCCGCCACCGTCGGCATCCGGAACGCTTCTTCGCCGCCAAAGCCCAGCACCGGCAGGTCCAGAGGTACGCGGACGTTGTGCCTTTGTAGCAGTCCCGTTGCCGGCCCTTGCCGCCGCACCGTGATCTGCACCTGGTGCTCGCCCAGCGACGCCGGCTCGCTCGATACGGTGAACGTGCGCACAAAGTCGTCGTTGAGGCTCTGCGGGTCCTCGTCTCGCATGTGCGAGTAGCCCGTGCCGAGCTCCGGCTCAAAGTCGAGCGTCAGGTGCTGCCCGGCCTGCCAGCTCGGTAGCGGCTGGCCCCGTGCCGACGACAGCTTGAAGGTGTAGGTACTGATGGTGGGCGTTATCGACTCCCGCTTGAGGAGGCTGGCAGTCATGTCTGGCAGCGTCGAAGCGTCGCCGACGTGAGCATCCTTCTCGGTGAGGAGGAACCGCAGCGGAGGGTTGTACGGAGAGGGCTCGACCTTAATGCCTTGAAAGGGGAGGCCGCCCTTGACGAAGCGCGCCGACGTGACGGAGATCTTGACGGCGAGCTTGGTGCGAGCGAGGAGCGAGGATGCCTCGTGCCCAAAGAGAATGGACGACGACCCCGTCAGGTATAAGACATCCGACGTATCGTAGTCTGGAATGACGATGCCAATGAGGGGGTTGACGCGCAAGTTTCCCAGGGTCTGGTACAGCCTGTTTCCCGAGTCTGCACACAATGTCAGCATCTGTCTATTCCTCACCAAAGACAGCTCAAGGGAACAGCTTACACTCTGGATACGCCAACACCACCTCATCGTCCTCATTCCTCACCACCCGCACAAACCCGGGCGTCCCACCGCGATGGTTCGTGTCCATAGTCTCTCCGTTGGTGCTCGACAAGAAGAACATGTCCGCCTTGTCCACCAGCGCCAACGCCTCCCTGGGCAGCGGTAATCCGTCGCTCACGAGCTGCGCCCCGGCCGGATTGTGCGGCCTTACGTCCTTTTTGTTGATGTACTTGGGACAGTTGCCCAGCGACTCCGTTACCGCCATCGCCGCCTGCACTTCCCCCCCCTCTGCCGAGCCCGCGATCATGGCGCCCGCAAGCTTGACCCGGTCCCGCGTCTCTAGGTCAATCGACAGAGCAGCCATCATCTTTCCCCGACCTCCCCCGGGCTGCACGATGCCGTCCTCGCCCGCGCCCTCCCACAGCGCGCCGAAGACGGGGTCGTGCCTGGTGTCGACGTCACTGGCGAAGCCCAGCACGCCCTGGGCCACGGGTCCCGCGAACCCGCGCTCGCCTCCCCAGATTGTCGTCCACGGCCGGCCCTGCGAGTCCAGTGTGCCCAGCGCCACGAGCGGCGACTGCTGCACCCGCATGGCGTACGATGCGGGCAGGCCGGGGCTCGTTGGATTTTCCGACCACGGCGGCACCTTGAGCATCCGTTGCACCGCCGACTCGCCCTCGTGAAAAGTACCAAGTCGAGAAGGCATGATTATGTTGGTATTGCCGCCGTTGTAGTGGTAGCTGTTTGTGATCAAAAATCCCTGCCAAGGGAGATATTGAAAGATGGGCAGTGTCGTCAAGTTTGAGATGAGCATCGACGTGCTCGCATTGACGAATACTTATTGCAGAATCGCCTCTGGATGAGCTCCGGTTTAGTCTCCCCGATTGCAAATACAGCTGTGTCCGGTCTTGACACTGACAAGATTGGCATCTCGTGTCGGATTCATCCCGCGTCCATTGTAGTGTCCGCCCTTCCACGTTACAAATCAACTGCATCCAGCAGCTCGGCCAAGACATGTCTCACATCTCTCCGCAGCCGATTGCGTCGTTGCGCCCTGGCATCAATTGCTTAGGCGAAATTAGGCAAGGCGCCAGCTGCTCAACCGTCACGCCTTTGGAATCATGCACAGATGGAAGCTTCGGCTATGTAAGCGCAACGTCATTGAAAAGGTGGCCACACATCTAGGCACCACCGATGGCATTCGGGTCTCGTCAAAATTGATCCAGTTCGAGCGACTAGGAGCCCAGTGCAGGACGGGTATCAATACAAGCACAATTAGATTCAACCAGCTCGCTGCACCAACAATCAATCGCTTGCAACTTGCAAACCCCCCGTCCTTCGCTTGCAACTTGCAATCCCGGTCGACACCCCGACCCCGGTAGATGGACGTATCTGGCACCAATATCTTAGCCCGCCCTCCTCAACCGTATCCGTAGGCCTCCACTCGTCGACTCAGTGGCCCGCCTTACCCCTGCCTGTAGTCGTAAGGCCGCTGAGGTGGAGTACCTCGCATGGCCTGTGGAGTTCCCGTCCTTTGAGGCGTGTCGGCCCAGTCAAAGTATTCTTCGCTAGGTCCTCGAGGCGGCATTGGTGCGGTCATGTTTCTCCGAGGAGAGTACTGAGGCGGCCCGCGCGGCGGGACCGGCCCTGTCAAGCTCCTTGTTGCTTGATTGAACGGGGCACCCATGTGGCCTGGGGGCATGCCTGCAGGAGTACCGGCTCGGTATGAGGCGACCGACGGCGCTGGACTAGAGCGGCCATTTGCATCAAACGCGTCGTGTGATCTTGTGGACGGCGGCGGCCCCGAAAAATTGTTGCCAAAGCCGTACGTATTTACTGATTGCGCAGCAGGTGCCCTCGACGGGCCAGGAAATGGTGGCATCGTGTCCGTGTCCATAGGTACGGGGCTCGCGGTAATGGGATTTCGTAGTGAAGAGCTGGCCGAGTTGCCGTTGAAGCCACGATAGCCTGGCTGAGGTCCATAATTCCTCTGAGAATTCGCGGTGCCTGGCCGCTGAGGTGGCATAGCGCCAAAGTCGTGGAGGCTCGGTTCTGGAGATGCTCTACCGTATCCCATGTCGGCGGCGGCACCTACGAGAGGCGCTCTTGACGAGTAGCTCGCGGCTGAAGCCGACGTGCCCGTCCGGGATGGAGTCGGCCGCCTGGGATCCAAGCCGCGGAGCTCGTAGCTGTTCGGCGTTCCGGGTCGCGACGAATATGGGGGGAGTGTCGTCCCCGTCTCGCTGCGTCCCAGCACAGGCATTTCTGGGAGGCTGTCGCCTTTTTCCAGACCACCAACATCTGGCAGTGTCGGGAGAGTGGCAGCTCGGTCCAGCTGAGGTTTCTCTCCGTTTCTGAGGGCCAGAGCTTCGGCCCTTTCTCTCTTTGCTTGACCCTTGGCAAGTGCCTTATTCACTTTGCTCGTGACAATCCTCTTGAGTCTCTTGTTGACCTTTCGCTCGCAGTATCCAGTGAGGCCACCGTCGGCACGGGGGATCCAATGAAAGAGGAAAAGAACGTAAAACAAGACGGCGGAGAGTAGGTACAGGGCCGAGAAGACCCAGATAACCAAGGTGAAGCACATGCCTGACAGGATGAGGGCTTGCTGGTAGTCTTCCGTTGCAAGAGCTTTGATTTTATCAAAAAAGCCCAAGATAGCGCCGTCGACACTGTTGGCCGTAGGCACAAGCTTCGCCTCATACACGGATTTGAGGGTGAGCGCATTGACGACCTGGCGGGGGCCCGAGCAGAGAATGACCCGAATCCACGCTGGCAAGGTGTGTTAGCCTAGGCCGGGCAACACAGATGGCCACGCAATGCGATTGACTTACTCTGAAAGCTAAAGTATGTGAACAGTGCAATGTACTCGGTGCCCTTCTTACTCTTGGTCAGCTCGGTGAAGACCAAGAACCTTCTCCATCCTTGGCCGGATCCGAGGCGAATCGACTCCCAACGCGCGGCCAGACTGTCCATGTAGCACTCGGCGACATTGCGGCGTTTCATGACCCGCGTTGCGCGGATGCCCTCAAAGGCGAGGTTGACAAACGAAGCGATGATGCAGCCCGAAAAGATCCACTTGGACACTCTGAGCGGGATGGCGGGTTGGATTTTGGAGGACCATCGATTGAAGGCAAGCAGGTTGACGGCGGTGAAAGTGTCGACAGCATAGACGGCAATGGACAGTATCAATGAGAACCAAAGCCACGCATAAAAGAATCCTGCTCCGCAGCCCTTAGCTTTGAAGTCGGCGAGACTGATGTAGTCCCATTTATGGTCGGTAAACTCTAGATTTTGCTTGCCTCGATGGCTGAGGCAACCCATAGTGGCAATGTGGATTGCAGACGACAAGGTCCTGCCGAGTCGCGCGATCGCGGGGTAGGAAACGACGAGCGATCGAGAGGCGAGGGAGCTGTTGATGAGAGAGCGGAAGTGTTGCGGACCTGCCGACAGCACACGTCGCTCCTGGCCTGCAAATCGCCGACAGTGGTTGGATCGTCAACGGCGGTTGTTGAGAGAAGCGAAGTCGACGCTGGTGGAAGAATGCATGAGAGGGTGGTGGTGAAGACTGCCCAGGTGTCAGGGGGCAGGGCGGTATCAAGGGTGGGCAACAACAGGCATCCGAGGTGGCTGGAAGTTTCGCGGAGCGCTGTGCGCGACATCCAACACAACCTTGGAAGTGGCAGCGTCACTAAGCGAGTCTCATGTCCCTCAGATACACCGTGGCTGCTGTGCAGTTGAGCGTCTATGACGACGTGAAAGGTGCTCCTTGATCACGAGTCGAAGAATGGCCGTTGATTGCGAAACCGATCGAGAGTTTCTTTTGCATACGCCAAGCGCAAAGTCAAAGTTGGTCGGTGGACGGCCTGGTATGATCGCCCAGGAGAAACTCGGAGTCGCTGCACTGGCTCCGTGTCAGACGGGTCGGAGTCGCGTGGAACAGGGGAGTCCGCTTCGAAAGGGCGGGAAGTGACTGAAAGTGAAACGGCCGATGGCGTGGATGCGACGAAAAAGGAAAGACGACGGCGCGACTGGAATGCACGATCAACGAAAGGACGAGCGACGGACGACAATGGCAATTGTTCGAGGCCAAGAGTTCAAGACAATGCAAAGAGTGGAGGGATGAAGACGGGAGGGGAGGGCCGAGGTGGAGGAAGGGCTTGGAACGGAGATGGGGGCATCCCCAGACGCGAGCGGAGGCCGCTTGGCAGCCTTAGCGCTCTGGTCCCTTGCTGCAGGGGCGACGGGGCGTTGATTGGTGTGAGGGACCGACGACTGCAGGGATCGGGGTCTATGGATCCACCGTTCCCGTCAGGGGATGAAGGGGTTCCAGCCCCTGGTCGGATTGCGGCCAACCGGGCGTTCCATCTGTTTGCTGCTTCCAATTTCCAATCTAATAAGCTGAGGGCGCGAGCGCTGATTTCGCTGCGCTGCGCGTGACTGCATACGATGCCGTAGCTGCCTCTAACCGGCTCGGACGTTAGGTCTCCTTGTGCCTCCTCTTGATCTGAGGTACCCGACTCCAGCGATGTGACCAATACTTCTAGCCGGGGCTGTCAATCGACCGCAGCGCGGCTTCAGGCCACCTGCACGCAGGATGGTGCGTGCAGCTCATGAAACGAGGCATATCGGCGCCCAATCGCCTATTCATTGAGCGTCACTCGCCCGGACGATCGAGAGGTACGTCCGCAGTACGTCAGGTCTGCCCATTCGAGCCCTACGGATGGGTACCCTTTGCGTCCTCCTCACCCCCTCCGCCTAGACGGGACCTAGTACATGAAACGTGCCTCAGCCAAGCGTTGGTCTGCCGTCATCGGAAAACTACAGCTCGCTTCCGATAAGGGCATTTGATCCGCTGAGCGGCGCCGTGTCCCTCTAAGTTCGCTGTGATTGCCTAACCAGACGCCAGAGTCCCGTCTCACAGACTCGGTCTCTGGTGCATTGTCTCAAATGCTGTATGCTCGGTGAGAAGAGCGTTTTTGTGCTATGTCCAACGCACAATCTCGCTCATCCAGAAATACACACCAATGGCACCGTAGAAGTACGATGATGCAGCAACAGCGCGCGGCTCGCTCTAGGCCTGCTGGCGCATGCCTTCGTACCGCGCGCTTCGAGCCTTGACAGTGCAAGGTACCTTGTGATGCGACGTACTCTTAGACGCCGCACTGTCACAAGTTCGGACCGCTCAGCGTCTACACGGACAATGTCAACGCCACAATGTAAAGGCTGATTTGCTTTCCTGCCTTTGTCTCTGTCACGAGGGCATACAAAGTTGAGAGGAAGTGAATCAGCGGACGCGAAAGCAGAGCAAAACGGTCTGAATTACATCTCGGATGCTACATCCGCAGGAAGTAGGCGTTGTTCAAGGCTCGATCTCTCATTGCATATTCTGCGCCGCGTAAGTGTATCTTCATCACTCTGTCTATATCTAATCTCTAGTCTCTGCAACCTACCAGCCGATGGTGGTGTCGTCGAAGCCCCAGAAATCTCCCGCTCCGTTCTCCTTGGTCAAGCCATCAATTTTGGCAACAATTGCATTCACGCTGTCTTCAACCTCAACGAATGCGCTGGGGAAGCCGAGAGCTCGCGCAGCGTCATCTCCAGCATCTGTCTTGACGGCCCTATACAAAAGTATTACTTGATGCCATACGCAAGAGAAAGAGTTGAAAGGTAGCTACATACCCAGGATGGATTGCCAAGGTCGCAATATTATCATGTTCAAAGTTGATTTTCCGGACAAAATAGTTTGCCGCAGCCTTGCTAGCACCGTATGGCGCAATTTTGAACGGGGCGTCTTTCATGCCTGCGATCGTCCCCACCGCGCTACTGCTCAGGATGAAGCGAGCAGAGGACGACTTCTCAAGGAGAGGGAGCGTAGCCTGGAAAAGGCGTACAGGTCCGACAGCGTTCACGTCAAGGTGGGATTGGATCTGCGCAATAGTGGAATCGGCCACAGTGGTGAAAGCGGCTGTGTCGAAGATTCCCGCATTGGCGATAACAATATCCAGAGCCGACACGCCCTGCTTAGACAATGATTCCACTGCAGCTTGGGCGTCGGTGTTGGAAGTGGCGTCGATTTTGACAATAATTAACCGACTATTCTTCCCCGTGGGAAAATGAGAGAGAGAGGTTGCCTCCGATGAGCGTGGTTCGCGGACGGCTGCGATCACAGTCACATTATCGCGAGCTACGTACTTGGCGACAATCCCACGGCCAATTCCTGACAGAATCAGTACGCTCAAAGTATGACAGATAGTTGATCCGTGGGTTTAGCTTACCTTTGTTGGCCCCGGAAATCAATATAGTAGACATGATGACGGTAGTGCTTTGCGTTTTTGCCTTTGAGAAAGTAGCCTAGTGTGTATTGACAGTCTTCTTTATGGACGTTTGTTCTCACTCTTACGAATTGTCACCTTATTAACTCATTGGATCATGCGGCAATCTACTTCATCGATGTGATCTTGGAGTTCTCTTTCTTGGATACACGTATTGCAATTGTCAGCTCCTGAGAGCGATTTGACAAATCTTGTTTGCGAGCATTGGTAATAAGTGTCCGAATTTCCAAGCATTGGTAATCTCTGGTCTCTAAAGACCCCTGTCTATTCCAAATGAGCAAAATCTGGCGCTGTTGCTGATATGACGCCATTGCTCTAGGTTGTTTATACGATCAACACAGTTGATGATTAGAAAGCGCTATGCTGATATCTCTGTTAATTTGGCCCCGATCATGTGCACACCATGCAGTTTCTCTGCAAAGTTTCGAGCTTGTCAAGGAGATCGAGCGAGGGGTAAACAGCCGTCAGAGCCGGAGATTCTCGCGCTGGGCACTTTCCTGCTCGCCGGATCGACACATTTGACAACGCACATCATGCTGCCACCGCAAAGAAATCGCACGAAAGAGGGCGATCGAGGAGACCTTGAGCTCGCGGACCTCCTGTCTATTTTTGACTAAACTTCAATCGTCGTCAGGTTTCAGAACCACGGAACATTGTCTCTCTTGCCGGTCATGTTCAGCAACCGCCGCCCTTTGGTGCTGGAAGAGAGCAGAGGACGACGATAGTCGGTTGACTCCCTATTTTGAGTCTTTGCAACGCGGTGAACCTGCGTGCTTCATTCTGGACCAGCCATGACAGTCGAGTACTCCATTGTCTGGCCAAATCGCTTTGCTGGCACGCCCTCAAGGCTCTGGCAAGGGCCCAACGTACCTACAGGATGGGCAAGCGCATCGCTTCCGGCACAGATGACGATGCACCTGGGGAGCTCAGATAAAAGACCATGGGCAAAGATATTGAGCCAGCCAACTTCTTCTTCCAGTACCCGAGGGGTGGAAGAGCTGCCTCAGTTGCAGAGAGAGCATCCAGAGGCTCCGGAGGATGTCCATAGACACGGACGACGGTGGTCGCGCTCATCTATCTGCCGGCACAATTCCTTTCTCTCTTTAGGCTCTGTGACTCTTTTGTTCTTTTGAGCCTATTCCCTGCCTACTTATTCTGACGCTTGAGGTTAGGAATCGCAGCTTCTTGTACCACTTCGTAACGACGATCGTATGCATGGTGTGGATCATCGGCTCACGTCCAATCAAACGTTCGTGTTCAACCCTGATCGCATGCCCATCTATCTACAGGTCGCAACAAAGTCTTCAGTACGTAAAGAAACTTGCTGATGTTGAGAGTTGAAGTTGCTCAGAAGCTGCGCTTCAGAGGCACGTCACTGGACCGGGGGTGCTAGCGCTGGCGCCACTTGCAGCGCCAGCAGATAAGCCAGATTGGGCGCAGCTTCGCAGCCCATCGGCCTCGCTAACCCCGGACTTGAACCTCATCTCAGCTCACCTCACTCCTCACCCGCTCGCCGACCGCAACGCCACAAGACGCACGAGGCCACCCTCTCTCGCGCCCGCAGCCCCTCGCTCGTAGCTGAAGTCATCTTTGGCGAGCTTCCCTGTGCTGCCTAGAAGTTAATAGCATCGTCTCGTCACTGCAAATTCCAGGAAGCGCTTCCCCCTTCGCTCCACGAACGTCCTCACCCTCGCGAGTCACGACGGCACAACCCCATCCCAATGTCGCAATCCGGCGCCAGTCCGACACCACCTCTTCTCCTCACCAAGCGCCTCAACGCCTTCCTCCACGCCAACCAGACGACGCACCTTCCGACGCTGCTCCTCACCACCGCCCACGGCAAGCTCCTTGCCCACGCGAGTCCCCAACCCGTCGCCCTCCTGCGCACCCACGCCACCGTTGCCGCCTCACTCCTCGCCATACATACGACCTCCTCCGTCGATCTGCCCTCTGCGCTGCCTGGCTCGCGCACGCCCGACCCCATTGCCAGCTCGCCGGTTTTCGCCGGCACCGACGAGGATGATGACAGCGTCGACGGGGAGGATGACCACAGGCTGCAGAGCGCCCAGAACGAGGACGAGGACCGCTCCCAGGCGAGGAGGCGCAGTGCTGCCAAGCTCGTCAAGCCGGTGACCATAACGGTGCAGCTCAGCGGCGGGACTGTCATTATCCGCCGCCTCAAGTGCGGCCTGCTCTTTGTCGCCGTCGGGCCCTCGGCGCACGAGTTACCGTCCGAACACCAGGCGCATCACGACAATGGCGATCCCATCGGCAGCCCCAGCGAGGTAGAGAGCCTCGTCAGTGCCGGCGGTCAAACAAGCAGCAGCCTGGAGAGCGTTGGATCCGCGTCGGTCGTGGCTATGAGGCGGCACGCAGGGGAGCTCGCACGGTGGCTCGACGACAAGCTGGGAACCCTCAAGGTCCCGGAGGAAGACGGCTCATATCCTCCCGAGTAGAGGCCTCGATTTTCAGATTTTGGCGGAGTCACGGCGTTGAAGGAGTATCTGTTTCGTACCATGGCACACGATCACGTCTGGCTTGTTCTGGAGGCGTTCGATGAGATACCAACTAGATGGCGACCGTCAACAACTCTGATGGAACGGGCATCCTGTATCAACTTATTCAGAAACATATTATAGAATTACGTGAGACTGTCTTCGCTAGACTGTGGTATCCTATTGTGGCCTGACGGCCAGGTAAATGCTCCAAATCGCTGAAAAGACCCAGCGAAAAGCGCCGTCCACAACACTCGCAAAACGCCGTTGAATGCTCCATGCAACTTTCAGAACTTTGATTATACATCCTCCGAGCATCTCACCGTCCAGCGGAAGCCATTCGCGCGCGTCCCATCACTCGATGCTCATCCGCATGATACCATCGTTGGTATCAACCATGCCTTGGAACCCTACCCGCCCCTTGCTGTTCAAACGCCCACCGGCGCCACCCGATGCGTTTGCAGGTGTGCTCACCATGCTGCCCGTCTCACTAGGAGCGCTGCTGCCGCCCTTGTCGCCGCCCGTGCTGGTCGGCCGCGAGCCCCAAGTCGCTGAGTCGCGCTGCCTTGGGCTTTGCAAGATTGGCGAGTTGTGGTTACTCATGCCAGGGCTGACGGCCCTGCGCTTGAAGCTTGTCGGGTCGAAGTCGTCGTCGCGACGGCGCTTGTTGTTGATGCGGCGTGTGATCTCTGCGGCACTTGGCCCCGAGTTACTGCCGCTCTGTGAGCCCTGTCATATGGTCAGCCTCTTAAGACTCAGCCTACGCCAAGACCAGTGCGTACCGAAAAGCCGGCTGGGCCCGCCAGCGATGGAGAGTCCATGGCTGCATCCTCGCTTACTCCTGACGAGGAACCTCGCGGCAGGTGTGCCGGAGGCGGCGGCGAGGTTCTAGCACCGCCCATGCTGCTTGATTCTGAGAAGGTATCCCAAAACGTTTTACCCTTCGAGTTCCTCATCGCATGTTGCTTAAAGCTGCTTGACAGACCCGAAGTCAGGTCGCCCATCATATCTTCTTCGAGAATGTCGTCTGCAGAATCGAGGTTCCTCAAATTAGGTGAGGACAGCGCGATAGCAGCCGCAGAGGGCTCAGGCCCTGATGGCTGGACGCGAGGTTCCAGGTCCATGTCGCTCTCGCGCACTTGCTTGACGACTTCAGCCTCTCTACGAGTCTCGGCATCTGCCGGCGCGCCTTCTTCGGCCAATGCGGCTCGTATCCGGGCAAATGTCTTCGTCTTGGGCTGGTCTTGTGTGTCAGCCAAGGCAGATCAGCTTGTGGCGTCGCTCAAGTTCCTTACCAGGAGGTTCCCTCGACGAGTGACAGCCCGCCTGATCACGTTCCTTTGCCCATCGCCTCCGGACCCGCCGTCTGCGTCGCTCTGAGATTTAGTCCCTTCTTCTGCTTCGGCCGATATGCGTAGTTGTTTCGCCTGCCAGCTGATGCTTTCCCTTCTCGCATGCGCCGAGCTGCTCGGCGGTGACTTGGACATGGATGCGGCAGAGATGTTGAATCCAAGGCCCATGGGCCCACGCACCTTCTTTTTGGGGTGCTTGCGGGGCCGTTGTCTCTGCTGAAAGCTCACGAGACTGCTCATGGCGGGTGAGCCAAAGGGACCGCTGCCTCCGGCATGTCCCCTCGAGGTCGCGGTCTTGGCCAGAGGCGTTGTCACGTAGGGCTCTTCCATGTCCTCATCCATGATGTCGTCACCGTTGGAGGAGCTAGACGAGTCGGATCCGACGGCGTGGTTGCTACCCAGCGAGCTGCTCACGTTCACCTTCTCGTGGTTACCCATCATCGACCACAACGACGTCGACGTCTGTTCGGGTCCGCCATACTCGCCTCTCCGGCTTGGGATGTTCATGGCTCGGTCACCGATGGTGGGCGACGAGTCCGGGGACGACTGCTCGGCGAGGGTGGAGTGGTGCAGGCTCGTTGCCGCTCGGGAGAAGTCGAGGCCGCGCGAGCGGCGGGGGAGGATGTTGGTCGGCGACGCGTAGATTTGAGAGTGGTCGAGCTTTGGGGACAGTGGCGGGGGCTTGACATACGGGTTGGAGCCGGCTGGTGGAGGCGTGAACTGGCGAGGCGGCATCTGCAGCGCCAAACCCTTGAAGTCGGAGCGGCGTGGCGTGACGGGCGGCTGCAGGTCCCCGATGTTGCTGTCGTCCTTGGATGTCTTCCGCGAGACTTCCACGATGTGTGGTGACGGTGACAGCTTCGAGGGTGTTCCTCCACCGTCGGAGAGGGATCGCGCCTTGACCAAGGGCGACCTGCCGGCGGCTGAGGCAGCGACGTCCGCGCCTGCTCGCTCGTATGCATCCTCGCCCAGAACACCGTCCATGATGACCGAGTCGTCGTCGTCGTCCGGGTAGTCGACGAGACCCCCCCGGTTCTCCATCATGACTCCCTCAGCTGCGTGCTGAGCCACCGAGTCGGGCTGATAATCGTTCTTTCGCGCCGTCTCTAGGTAGTCAGCAGCCGCTTCAGTCGGCGCGCTAGGCCATTGACGAGACTGCTCTGGAGAAATCCGAAGGGTGTTTTCTCGCTAGCTGCAACGCGAGAAGCATATTCTCCTCGGGCCTAACTGCGCCAGCTGTGTTGATGCTGATGTGAGGATTGATGCATGCGGCCTTCGAGCGCGCGTTGGCGTGGATGGAGCTGGCACCAGCAGACCTGACGCCTGTGGCGCGTCGCTCGAGCTGCCAGTGTTGGACGGGAATAGCGGGGCGCTTCTATTTTAAGCTACTAAACGCCGACTCTTGAGCTCCGCGAGCCGAGGATGTGGGACGAGACGTGATGGCGATAAAAGCTCTTCCGTAAAGAGAGGACCAAACCTGAGCCCTTGTTAAAGATGCTCCGGGAGACCTCAAGCTGGCGAGTGTTGCGACATCAAAAATGCTGTGGAAAAGTGAAAAGCCGGTGGGCGGGGTTTTACTTGGGAGTGGTGGCATCGGCGCAATCTACCCTAGAGCCCAAGGCTTCCCAGTTCATTAGCGACAAGTTTGTTCAAGCAGGATCCTTTGTCTTTGCGGCTCAAGATATCAAATGATTATGCTTTGCAGGGTTGCTTGAATCCTTCTGGCGCTGGCCACACGTTGTCGCCAAGCTCGACTTGAGAGGTTTGGTAAGCTCCACGGCCTTGACGTCAGCACCTCATCCACCAATGCGAGGTCGGGCTGCAGCGGGGCATCATGGGCAGCCGTCTTCACAAACTCGACTGAGTAAAGCATCTGCGTTTCTTGCAAAGCCACGAACCCTGATGAACACGCTGAGAGTCGTACAGCGACTCAGAAGCCTCCAGACCATCCTCACACCTCCGAGACCGACGTCCCTCAAGGTTCCCGTATCAAGTAGGTAGTCAGCCCATTCAACATGACTGAAGCTAAGCTCGTCTAGGACAGCAACTGAGAACCGCAGCCATGGCGAGCGCAACGGATACTAGCAAGTACAAGTTCAACCACTCCATGTAAGCTTGTCGAAAAGCGTAACCTCCTGGTCTCTGGCGTCCGCTAATCCTACTTTAGGATTCGGGTCAAGGACCCCAAGGAATCTGGTACGCACGACCCAATGTGTCCAACCCCGGGTAGCATGGCTCGCTCACCTCGTCTGCAGTGAAATTCTACGAGTTCCTGGGCTTGTCCGTGGTCAGAAAGATGCAATTCCCGGAAGCCAAATTTGACCTCTACTTCATGGGCTACAACAGCCCCGGAGCGGTTTCCCACGGCAATGATGCCATTGATCGCGAAGGCGTTGTCGAGCTGACCCATAACTACGGCACTGAGAATGATTCGTCGTTCAAGGTCAACAACGGGAACACGGAGCCTCACCGCGGCTTCGGCCACACTTGCATTAGCGTGGACAACATCCAGGCCGCCTGCCAGCGAATCGAAGAGGCTGGCTACAAGTTCCAGAAGAAGCTGACGGATGGGCGCATGAACCACATAGCGTTCGCGCTCGACCCTGATGGCTACTGGGTCGAGATTATCGGACAGAAGCCCGTTGAGGAGACGGCTAACGTCAAAGAGACTGATGTGACCACGTATCGCATGGTAGGGCTGCCCGTTATGCAGACGAGGAGACGATTTAGCTTACGGCGTTGCAGAACCACACCATGCTCCGCGTCAAGGACGCTGAAAAGTCTCTCCAGTTCTACCAAGACGTTCTAGGAATGTCCCTCGTCAGGACCCACGAGGCTCAGGCCGCCGGCTTCAACCTCTACTTCCTCGCTTACCCTGGCACGCAGGGCCTGCCCACTGACGAGAAGACGAGCCGCCGTGAGGGACTGTTGGAGCTGACCTGGAACTACGGCACTGAAAAGGATGAGAGCTTCAAGTACCACAGCGGTAATGAGGAGCCGCAGGGTTTTGGCCACATTTGTAAGTGTTCGCCTTCGCGGGGCAATTGTACCGTGCTTACCCATTCATCTAGGCATGTCGGTCGATGACTTGGAGGCCGCTTGCAAGCGATTTGAGGACCTGAAATGCAATTGGAAGAAGAGACTTACGGACGGCCGGATGAAGAACGTTGCGTTCCTCCTGGATCCTGATGGGTACTGGGTGGAGATTGTGCAGAATCCGCGTTACAGCGAGTCGAACAAGGTTTGAGCAGACGAGTTGGCATTTTACCACCCTAAATTTGACAAGGAAAAGTTGCTTGAGGACAATGGAAAGCCATGAAAAGCAGCTCCAAAACGGACGGCCCTATTAATGTGTGCGCTGGTTGTGATGACGCATAGATTTGCCGCTTTTTATGAGACTTGTCACCGCTGACCTACGAAGCTGTGCTTGTCAAGTCGCAAGGCTAGATCTGGGACACTAATACAACGCACACCAAACAGACATCGACTACGATCCTTAAGTACGATCGTTCTGCCGATGCAATTGATGGCCTTTGACCAACTCACAATCTACTCCTCTCCCTCGTACTCGAGAGAGCTGCCGCGTACTCCATGGGCTGCGGTGCATGGACTGGTCCGCCCGCCAAGGCCGCCGTCATCTGCGAGGCACTCCTCGAGTCCTCGCCATCGTCGTCTTACAACTTCAACTCGCTGGCTTTAGCGTATTGTTCGAGCGGGGCTCGGCGCAGCGGCACTGTTATCCCTCGCCTGCATGAAACATGCCTCAGTTGCGCGCGGTCACGCGGCCTGGTGCAGTGCACCAGTCCACAAGCCGCGCTGGACTTCAGTGCCGTCGTCGAACCGGATCTCGTCTACATGAACAACGACAGAGGCAGCCCGCGTTGGCAGCATTTCTCGTGTTTGACGTGTTTCGCTTGCTGAGCACACTGGTCGGCCGGGGTAGAGCAACACACGGCCTGGGCCAAGGCAGGCGCGCCGCCTACTGCAGTGCTTACTGAGACGCATTTCTGCGGCATGCGTGATCCTCTGACGCCGCGGTACGAAGGAATGGTTCGAGCTGGCAGGGCAGGTGAGGTACGCACCTATCCATGTCGGCTGGTTGACGGCCCAGAGTACCCAACAGGGGGCAGTACACGGTGGCGCAACCTTTCCCGAGCCTCCAACTGGTTGATGAATACTGATCTAGGATACCTCCCCAAAACTCCCGGGAAAATGAGGCAGTAAGAGGTCAATTGAGGGGGATGGGTGAGGTAAGGTACCGTGGCATCTTGGGCAAGGTAGGCAAATTTCCCTGACGGCCTGGCTGAGCGATCAGCATCTCATCGCGGGGCATTCGGGAGGCCGGGGGGAACGTGGGGTAGATCAACGGCAGCTGCCAGCCACAGCCCACTCCTCCCACTAACACAACGGAACGTCCACCTCGACCGGCACGATGCATTAGAGCTGCATTACTTCGCTGCGTGGCTGCAACCATGGGGGCGCTCGAGGGCCAGCCTAGCTTTCGCCAGCATCCAAATCTCATCCCAGACGACTCGCTGGGCTGGCGTCGGCACATTGTCCTGCAAAGTCCGGATGCCCCAAAAGGGACCCCTCGGCTAAGTTACATTCTGTACCTTGATAGGCCAGAGCTGGGATTGGAGCATGTCTTGTCGCGTACCTGGGTTGGGCTGTCCTCGTCCGGTAGGAACAGCTGGAAGTGTGCCACTCAAGGAAAGGTACCCAAGCTGGCGGCAAGCTGCTACCTGCGTCCTTCCGCCACCTCATGTTCCAAAAGCTTTCTGCTTCGGACGTCAGCTCGTCTTCCTTCACATCCCTCACTTTACCCTCTCTCAAGCCTCAAGCTGCTGTCCTTCAGCTGCTGCTCTCTCTTCTTTGCCACTTGCGCCATTCGCGTCTACAAAGCTTGACAGCTGAGAGCTTGCCGCACCGGCGACGTATTAATGATGGCTCCCTCCGCTGTCCACGAGGCCTCGGGCCAAACCACACCCGATCGCCCTAGTATCCTCGTTCCAGAAAAGATCTCACAAGACGGCCTCGCCCTGCTGACCCCTCACTTTGACGTCGACGTCAAGCTTGGGCTTGCAGCGGACGAGCTGATATCCATCATTCCTGGCTACCATGGCCTCATTGTGCGGTCCGAGACGCAGGTCACCTCCGAGGTCCTGCAAGCGGGCAGAAAGCTCAAGGTTGTCGCCCGTGCCGGCGTCGGCGTCGACAACATCAATGTCCCCGCTGCCACAAACCAGGGCATCATCGTCATCAACTCGCCGGCCGGCAACATACTGGCTGCAGCCGAGCACACGATAGCTCTGCTCCTCGCCACCGCTCGCAACATTGGCCGCGCAGACGGCAGTATCAAAGATGGCAAGTGGGAGCGAAGCAAGCTCGTCGGTGTTGAGGTCGGGCGGAAGACGCTGGGCATCGTCGGTCTGGGCAAGGTCGGGCTCCATGTAGCCCGGATGGCCAAAGGGTTGGGTATGCAGGTCAAAGCTGTCGATCCCTTTGCCAGCGCCGACATCGCCCTCGCAGCTGGAGTTGAGCTGGTGCCTGATCTGAAAGGCATGTTACCAGATCTCGACTTTCTCACCATTCACACGCCCCTGCTGGCCACCACTATGGACCTAATTGGGGAAGCCGAGTTCCAGACCATGAAGAAGACGGCCCGCATCCTCAACGTTGCTCGAGGTGGCGTTTACAACGAGGCAGCGTTGTTGAAGGCGCTCAACGAGGGCTGGATCGCCGGCGCCGGACTCGACGTCTTCACCTCGGAACCGCCCACGGCTGATTCGACAGCCGCCGAGCTCGTCAGACACCCTAAAGTCATGGCAACGCCTCATCTGGGAGCGTCAACGGTGGAGGCGCAGGAGAATGTCTCCATGGACGTCTGCACGCAGGTGCTGGAGATTCTGCGTGGCGGACTGCCTACCAGCGCCGTCAACGCTCCCATCATCCTTCCCGAGGAGTACCGCAAGCTGCAGCCGTCGGTCCAGCTGGTAGAGCAGATGGGAAAACTGTATACACAGCACTATGTGAGAAGCAAGGGCGGCATGGTCGGCGGCCGCAAGTTCGAGCTCACCTACCACGGCGACTTGGCCGGCATGACCAACACCAAGCCGCTCTTCGCCGCCCTTGTCAAGGGCCTTGTTGCCTCGTTCAGCGACTCCAACGTCAACATTGTGAACGCGACGCTCATTGCTAAGGAAAAGGGCATTGCCATCAACGAGACGCACGCGCGTCAGTCGGAGGACACGACGTACTCGAACCTGGTGACTCTTCGCTCGGTCGCAGACGGCAGCGGAGCGAGGAGTGAGCAGATCATCGAGGGTTACACATCGGGGAAACAGGTGTATATATCCAGACTGGATCGCTTCAGCGCGACGTTCGGCCCCGAGGGCACGCTCATCATTCTGCACAATTACGACAAGCCGGGTAAGATAGGAGGTGTGGGTATGGTGTTGGGGTCGCACGGCATCAATATACGCTTCATGCAGGTCGCGAGCCTGGGTCTGGCGCCGTCACAGGACGGAAAGCCGGAGACACAAGAGGACAACGAGGCTCTGATGATTCTGGGCGTCGACGGCGAGGTGGAGGGCAGCGTGCTGGACGGGCTTAGGAAATCGGACGGCGTGCTGGATGTCAATCTGGTGAAGCTCTGATGATACCCTCTGATAGCTAATTACCAAATGTCTCGCGTGTCCAGTCTCGGCGGCTGGGTGACGCCACTGCAGGTGGCATGGGCCAGGATGCCAGGGTTCGTCGAGTCCCGCATCACATGCCGTAGCAGCTAGAATCTGGGCTGCATTGCAGTTCAACCTTGCCAAGCCTACAGGTTTATAGAGTTTCCGATTGCGCAAACAGCTTAGCGATGGCCCCTCCTGAACGGTAGGTGTGAGATAAAGAAACAGGAGGCCAAATGTGATGCGTCGGACAATGTCCATGCCCCAAGCCCAAGCAAGGCCTTTGTCGCCCGCTCGGGCCACCTTGAAGGTCTCAGCCACTTAACCTATCACGCCGCCATCTGTCAGTCGTCATCGGTTGCTCACCTCAGAGGCTCAGTCGGTCCACGGGCCCACCGTTAGCCGTCCACGCATAACAGCTTCGATCTGCGAAGCAGGCCTGGCCAAAACTAATCATCTGCTTCCTCTCCATCAATCAATCGACCAGGCCGCACCGGGTTGTGCCCCCCAAGGCATCTGACATAGGCAGACGCGGACCGTCAGTGCATCCATCTGCATCTGTGCCACCGCCTCGCGCGTGCGACGCGCGTGCTAGCTGGCCCGTTTGAAAAGCTTAAACAGACGGGGGCGGTCTTTTCCTGGCTGAGAGCTCCCACAGCCAACCAGTCACTTCGTCTGATCTATTTTCCGAACGAACCTACACCGCAACATCCGCTGCGGGCGTCCACTGAGGCAGCAGCTGCGATAGAAACACTCGAGATGCGGAGGAACGGTGTCTCTGGCTCCGTCGCCAGCGTGCGACCGGCGGTCATCGCCCTGGGACGTGTGCTGGGCATGGGCATCACGGCGGTGGCGGCGGCACCTTTGTCTGCGCAGGGTCATGGCGACAACGACATGAGGGACACATCTCTTTGGGTGCTTGCCGTGGCTTCCATGGTGCTAGTTTTGCTCGGAGGAGCTTTTGCGGGACTGACGATTGCGTACGTCCACGCGCTTCTGGCATAAGCGATCAAAATGCTAATTAATGACGCAGGTTGATGGGACAAGACAGCATATATCTACAAGTCGTGTCGGGCGACCCGACGGAGCCTCAGCACAAGAATGCAAAGAGGGTGCTTGACTTATTGATGAAGGGAAAGCATTGGGTTCTGGTCACGCTGCTACTCGCCAACGTCATTGTCAACGAGTCGCTGCCCGTCGTGCTCGACCGTACCTTGGGTGGCGGCGTCGCTGCCGTCGTGGGATCTACAGTTCTCATTGGTAAGGTCCCCAGATTCATCAAGTTTGAAGTATCATACTGACCAGGCGTAGTCATTTTTGGCGAGATCGTCCCCCAGTCTATATGTGTCCGATACGGCCTGCCCATTGGCGGGTACATGTCCAAACCCGTCCTCGTCCTCATGTATCTGTTCGGCCCCATCGCCTGGCCCACTGCCAAGCTTCTCGACTGGATACTTGGCGAAGATCACGGAACTGTGTACAAGAAAAGCGGCCTCAAGACCCTCGTCTCGCTGCACAAGTCTCTCGGCGAGCTGTCGGAGCGCTTAAATCAGGATGAGGTCACCATCATCACCGCCGTGCTGGACCTCAAGGATAAGCCCGTGTCCGAGGTGATGACGCCCATGACCGATGTCTTCACCCTAGCCGAGGATCACGTCTTGGACGACAAGACAATGGACAATATTCTATCCTCTGGATACTCGCGGATTCCCATCTATCGCTCCGGCATTCCTACAGATTTTGTCGGCATGCTGTTGGTCAAGACTCTCATCACGTATGACCCCGAGGACAGGATTCCCGTCCGCGACGTGCAGCTGGGAGCTATTGTGGAGACTCGTCCCGAGACAAGTTGCCTCGACATTATCAACTTCTTCCAGGAGGGCAAGTCCCACATGGTACTGGTCTCCGAGTTTCCGGGATCTGACCACGGCGCTCTGGGCGTTGTCACCCTTGAAGACGTCATAGAAGAGCTTATTGGAGAGTATGTGTTTCTCGAGTGCGAACCACAAGAACGGCGCTAACCGCTAAGCAGAGAAATTGTTGATGAATCAGACGTGTACGTCGATGTGCACAAGGCCATCAGGCGCCTCACTCCGGCGCCCAGAGCCAGGCGATTCCACAACCATGCCCACGGCCCAAATGAAGCCGCCACTGCTGCCACTGCCGCTGCCATCGCGTCCAAAAAGCCTGGAGAGAACCCCATCCTCGTCGATATTGCCGAGGACTCGGATGGCCAGACACTCACGGTGGGCTCCCTCGGCGCGCACAGCGATAGCGGGTGCCCCGAGCACCACCCCAAAACGGCCATATTCATGAAGCGCCGCAGCTCGGCCGGTCCAGACAGCGGGCCCGAGGGTAGCGGACCGATACCCGTCAAGGCGTCCCTCGACGAGATGAAGCAGCAGCTTCGTCTCGGTCCGGCGAATCGCGCCGCCATGCCGCGTAGTACAACCCGCAACAACGTCTTCAAGATCAAGCAGGGTCTCGGCGTCACGACGCTCATCACTCCGGCTAGCAATGGCAAGCCGATTGAGATTCCTTCCACGAAGCTGCAGCAGTCCGTTGACGACAACGAGCAGACGCCGCTGCTGGCGCCTCCCTCGGCGAACCGCGAGGGGTCTGATGGCTACGGCGCGAACGGTGCGAAAGGCACCAACGGCACCAAGAAAAAGGCCCGCGGAGATCTTGACGAGCAATAGTATGAGAGGGTACAGTGAGAACGAGGGCAGTTGCCTGGTGTTGTCAGTCATTAGTCCAGTAGGGTGATGATGAAAATCCGCGTTGGTATGAAACCTCAGCAGGGCTTCTAAAAGTGTGTAGGAAATATGTAATAATTTTTTTCTCATCAAGCCCTCTTTACATGTCCATCTGCGTGACCTAGTCGTACCAGATGGCATTCATGCCAAAACCCGGCTCCGGCACACGCACCCTCGCAACCCTCGCCAGGAATTCGTCCTGCCAACGGTAAATCTCTAGCCAGCCCTCCTGGTCGTCGGTGATGGCAAGCCACTCGTCGGACCAGTCGCTCGGCGCGACAGCGTTGCTGTGCCCGCCGCTCGTGGGCGTAGGGTTGAGGCAGATCTGGCGCTCGACCTGCCCCGAGGGAGTAAGCTTGAAGGCTGCGACATAGCCCGTCAAGTCGAAACTGTTTGCGCGCGAAGAGGCGAAGAGGTAGCGGCCCGAGTGGGAGAGGGCACACACGTCAGCGCGGTACTGCGTCCAGCGGTCTGGTACGCCCGGGGGGATGAGGGGCCAGTGGCGCTTCGTGTACTCGGGGAGGTGAGTGGTCGGGGAGATGGCGTACTCGCAGAGGCGGTTGCCCTTCTCCATGAGCACGTAGAGGAAGTTCCCCGAAGGATGCATGGCTACCCAGCGCGGGTGGTCGCGCTCGTCGGGGCAGTCGACGGCGCCGACGAGATCGACATGCGGCGCCGACGGGCTCCGGCGGCGGTGGACCCAGATCTTGTTGGCCTTGAGGTCGGCCGAGTAGAGATGCTCCTCCTGCGGGTCGAAGACCATGCCGTGGATGCCCGAGTCGGGCTGGTAGGCGTAGTTTTGGACATTTTTGGCGAGGGCGCCCGAGGGGGAGACGGTGAAGACGGAGCCGTGGCCGGCGTGGGCGTAGAAGGGGTTGCAGTAGACGGCATGGGGCGCCTTGCGGGCAGCGAGGAGGAAGATGGCGCGCGTGTTGGCCTCTGGCGACTGCGCCTTGGCTGTGTGTATGAGTGAGTTTGGGGTACGATGAGATGGGGGCATGTAAGAGACGTACGGTCGTGGAGAAGGGGATAGGACGCCTGGTGGACAATGGACGTGGGCGACTCGACGGCGAAGCTGCACCACTTCTTCATGGCGGCGCCGTAAATGTTCTTCTTGCCATGCTGCAGATGGGGTTGGCATCTCATGAAGCTTGACTTTGTTGCGGTGTGTTGTTTTGGGATGATATTCCGACTTACATCAAACGTCATCCACGATATGGGCTCGTCCTCGGGAATGGCAGTCCGCTGGACCAGCTCCAGCGTGAGCTTCTCGTCGTCAAAGGCAAAGGTGAATATGGCCCCCGGCGGCGTCCACGTGCCGACCATGAGGTGGTGGACGGGCATCTTGGCTTGCTGCTGAGAGGAGAGTGTAGAGGCTGCAGGCGGCACAAGGAAGGGGTCACGCATGTGTGTCTCGCTGGACCTCTCTTCGCAGTCACGAGTGCCACGATGCTAGACGAGCAGTCCGGCAAATATGCGCGATCCCGTCACCCCCAGTCCTCTGGTACTATGTCCGGCGCATCCCGCACCGTTGCGCGCATCCTCGTCGGGTCAATTGGGCGAGCTGGGCAGTGGGGGCTTTCGGGGGGCAAAACATTTACCCCTCCCATTGCTGGAACATCGTCGTTGAAACTCCTCCAGAATACCCCAGATGTGGGGTCTCCGCCACCGAAAAGACGGGGCCGAGAGACAGCGCCTTGCCGTCACAATTCCCGGCGCTGGTGGACGAGGTGGTGCCACGACACTGGCTCGCCCTATCGGGTGCCAGATGGCCGACCGAAACAGCCGCCTTCATCCCCCGGGGTCAGCACCTTGGCTCTGTTTTGCGGGACTCCCGACGACGCAACGCCCATGATTTGGTGAGCGAGCAACAACCACCACCTCGTCGGTAGCAACTTAGTTTGACAATGTTCGTCCTCGGGCAAGGCTAGTCCGCCCAAGACGCGGCTGACGTCTCGGCAAGCCGGGCGAATGCCACGCCCAATGATGCATATAATAAGCGCCATCCCATTCGCCTTTGCTGCCCTCCCGCCACTCGACCTCCCTCATTGTATCGACAATATCCCAACCTTGGCCGGGCCATTGTTATATCGTGTCGACGACTTGTCCATAGCTTATAACTTTACCTCGCTCCGCACGTCCTTGCAAGGCACGCGCGCATCATGGCAGCTAGCGGCTACAGCGGCATCCTCAAGGGCGCCCCCTCCCATGCGGATGGGGACGGCGTCGCTGAGCCGACGGACCGCTTCGACCCCAACTTCACCAAGCATGTCATTGAGACCATGGGCCCCAACGTCACACCTCGGAATCGCCAGATCCTGAGTAGCCTGATCCGGCACCTGCACGACTTTACCCGCGAGGTCGAGCTGACGAATGATGAGTGGATGACGGGTGTGCACTTTGTCAACGCCGTTGGCCAGATCTCTACCAAGACGAGAAACGAGGCGCATCGCATTTCTGATGTTCTGGGACTCGAGTCGTAAGTCGTTGCCTCTGACCTCCAGATGGAAGTCGCTGACCGCCTGTGGCCAGGCTGGTCGATGACATCGCCAACAAGATCATCGCAGAGGGCGACACTGATCCCACCTCCTCCTCCATCCTCGGTCCCTTCTGGTCTCCCGACGCTCCTTTCAGAGAGAATGGAGACTCCATCATCCAGGACGAGGCTCCCAACGCCCGCCACTGCTTGATGCACGGCACCATCACCAACCTGCTCACGGGAGAACCAATCCCAAACGCCGTCTTCGACATCTGGCAGGCCAGCTCCAACGGCAAGTATGACTTCCAGGACCCAGACAACCAGTCGCCCAACAATCTGCGCGGCAAGTTCAGGGCAGATGCCAACGGCAAGTACTGGTTTTACTGCTACCACCCGACTGCCTACTCGTTGCCCACCGACGGGCCGAGCTACCAGCTGCTCACGCTCATGGATCGCCACCCCATGCGGCCGGCTCACATCCACATCATGGTGAGTGAAGACAAATTGTCCCACATGACAAATGTTTCCATGCCCCAGGGGTAGCGAAGAGGAGCGAAATTGAGGTGCAAGGGACCCGGGAGGAGTGACATACTTGAGCAAACCGAGCACCGGCTAACGGAGGATGCTCCAGGTGACCCACCCCGACTTCAAGGGCTGCACAACACAGCTTTACCCGAATGACGACCCTTGGCTGGCCACGGACACCGTCTTTGCCGTCAAGGACGATCTCGTCGTCGACTTCAAGCCCCTCAAGGGCGACGGCAAGGCCGAGCTCGAGCTCGAGTACAACGTCATCTTGTCGCCCAAAGGCTACAAAGGCCGGCAGTTTGGTCCGTCGCTGTAGGGTGCATGCTTTGGGCAAGGGGAACAAACGCCGCCGTTGGCAGGATAGCGGCAGGGCAGTGCCGGAGAAGCTGTAAGACAAGGCCACGTGCAGGAGAAAAGCATGTAAGCTCAGAGCTTGCGTGTACAACGTCGACGCATGTATGAACGGACAGTAGCCGTTTGGTTGAGAATGAGGTTTGCACACAACTTGAATATCGCGCCATAGCAGAACAGACACTCTTATTTGGCTTGGAGAAGCCTCGGCCTTGTCCTGCCCTCATCTCCGCGTGAGCCGAGCACCAGGCCCGCCATGACGAACCATTCACTTATCTTCAGGGGAAGCTCCAGCCACTGGAGTCACTGGACCCTGTCAGGAAGAACTGGAGAAACCCCCGCGAGATGATTGGGCTCGTGCACGCCCCATGGCAAGCAGCCGCCGCTGCCAGACGCGACAAGCCGCTGTACGAGTACCTGTATTTCAGTATGGGTACCGCGAGATTTGGTCCCACGCAGGCCGAGTTGCCAATGCACAAGGTTGTCGCTCCTCACCTTTCTTCGCACGGCGGTGGCACCAGACGTTGATCCTATGCATTTTCACTGGCGTGCCAGGTCCCCTTGTATCCGGCGTATTCGGGCGTGATCCATCCTCGTGTGCGGAGTCCGGATGGGTGCCTTTGTTCAGTAGCTCGACGCGTGCATGCATGGCGATAAGATAACCTTGGGAAAGCCCCCGTTGTCACAGCAACCCACGCCACTCCATAAACATGCAACGCCTTGCTGTAACTGCCAACTCCCCCACAGCAGTCACCACCGCAACAGGCCCGTCTCTTCTTCTCAAGCATGGCATATTCCTGACCCGGCATCATTTTTGCATTGACCGTTTTGTTTCTTCCGCCACGCCGTGGCTTCCCCTTTTTTGCGTATTCATTTCTCGCGCTGGAGACCTGTATCTGTCCGACTGCCCGCCTGGAGTAGTGCCTCGCTTGTCGGCAGCGGCTCGAGAATAGCCCGCTGTTGGCTTGGAGGTTCATTTGGTGCCACAGCCGGCGATGGCACCAGGCGGCGATGATTGCGGCCCCCAACAGAAGACAGGCGTCCGCGAAACGAAACATTCCTCAGGCCTGACATCCATGTTGCACCGTCGACAAGTTTCGAGCGGAAGAGCGCTGCCGTCGCCCCCTCTGGACCGACGACCACAATCCCAATACTTTTCCAACGGCCCTACGATGGCGGTTGGCGGCTTTGCGAAGAATGACCCGGGAGCTCTGGGCGAGCTCCAGCAGAACCAGCAGGAGTCTGCTCCGCGGTCTCCCCGAAAGACGCGCGACGAACGGCAGGACGACGGTCCAAAGTACACATGGGGGAACGTTGCGTTGAGGCCCGCCGCAGAAAGAGACTCGGACAAGGCGGCCAAGCCTCGTGACGCATCGCCGTCGAAGAAGCCCAAGAAGTCCAAGTCGGCCACCAACCTTGTCTCCTTTCTCACGCGACCCAAGTCGTTGAAGAATCTGTACAAGCTCGCAACCGAGGACGAGGCTCGGTCTTCCAAGGACAAGGAGAACAGGACTCCTGACGAGCCCGATAGTGCTGGCCTACCACCACCAATATTCGCCCAATTTGCCACAAGCGCCTTCTCCGACAAGCCGAGGGAGCGTGCGTCCGTTGATGTTGCTTCTACTCGACCGGTCCTCAAACAGCGGCCCAAGTCTTTCCAGGCTCCGAGAGTATACTCAGACCCAAAGGCAGCGGCTTCGTCGCGGCAAGGCGAGCCTAGCACGGAGAGGCCAACGAGCTACTTGCCTAGGGGCAGAGTGCTCGCTGCTTTCAGCAATCTGACACATGGCCGGTCAAAGTCAACTGCTCCCAACCCGGGCAAGGAGTTGCCCCAGCCATCACTTCACGCCGGAGACATCGATAAACAGCTGGAGGACCTGCTAGACCGCCGGAACATCCCGGAGAACCAGCGGTACAAGATGAGAAACTTGACTGATACAATCAAGATGGAGTTCATCCGCCAGGACTGGGCTGAAATGCAGGCTGCCAAGATGGAACGGTCGGGGACTCTGGATAGCGCCAGTAGCGCTGACCCAGCTGGTGTCACGCCTGCTGGCTCTGATTGCGATGACGACAAACCGAAGCGCAGTCGAGGCAGAAGTTTTACATTTTCACGAGGGAGGAAGGAATCTAGGTCGCCGTCAAAGAAGCCAAAGGGCGAGGGCACGCTGGGACGTCACTTTAGGAGCAAGTCCACCGAGAGCGTCGCGAGCGAGCGGCCGTCTTCATCCTACTCCTCGTCCGCGACCAGCCTGCTAGCCAAGATCAAGCTACAGCAGGGCCCAGGCGATTACGTCGCGTACCTTAGAAAGGTTCAGAAGCCCGAACTCGTCGAGGTCGGCAAACTGCACAAGCTGCGGTTGTTGCTGCGAAACGAAACCGTTGCGTGGATTGAAGACTTCATCCAGCAAGGCGGCATGAAGGAAATTGTCGGCCTGCTCAACCGCATCATGGAGGTTGAGTGGAGGTGAGCAACGCTCGCGCCTCCCCAATAACGACATGGAAATGCTAACAATGCCTTCAGAGAGGAGCACGAAGACGCGCTGCTGCATGAGAACCTCCTGTGCCTCAAGGCGCTCTCAACCACGGCTCGAGCCATGGAGTATATTCACTCGGTCCAGGCAGAAGTCTTCCCTCGGCTTCTACACTTGCTCTTCGACCCCGAAAAGAAGGGCCCCAGCGAGTTCACCACCCGAAACATCATCACCTCGGTCCTCTTCGCGTACATAGAATCTGCCGCACCAGCAGAACGGGTGTCGAGAGCAAGGGCGGTGCTGACCCACCTCCGCGACCAGGTGCCCAAGGAAGAGGAAAGGCCTCTTCCATTCGTGCTTGAGATGAGACGGGAGAGGCCGTACCGCATTTGGTGCAAGGAGGTCGTCAGTGTGACCAAGGAAGTCTTCTGGATCTTTCTCCATAACCTCAACGTGGTGGCTCTCCCCTCAGACAAGGAGTCCAACAAATATGCTGTCGGCGCCACACAGTTGGACGCTGCATCCGAAGGACCGTACGCCTACATGCTCCGACACTTTCCACCGGAGCGACCGCCGGTGCCCGCAGCGCCGTACGTGGGCGGCGTCGAGTGGGACGCAACCAACTACCTCGCCTCCCATCTCGATCTCATGAACGCCATTCTTGCCTGTACGCCCACGCAGCAGGAGCGCAATGCCCTGCGCACCGAGTTTCGAATCTCGGGCTGGGAGCGCTGCTTTGGCGGCAGCATGCGACTTTGCAAGGAGAAATTCTACGGAGCTGTGCACACGGCCCTGCGCACGTGGGTTGCCGCAGCAGCCGAGGATGGTTGGGACGTCAAGGACGTCAGGTTCGGCCCGGCACCCGAGACGCGCAGCTCGCCGAAGAAGGCTGGCGGTGGTCAGAAGGTCAAGGTCGAAGAAGCCCCGAAGCTCGACATGCCGAGACTCGACTTTGCGCTAGACCAGCCGCGGCAGTCGAAGGATGCCTGGCTGTAAATGCCGGCACCGAGCCAAAGCAGCCGGCCAAGCGCCGAGGTTTGTGAAATAATTGAACTAGCGAAGATGACTGGTCATGTTGATGATGGGCTCGAAAAGATTGACCAACGGCGAGCCTGCCACTGCGGATGAGGAGGATTGCTCGGTGCTTTCTGTCCCTCCTTATTTCTTTCAGACAGCATTTTCCGTCGGTTGGGTCAGGTCATCACCAAGGCTGCATTGTCTATAATCAGGTGTTTGGTCTGTATGATTACATGAATGAATTGATGACATGATGAAGTACCTGCAACCTGTCTCCGTTTATGTGGCCTTGCGTCAGACGCTGCTCGCGCCGACTAGCTTGCTGCTGTATCGTCTGATGTTGGCAGCGGGGTCATGCTGACATTGCAAGAGCAGGGCAGAGCTTTAGAGCGTGTATAGGGACATGCTGGTGTAAATGCTGGTATCCAGATAGGAGCGCCGCAAGCCCTCCAGCGTGCTATCGATGGAGCTTAAAGGCCTCATGGACTGACATGCCCCTCAGCACATCATCCTTCACTTTCTCATCAGCGGCGGTTAGTCTCGGCAGCAACCGCAACACCTCGTCGACCTTTTCCTGGGGAATGACGACGACGCCATTGGTGGGATCGTGGAAGGCAACGTCGCCGGGACTGACGATGGTGCCGTTGATTTCAATGGGAACCTGCAGTGCCCAAGGAACGCTTCCACCGCCAGAACCGACGGTTGAGGTGCCGTGGGCCCATATCTATTTGCTTTCATTGGCGGCCGAGTCAATTGAAATGCAGGGGCTGCTTACCGGTAGGTTTGTGCTCCTCAACTCGGGCAGGTCCCTCACTCGGCCGGCGACTACGATGCCTTTTACTTGGCGAACTTTCATGCGGAGAGCCATGATGCCGCCACAGATGGCATTTGTCTGGCCGGGAGGCTGCTTCATCACGACAAAGGTCCCGGGTTCCGTCATGTCGGCCCAATGAGCGTCCTTGGGGACGTTTGGTTCCGGTGTGCCTGGCGTCTCGCCTTTGGCCACGAAGAGCACTGTGGACACTGGCGCGACGGCAACAGACGTCGACTCGTCCCCGGAAAGCTGACTATAGGGGTTCAGGTCGGCGATGAAGCCTGCGCCGGGCACCTTCAGCTTGAGCAATGCATCTGAGATGTCGCAAGCCGTGTATTTCTGTAGCTGGGCGACGGTTGCGCTGGGCAGCGGAGCCATGGCCTGTGACGTCAACCGACGACTCCTTATTAGATGGGCCGATATCGCGATTGGCTGGCCATGTAGATAACCCAGAGGCAGTCGGTGCGCGGCAGAGGCGGTAGGAACACGAACCGCAGGCCGGAGCATTACCGTGAGAGACAGTATACTTCAAGACCGGGGATGTGCGCGGAGATGGGTACAGAAGTTGGTGGAGGATGGCGGCATCGGAGGCGGGCTGTGTCACGCAGGGGGTGCATGGTAGTGTAGGCAGACTCGAAAGCCGAGCCGCCGACGGGGCTCGTGCTAATGTTGTTTGCAACGGGCGGCGGGAGCTTCCGTTGGCCAGGATCCGCACCAATCAGCCTCGGCACGAGCGCCGTCTATTGACCGCCAAGTCCGGGAAACGTTGCCCGCCGTCCGGAGACGGCTGGCTCGTCGGTAGACAGCGAATCAACGCCGCGACACAACGGCGGGCATCCCGATTTTCAGCCATGTTATGTTTCATGTTCATGACAGAGGTCAAGACCGTTGCAAGAGCATACGAAAGAAGGCATCATTGTCGTAAACAGAGTTGCCAGAAGTCGGTATATCGCACGCGCCCCGAGTAGTCACAGCGCCAGCTGCCCAGCATTCATTCGGCTGGTGACGGCGAGCTAGGGGCGACCTGGCACAGCAGCCATGGCATCCCGCGGGCGTTTCGGTCAGCGAGGGCATGGGGCTGCACGAATGCGCGATAACGACGAACGGGGCTCGGGTGCTCCTCACCGGTGATGTTGGGCGAGATCCCACGGCTGTGGTATGATGTGAGAAGCTCGCGGGCGTGAGCCGGCTGAGACATGGCGAATCTACGCCGCAGGGCGCGCGTAGCTAGCCTGCGAAGCAGCACTGTCAGAAATGGCATACACGTTGCGCCCGGTGAGCAACGGCGTTGGGCAGTCTTGTCACCGAGTTGATGTCGGTCATGATTGGCCGACCCCACGAGGAAGAGAAAACGCAGGAGGAAGAATGGAGAAGATGGCTCTGCAGAGGTTGGACGATGGCGTAGGCTGTGTCTGCGGGCGTTCCCTTCCAAGGCACTCCGTAGTTACTCGCTCGCGTATGCAAGAGCCTGCATGTTGGAGGAGAAGGCGGAGGAGAAGGATACCGATTGCCGGCCCTGGACCTTGAAAGGGAGTAACTTACCGAGTGCATGCAGTACGGAGTATATTGCGCCGCATTCCGCACATGTCGACCAACTTAGATGAACCCATCAATGAGTTGTGGAAGCTGCAATTCGTGCCAGGACAATGCTCCAGGTCCGCAACGCGGAGCTTTGGCCTTGGGCATGGCACGGCATGTCCCGGATGCCAAGGACGGTTTGCGACCTTGTAAGTTGGCAAGCCAAGTCACTGCATGACACGTTGTATGCAGGTACGTGAATTGACTCGCCGCATCGAGCGTGCCAATGCTGTTCGCCAAGACGTGCCTCGCCTGGTCCAGCATTGGCAGATCGTATATTCGATACTCGTGCCGATTCCTTGAGCAAAGTACCGGGAGAGAAGAGACAACCAGCCGTTTGCCTATCTGCCGCGTAGCTCGCCAGTGCGTTTATTGGATCATCCTCAGTGCCGGGTCTGCACGCCACACTGCTAGCCGCTTCCGGGCCCTCGGCAGCATGTCGATCAAACCTCCACGCTCCTGTGCGCTTACATGCTACGGTGCAAAGCAGGCCATGCCCAGTATTTCGAGACGGCACGGATGCGAATGGGCGCCTCGTTTCTCCCGGGCCCAACGCCTCGGTAACAAGGCCAGGAAGAGTTGACAAGGGTATGACCGCGGCCGAAGTTGGCGATGGAACGGCGCCGCCAGGGGTGCGACGGCACATGTGGCGTCCCACGGTCCCAGTAGAGCCAGCAGCCCGACAACACATTAATTGTAGGGTCAAGGGACCGAGACATCGGCATCGCTACGGGCGGTTCGACGCAACGAGAGATGGCGGCGCATCGCATCCATGGACGGTTTTTGGTAAGCTTCTGACGCGTATATGTATGGTTCGCTGCCGGAGGCGGGGGGTTATACGAAGTACCGGTGCATGCATGGCGTCTGCCGTTAGTTCAGCATCGCACCGCATGGGCAGCAGCTCACATCTGCTGCCTACCGTACCTAGTGTCACTCATGCCATGCAGGGAGGAGGCCGGCAGTCACCCGTTGAAGTAAGCGGTTTATTGACTGATACCCAACGATGACTGCATGGGAAATCCTCATGTGCGCTGTTTGATATCTCGCAGCCCACCCTAATGGCTGTCGGGACCGTGGACCGTACCTCGCCGACCTCGCAACGGGTAGCATCGAGCCGCGTATGTTGTGTTTGCGCGGCGGGAAGGTTTCAATGTCCTGCGACGACTGTGAACACCTGCTCATGGAGCTCCAGGGTATGCAACGTTGGTCGAAAGTGTTTTTGTTGGCGTTGCTGTAAGAGTAGATCACTACCTGTAAACAATCCCTCGATGTGCTCGTGAGGGCCTCGAATTTTTCTAATCACGGCCTTATCACGCTTCTCCTCATCCCTGTCTGTGCCTGGAGTAAAATTGCGCACGTGGAAGGCGTTCATGCCTGCCGTAGCGTTGAGTGTTGTCGTCGGCAGCGTGGCAGCTTAGAGGCGAGTGAGGTCCATCAGCGAAACGAATTGGATTGGGCGCCGCCAGGCTGCAGCCCTGAGATTGATTTACCCACTGCGCTGGCTCCATGCATGAGGGCCAGGCAGGGCAGGCAGGCAACCTAATAAAAGATTGCCAGCTGCGAGCTCTCTCGCATGGTCAAGAACGGCCTGGGCAGCCCAACGAGGTGAAACCTGCTGGCCCTGGCCTGGGACCCGAACAACCGCCGCTGGCCGAGGCGCGACGCTAATTGCCCTGCGCTTTTAGTTGCCGTGCGCCAGCCTCGAAGAGGAAGCGCCATGCGTCCCTAGGCACTGTACTGTGAGTCTACGTACTCGCTCGCACCTTACCGTGCGAGTAGTCCGATCCCAGGGAGGCAGGCAGGCCACCGTACCTTCCATAGTAATTACCTACCTATGCTCTGCTCACCTCTGCATCTAATCCCTCTTACCACCACCACCCAGCCAACCCAACTCTGTCCCCGTCCGATCGCGACACCCAGCGCCCCTCTAATATTGCTTGCTCTCTTGCTACCCATACACCCGCATCCTGCCTCTTCTCTCTCCACAGCCCGGCCCAGCCCGGGTACCTGACAGATCACCTCAGCAGCCGCTGGCTCCCCACTCGACTCTGAACCACTGACCCTCGTACGGCCCCCTCGCAAGAGCCTCTGCTTGCGTGCCTCCATACCTTACCTGACCGAACCGCGCCACCCATTCCGGACCTTGGCTGCGCTTCGCTCGTTTGCCCTCTGTCGCCTTTGTCCCCGTCCCCGTCCCCATCGCCAGTCACCTCACCCTTCATAGCGACACAGCTCGAGCCCGACTGCCCCACTACACCCTGCCGGAGCTCTTCGAGATTTACGCCGGCGGCTGCACGTCGAGGCAAGGTTCGCGCGCGCGCCGCTCTGCCTGCCTTACCTTACCGGGCCACGGTAGCAGTCGTCACCCAGCGATCCGGACAGGACTGAGTCGAATACATCCCAGCTAGGCTTGGTTGACCGAACCTTGTCGGTGACAATGTCCATAAAGTAAGCCTCCCACCACAGACGCTTCGTCTCCTCCCTCTCAAAACTCACACCATTTCCTCCCTCGGCCCTGTCTGCTTGTCAGGGTCTTTCTGTCTTTCTCTCTCTCCGTCGTCTCTGTTCTGCGAGTCCCTCTTTCCCTCTGTACCTCACTCTCCCCTCCTCCTACCCCCTCCCCGCGACTGCCAGTTCCGGCTCTCTTGCCTGGGCGCATCCTCTCCGTCTTCCCCCGCAATCCCAATCACATGGAACGCATGCGTCTGCTCCACACCCAGCGATGGACAACCCCCATGACTACTTAATCACGGGCCGAGCGCCAACCCGACGACCAGTGGACCCTGACAATGAAGATAGCTGGGTAATGCTCAACCAGAGCGGGTTCGTCAAGTTGGGCAATGAACGTGTCCTCCTCAAGCTCGACTCGAGGATATCATGCGAACTATCCGTGCCTACCGAGCTCAGGCCTCGCTGCGCATCATTCAGGCGCAAAAGTGACAAAGGCACCTTGTTTTTGACCAACAAGCGAGTTAGGTCGACCGCCATCCTTGTCCGACCCGTTCGCTGTGTTGACGTAATGGCCAGATTGTCTACCTTCCCGCCAAGCCTACTCAGGAGCCCAGGTTTGAATCCTTCAGTGCTCCTATCCTCAAGTTCCAGGACTCAAGCACGTCCTCCTCCATGTGGTGGGGATGGGTGTGGAAGTCTGATTGCATACCCGTCTCGGGCGGCGGGATTCCTGCCGACTTGCCACGAATTGAAGTCAAGTTCACTTTCTCGGATGGCGGTATGATGGACTTCAACGAAGCATACATTCGTCTACGCGAGCGACTATTCCAGTTCCAAGAAATGCAAAGAGAAATGGGGCCTGGTGCTGATATACCGGACGAACCTCTTCCGGCGTACGAGGCTCAAGGCAACCAGCCAGCCGAGCCAGCCGCCACTTCATTGGCACCTCCCCGAACCAACCGATCAGACAGCTCCGCTAGCCGGAGGGCACCCGACGACCCGCCGCCAAACTATGACGAGGCCCAAGCACAACAACTCAGCAACCGTTTGGAAGACCACATCCGCGGTGAAGCAGATAGGGGCGAGCAAGAGGACTAGAGGAGAGGGGAAGCAGGCTTCGATGTGGGCCGTCTTGGCCAATATCTCTGACGGGATTCAAGAACTTTGAGCCCCGATACTGGCTTCATGGGCTGGGGTAACAACCTGACCAACAGAACTGCTACACTTGGTGTTTTGGTCTGGGGCTTTTGGCTGGCGCTTGGATTCAATTGGGATTGGGTCGGCATTATTGTAGAGTTTACCTGATAGATTGCAGCTTTAAACGAGAAATGCTAGGGTAGCCATGAAAGCATGATAATTAATGCATATGACGATATCAAAAAAGGCTCTGCAAGACGCCGACGTGAGCCAATTCGCATTCCGCGGCAGTGAAATTGGTCAAGGCCAAAGCATGTGCTCTGTGGAAGGAGCGCCTCGTCACATGACACATCACGTGATTATTGAAGTTGCCGCCTGACCAATCAAGGTGCGCCAATTGAGGATCAGTTTTCGTGAAGCGACTTTGACCGAGAGCTTCCGACCTCTTACGATCTGGCCAGAAACCGCTAAACACCACCACCACCGTCCCTTGTGATCTAGCCAACAGTCGCGATGGGTATCTGGGACGCCTTCTCCGAGATTGTCGAGGCTGTGACGCCATGGAGCGTCGTTGAGGCCGAGGCCCCGGCCGAGGAGCCCAAGGTATGAAAGCCTTCCCCTTGCCGAGCAATTTTCGCGGCGGATATTCCGACCAGCGTCACGACGCCTGCTGCTGCAATAAGTCTTGGGGTGAAGCTGACGGTCTTTCTAGGAGGAGCAGGCTGCCGAGACCGATAGCAAGGACGACGACTCCGAGGACGCTTCCGAGGAGTCCAACGAGACTGAGGAGGGCGGCGACGAGGAAGAGGAGGAAGAGGAGGAAGAGGAAGAGGATGAGGAGGAGATTGTTGACCCCAAGGAGACTCTCGAGGAAGGTCCGTTGCATCCGACTTATCCCGCGCGCCGAGCCCGTATCCAAACTGGCCATGAGCCCCGACGAGGCATTTCACCGCTTCATCGCGGCCGTGGAATCGAGCGTCGCCGACCCGTCTTAGCATGAAAGCTGACCCGATCATTACAGAGTGCAAGAACTCTGAGCAGTGCGCCCCCGCCAAGCACCACTTCGACCACTGCGTCGAGCGTGTTGAGCAGCAGCAGAGCGAGGGCGAGGCCAAGGAGGACTGCGTCGAGGAGTGTACGTGCCATCTTTACCAACCATATGCGTCGCAGCTATGCGGCAATCGCCTTGACGGCTGTGCATCATGTCCATCACTTGAAGCGCAACATTTGCTGACTACGCTGCAGTCTTCCACCTTGCCCACTGCGCGACCGCCTGCGCCGCCCCGAAGCTGTGGACTAAGCTGAGGTAAATTACCCATGAAGACCGTGCGCGTCATCGATCGACCGCGCTTCTCAGCCAAGGATGGGACCTGATGAGGGTGCGTCTCGGCAACTTCACGATCGATAATTCGACGACTGTTCCATATGGGGATGTGTCCTTGTACAATCCGCATGAGATCGGGAGGCGGAGGCTCCGGACCGGAGATCGCGCCTTCTACCTTAGCGGTCCTGTCTGTATCATATGCTGCAGCGCCCTACAATAGATTTTCTCTCTTCTTATTTGGCATCCCTTGCTTCCTCGGCTTCTGATGTTTATTTCATCCCATCTTTGCGCGACTTGGTCGATGAGCCTCTGAGTCTACCGACGTGCAATTGTTCAGCCTTGAGGACAGTATAGCTTTACTGTCCGCGATCGATGCGACATGGACGTGCAGTGGCTGGCGCGAATGGCAGACAAAATGGTGTTTACGCCATTTTCAGTGTCCTGGAAAATCGTGCAGCCCGATGAGAACCGAACAAGATGTCCCTAATCAATCATCTCAGGGTGTGGCCCGCGCCTGAGCAAGCGTACCAGTCAACACTATTTCGTGTAGCTTGAGTGTACTGTGTGTCTTGGTGGGGACCTCGTCGTTCCCGCAGCTGCTGCCGCGAGGTCCAAAATACCAACATGAGGAGACACTGAGCCTTCTGAATAATATTGCTTTCCTCTGGAAGTAATCGCATTGTGGCAAACCTTCACCTGAACAGTCTCGGCCCTGATGCTGCATGACGTTGCGGCCGTTGCGGCCTTGCGGACTCAGCTAGCACGATGCCATGATACTCAACCGACCGTCATGGTCAGCCAGTAAAACTGCGAAAAAAGCACAAGGAACAATTTTACTCGGTCGGGGATGGCAAAAGGGAGAAGCTGGCAAAAATTTGAAGACATACGACAGCCGGTATTCGCTGGTCGTCACCGATCCAGCTACTAATCTGCCGCTCGCAGGTTTATCGTGGGAGATCAAACGGGATCCTGAGTTGCCCTGCGGCTGTGGTCGTATGTGCTAGCAATTGGAGCAAAGTCGACTTATATTGGGCATCGTTGGAGTTTTCTGGGGTTCTCATCTGACAGTTGTCCGCCGATCAGCATAGGAATTCTCACGCGAAGACGAAGAAAGATCACGAATGCCTTGAACCAACTTCACCCTTCAGAAGACACCACTCAAATTCAGTGTAAAGCGCATAACAGACGGCGTCTTCTGAAGGGAAGACGCTGGTGCTGGAGATGCTGGCCCTTCCGCAAATAACACAGGCAAGAACTTTCATGAATCGCCAAGAAAGCCTGCATCATCTGTACTTGGCCGGGGAAGCGTTGGCCTGGCCGCAAGTTTGAGCCTCACAACCAGAACAAGCCTAGGAACTGATGAAACAGACAGATGCGCGTGCCAGAAGTATCAGGTGAGTTCACAGACTCTCGGATGCGCCTGGGCCACAGGCAGGCCTGAACCACGAGGCGCCCAAAAAATACGAGGACGACTGAGCTGCGATGAGCAACGAATTATCATGCAATTGCACACTAGGGACATGATGAAGCCACCGTGGATCCGAAAACTCCAAAGGTCATTTAGACAACGAAACAAGCATAAACGAGGAAATGCTCCGACGCCTACGCAGATCAGAGCCTCCAAGCAACCCCTGTCATATTTACCCGTCGGTTTGCAAGCCGTGCTTGCCAGACGGCAGACAGAGAGTGGCCAACTCTTGTGGAAAACTGAGGCAATCAGGATGAGCAACCTTGGTTCTTGGTTCTTGGCTCTGACAGCGGTGGAGCGGGTTTCAGATGGGCTATGCAGATACTCGGAATAGAGTGAGACAGACGTCTGGAGCCCAAGGGTGGAGACGGAGGAGAGACAGACGGAGAGCGAAACGGGTGGGTTCTTCAATGTGAGACACTGACACGCGCGGCTCCGACCGAAGGGGCGCGCCGCCGGCGCAAGTTGCAGCCGAAGAAGAGCAATGCAGACGTCTAGAAGCACTCTAGACTTCTACTTTGCCTGGCCACGAGGTTTGCTGCGCGACAACAGTGAAAGAAGCAACAAGAAGACACTTCATGCATGCAGCAAGGAATGCGGGGGTGTTGAGCATGTTGGTAGTTAGCAGCAGCAGGTCCTTGCCTCGGTGTTGCATGCATTTGGTCTCGTCCCATCAGGAAATCCCCGGGTTGGATTGTGAATGGCGAATAGTCGCCAGCGAACTCGTACAGTATGCGCTGGGGCATGACTAGCCGCAGATTGAACGACTCCCAGATCCAATAGATGGCACGTAGATCCAATGGATGGCTCGTCCAGCCCGTGTCGTTTGCGTGCAAGCCGCCGCCGCTAGCAATGTTCCTTTGCAGCAGCTCCACATCGGCCTGCATACCGATGTGGTTGCATCGCCCGCGTGCCCGTCCAGCGTCCATCCAATATTAAGAGTTGCTAGTTAGTGACTGTGCATGGCGACACACGGACGGCTAAAACCTGCGCGAGGACGTGCTCTCCAGCAGCAAGCGTGTCACCGTGCAACTCATTTGCCGTCAGTCGCTTCGAGACGGCGTATGTAATTAGCTGGTCACCGAGGTTCTGGCAGATGGGGGTGGACGGGCGTTGAAGCTTCCATCGTCGTCGTTGGCCCCAGAAAGTGGCGTCGAGACCACATGTCCAGTGTCTCTCAACCACCTGCCACTAATGCACTGCATGTTGCAGCCGAGGCTAATAAGTCGTGGCAATATTCCGTAGATGGCGCACAGAAACTTGGTACTCGTCCATGTTATCGCATCCCCATCAACGGTGGCATGGGGCAACACTGCGCAGCCAACAACTAAGTTCATGGCTCTGCGGAGAGAGCCTTATGATTAACTGCGCCCCCCACCCCCCCGTCGATAGCACGCATGGAATGCCGTTCCGTCTAATTAGCTCGATTGCTGACCCAAGTTACGCATGCTCTAGCGGTGTTTAGAGGGCAGGCGGCTCGTCCGCTTGGCTACAGGCCTAATTCGCAGCAGCGGCTACCTTAGACCCTTGAACCCCGCAACGGGCCCCCCCATGCCCTAGCAAAACTGATGTACGAGTAGAGAAGAGGGCGTCCCCACGCGCATCAGAAGCAACCTGACCTACGGTCGCTTGGGAGCGGCAAGCACCGTCGGCCTCACTTGCCGCAACCAGCAGCAGCAGCGCTGGCGAGTTGCTTGTTCTGTTCTCTACCTTGCACTGTGCATCCATCCTGTTTCGTCTGCCTCTTCTCTTGCAAGCTGCTGCGTCGTGGACTGGACCGTCGCTTCGCCTTGTTAATCGCCGTTTGGGACGTCACTTCATCCGTGCGCCGCCGCAGCCACATCGTGATCCGATCGGCATCTGTGCGCAGTCGGCCGACCTGGCGCTCCTTCTTTGCGTCAAAAGGGAGACACCAAACACCACAAGCGGCACGAGTGGCCATCCCATCTCCACAGGGCTGGCCCGTCTTCTCACCTTGGCCCCATGGCCTGGGACCCTGGGACCTGCAGCGCCTACACAAGACTAGTAGCGGGCTTGTAGTCTCCTGGCTGTGAAGAGCCAGCGCAGGCAACGGCTCGCGCGCGACTCGGGAGGCCCGACGGACGGCAACGACACCGCCGTTGTTCGACCTTGGCCGACGGCCAGTGGGACTGTCTTGTGAAGCAGTTCCGCCTTTGCCTCCTCCTCTCTCGCGGTTCTGCTCCCCGGGTGTCTGCCGCGACGCTACATCTTTTTTCAACTCTGGAGACCATACAAGGTGTATTCTTCATATAAGAAAGAGAGCGACGGCAACGCCCCCCTGCTCCTGCGCTGTTGAGTTGCTCCTTCTTGACCCTTTCCCTCCCCTCTTCCCCACCATCTCTGGCTCGTCTGTACGCGACCTACGAGCACAATGAAGAGCGGCGGCAGCACAAGCGGCAGTAACGATGCCCAGAGCCCCCGCTTCTGGCGCAAGTCGAAGCTCGACTCGCCGGTGACTGTTGATGACACTGGCGCCGTTGATGCTGAACACGAAGGCAGCGTTGTCAATGGTGTTTCCACAGAGTATCGCACCTACAAGAGGCGCTGGTTCGGCCTCGTGCAGCTGACGCTCATGAACATTGTCGTCTCGTGGGATGTAAGTACTCGCAATTCTTCCCTTCTTCTTGGAATGGTGCAGCACCACATGATATCCGTCGGCTAATCCGCTCCAGTGGCTTACCTTTGCCCCCGTCGCCGACGACTCGGCCACCTACTACAACGTCAGCAAGAGCACCATCAACTGGATCAGCACCGCCTTCTTCCTCGCTTTCGTTGCCATCTTTCCTCTCAGCATTGCTGTCCTACACCGCGGGCCCAAGCTGGCCTTTATGGTCGCCGCTGTCCTCATCCTCATCGGCAATTGGATCCGCTACGCGGGTTCCAGGAATGAGGACGGTGGGCACATTGCCTACATCATGGCCGGCGAGATCCTCATCGGCTTTGCCCAGCCGTTTATCCTGGCCGCGCCCACTCGATACTCGGATCTCTGGTTCACCAGCCGAGGGAGAGTCGCGGCCACGGCAGTGACAAGTTTGGCGAACCCGTTGGGCGGTGCACTGGGCCAGCTGATCAACCCGCTCTGGGTCAAGCATCCCAGTGACATTCCCAGCATGGTGCTCTACGTCTCAATTATTGTACGTTCGCATTTGAGAAGCATCTACAGTTGCTCCAATGAGTCTAAATGCTCTAGCCGAGGCTAACTTCTACAGTCCACCGTCTGCTGTGTCCCGGCGTTTTTCGTTCCCGCCGCGCCGCCAACCCCTGTCGGGCCTTCGTCCGAGACCCCCAAGCTTCGCCTCCGCGAGTCTATCGGCGTCGTCATACGCATCCCCGAGCTCTGGCTCGTGCTGATCCCGTTCTTTATCTACGTCGGCCTCTTCAACTCCGTCTCGTCGCTCCTCAACCAGATGATGGTCCCCTACGGCTTCTCCAATGATGAGGCTGGAATCGGCGGCGCCGTCCTTATCGTTGTCGGCCTCGTCTTCGCGGCCATTACCTCGCCCATCCTCGACCGCACAAAGGCCTTTTTACTTGCCCTCAAAGTTTTCTTCCCCATCGTCACGCTCTCATACGTCGTCTTCATCTGGATGCCTGAAACCCGCAACGTCGCCGGGCCCTACGTTGTCCTCGCCGTGCTCGGCGCCGCCAGCTTCGCCCTCGTACCTATTGCGCTAGAGTTCCTCATCGAGCTCAGCCACCCGTTGAGCCCTGAGGTCACCTCCACTACCGCTTGGGCCGGCGGCCAGCTTTTCGGCGCCATCTTCGTCATTGTCAGCGACGCCCTGACCGACGGCGAAGACGGAAATCCGCCAGAGAACATGAAGCGCGCGCTAATATTCCAAGGCGTCATCGCCGTCGCCGTCTTACCACTCCCGATGTTCCTTGGGATGTTTGGGCGTAAGGACAAGGTCGTCTTGCGGCGCGTACGGTCGGATGAGCAGGGCCACCGGGCGAACATCGTGGCGAACGAAGCCGCGTAGGCGACAGAGCGTGTTCATGATTATAACCCTTTTGAAAGGAGGCATTGTGTGATGTGGCTGGCCAACATGCGCATACAGCAAAGCGCTTCGAGGCAATGTTTATTCGGGAGTAGAAGATGAGTTTCTATGTTGTTACATAACGGCGAAAATATACCCCAGTCCGATTCTCTTCGTCGAACCGTGTCCCGCTTTCTCTTTCCAATTATAGATCATCGCATGTAGGAGTATCACTGTGTCACCTGCGCTCGTACAGGCCTTCGACTGCTGCTCTTTATTCCTTGTTCTCTTCATCCTCGATGATGTGCTCCCACTCGCCCCGCATTCGCTCCATCTCCTTCCAGCACCGCGCACCTAGCTCCTCGAATTGCACAACGTCCTCGGCCGTCACGTCCGTAACACCGTGCCTGCGGCCGCTAAGCCGGTGCAGGACGCCGACGGCGGTGTCTTCGGCGGCGTCCTCGGGGCGGCCCTCCCAGCCCCAGCCCTCGACCTCGGTCTTCTTGACATTGACGGCGCGGGTGCGGTCGGAGCTGCTGCCCCATTTGATCCGTTCCGCGTTGTCGGCGTCGAGGGCGCCCTGGTCCTGGAGAGCGACCCAGACGGCAGCCTTGGCGCCAGAGTAGCCGTCGACGGTGTGCCAGGGGGAGCCGACCCAGCGGGCGAAGATTAAGGCGAGCTTGTACGCCCAGAAGAGGAACCAGGGCACGGGGAAGATGGTGCTGGCGACGAGGCCCGGGTGGGTGAGGTAGACCTTCGGTGGGGCTATCTGCTGCTCCTTGTCTGTTGCCTCCGTGGCACTGTCGTCCATGGTCAGCCAGCGCGAGCTAAAGGGTCGCGCGGCGGGGAGCAAGCATGTCAAGGCGAGAATGTCAGTGAGGCGCTTGGCGGACTCGTAAGCGTTGAGGTTGATCAAGCTCTGCAGGTCGTCGACGGTGAAGTCGTCTGCCACGGCCTCGAGGCTCGAGGTCCAGATGATGCGGCCGGGGGCAACGGTGGTTGACGAAGAGCGGCTCATTAGCGGAAGGAGCTCGTGGGCGAGCATGTAGTGCCCGAAGACGCAGGCGGCAAAGACCTCGCCGAGGAGAGGCTTGGCGGGCTGCGCAACACGTTAGCGGAGAGTAAAGGGGCCATGAGAAAGCAGAGCTTACGTAGTTGTAGCTCTCCCGCTCGTTCAGAATGCTCGTCGGCAGCGCATTCTTAAACGTCGGCCACGTCACGGACGATATGAACCCTTTTGTGAGCATCTGCCACAGGGCCCCGACCCAGTCGCACCCAGACCAGCCCCCGTACGCAGCATTGCAGATGAGGCTGTCCAGCCGCGGCACCCGCACATCTACGAGGTACTCCCCCTCGAGGCCCGGCGGGTTGCTCACGGTGCCACGCTGTAGCCGCCGTGCGAAGCGCCGGACGGCGCGCAGGTCGCACAGGTCGAGTGACAGGCTCAGCACGTGGATGCGGGCCACCGTGTCCTCCCACCTGTAGCCGGCGCCGGCGCGCGACCGCAACGCCGTCGACGTCTGCGCCGCGTGGACGACGTGCGCGCGGATCTCGCGGATGGCCTGGAGGGACTTGCTGCTGGAGCGCGTCGTCGGCAGCAGCACGAGGTGCGCGGTGAGGGAGCGTGAGGCGAGGAAGTCGTCGATGAGGCGCCGCGCGGTGCCGAGGCCGACGCCACTGCGAAGGGCATTGCGCCCGACAGTCAGCAATTGGCTCGTCCTGACGATGCCGCGACGAGGACTAGGACGACTGTACCTGTTTGCGCCCGTGATGAGGACAAAGAGCTGCTCATGCGCCGGGACGGCCTCCCACGGCGCCGCAGCGCGCGATGGCGATGCCTCGACGACCATGCTGCCAGCTAGCACGTGTGAAACTGGGAAGCGAGCAATTGTACCGAAACAGGCCCACGATTGCAAGTAGAAAGAGAAGGAGGGAAGGGGAAGCAATGAGCAACGAAAGAAATAGTCACCTTCGCAAGCCCGTAAGCCAGGTATGGCCTTGTCGTGATGTCGTCGACTTTGGCAATGGAAGGCTCCGAGGCTTGGACTAGCTGTATAGGTTGATTAGGGGTCGCTTTTTAGCGTCCCAGACCCCGGCCGCACGTTGCAGACGCAGGGCAGGCTGAGGTGGGGTCGCGGAAGCTACCTACCATGGCGCTGCCCTCGTATGAGCTGAATGCTAGCCTCACTTATCATCAGCTCTGACGGGTGCCGCACCACTCGGATCTTGAACGCGCCGACAGCCACATTTCAACGGCTGCAATGGAATCCCTCGGCTGTTGCAAACGACAATGACATGCTTCTTTTTCGCCCAAATTCGGATAGTTCAACATGCATATTCAATTCGACCGAAAAGAAAAGGTTGTCCGTGGCTTTGAAAAGACCAAAGACAGACAAATAGTGGGCAAGACAGGCCAAGGGTGTTTGGACCATCAGACAACTGACCATCGCGTATCCCCAGGTGGTATCATCATCATTATGAGTGGTGCGTTTTCAAATTTCCCGTCTCGTCTGTAGCTAGCTGAGCTCCTGTACATCGTCTCCCTGCTCAATTTTGGCGCAATATTCCTCCCATAATATGGCGTACAGTCCAACAACCCAGCAACAAGTATATATACGTGTTTCCTACTTCTGGACGAGCTTCCGCCCCAACACCAACATCCCCAGTGTATCTCGCCAATCCATGCCTAGGCCTGGACTTAGCTTATGACTTGGTTCGTCTACTCCCTCGGCTTGCTAAGAGCATCTCGGACAGCAGCCAGAATTAGGTCCTTGGCCTTCTCAACCCCCTCCTGGCTTCCGACGATCTCAATCGCCTCATCCTTGGCCTGATCCCGCGGCACCTGGATTCGGCAGCCGCTCTGGTGCCGGATCGAGTTAACCTTGGAGCCGTTGGGCCCAATGACGTGACGGTACGTCTTCGGGTCGGGAAGGACGAGATAGCCAGTAGAGTCGTTCTTCTGTGCCTGCTCGACAGCCTTCTGGATCAGTTCCTTGACCTTGGCTACGTTCTCAGGCGTGCCTCTCAGGACCCAGGGAATCTCGCCCTCCTCCTCGGACGCAGTCTTGACAACCTTCCACGAGTGAACATCCGCCGCGGCATCGTCGTCGTCGGTGATCAGCGGCAGGGCGCCGTCCTTGGCCCTGGTCGACGCGTCGGGCTTGCTGGGCACCTTGTGGCCAGCATGATCCACCGTCACCTGGTGGTTGTTTCGAAGCTGACGGAATAGCTGGCCGTTGTTGGAGACGGCGTGGTGCACGCTGCGGGGCAGTTGCAGAGTCTCGCCCTGCTGCTGCTTGACGATGCCGGCAATGTGCTCCTTGGCCTTGGCAACATTCTCCGCCCGGCCAGTCACCTTGACACCGGTCTTGCCGTCGCCCTGCCGGGGAACGTCAATGGACACGGTAAACTGCGACTCCATCTGGCGCTTGGCGTCTCCGCCTCGGCCGATGAGAGATCGGTGGTTCTCAATTGGCACATCCACCACCTCAGTCACCTGGTTCTCTCGCTCGGCAACGATGTCCTGGATACGCTTGATGATTTTCTGCACGACATCAGTTCGGCCCTCCACCTTGATGGTGTTACCGTCCGCATCCTGCTTGGGGAACTGAATGGTCCGGGCAAGGCTGCGTCGGTCGTCAGAGCCGCCCGCCCCGACGACAATGTCTCGGAGGTTGGAACCTGAGATCTCTGGTCAGCATGAATGAATACTGAAGATGTCCAAAGCGAGTACTTACCACCAGAACCAATCAGCGCTTTGTGGTGCTTCTTGTCCACGTCGATGTTCTGGACGATGGTGTCCTCGAAGACAGCACGCTTCTCCTCGAGAACCTTGCGTGCCTTCGCGACCTGAGATGCAGTGCCCTTGATGAGGATCTCTACAATCTCTGTGTCGCGATCCGCAGGCACGTCGATTCTGGCTCCAGTGAGCTGTCGGAGCTCGTCCAGAGCAGCACCACCTTGACCAATCAACGAGCCAACCTGCTTCTGCTGAACCGGAACAGTGGCTGTGGCCGAGTGCTCCTCAAGGTACTTGTGCAGCGAGAAGATCTCGTCCCTAGCCTCATCGGCACCCTTCTTGGGGCCACGGATGATGACCTCGTCGGGCGCCTGCTGTCGGCGGGGCTTGCCGGTTTCGCTGGCCGCGTCTGCGTTGGACTGGTCGTCCGAGGCGTTCTTTGCGGACCGGGGGAAGAAGATGAGGACCTTGTACCTAGTCTGCAGACGATTGATCTGGCTGCCCTGAGCCCCAATCAGCTCCCTATGATACTTGGGGTCAACCTTGAGCACGTGGGTCGTCTCGTCGGCCAGGTTTCGGGCCACGCCCTGGATGTGTGAACGGGCAGCTTCGGCCTTTGCCTTGGGACCCTTCAGCTCCACCTTTCCATCTTGGACCTGAATCTCGACATCGAAGCGGTCGCGCAGCTCCTTGATGTTGCTACCGCCCTTACCAATGAGGTGATTCGCGAACTTCTGGGGGAAGTCAAAAGTCAAAGTGAAGCCTCGTTCCTTTTCGTCCTCCTTTTCTTGCTCAATGAAGGCCTTGGCCTTGCTTGCCAGAGACTCAACAGCCGAAGCAGGGCCGCGGAGCGTGATGGTCGAGCCCACCTTGGTCACTCTCACTGGAATCTGCTCTGTCGAGCGGCCCTCCTGCTCCTTCTTAATGAAGCGTCGAAGCCTCTCGTGGAACTTGGGCGGAACATCCAGAGTCGCGGTGGTGAGGGCTTCCTGCTTGCCAATGAGGTCCAGAATGTGCTTCTGGGCATCCTGCAGGCCCTGCTGGAAGGCACGAATGTCGGCATCCGTCGGCTTCGTGCGCGGAAGCTGATACTCCCCCTCGGCGGGATCAGCACCTTCGAAAACCAACAGAACAGGGGTATCCGCTTCCGAGGCATCGGGAACAACTATGTGGACGCCATAGTCGCTCTTGACCTTTGACGTAACGTCATTGCGCAAATGCTGGTGGAAGAAGGGGTCGACCGAGACGGCCTGCATTCGCGAAGGAGGATGGGCGTTGATGATGCCGGTGATCTCAGACTGCGCCCGGATAGCGTTCTTGCCCTCACGCGAATAAAGCTCCCATGGCAGGGCACCGTCCTGGGAGAAGGGCGTGTTGATATGCGTGCTGTAGAGCTTCTCGAGGCGCTCAATCTCCTTGCGCTGCCGCAAGTAGCGAGTGACGTGGGCGGCATGGGCGGCAGCGCCTCCCGAAGCATTGCGGTGGAACCTGGCAATGTCAATGTTTGACATCTGCATACCCATGGCGAGATCCATGGCCCTCTCGAGACCAGCCTGCACTTGGTCAGCTGGGCCAACTATGGTGATGGTGTCATCATCCTCTTCCGAGGGCAACAAAATGGCACATCCAGTCTCGGCAAAGAAGTCTTCGGTCGGAAGTCCTCGGTCGCCGACAATAAACTGGTGTCGACCTCTCTGAATGGACAGCTGCTCCGCTTCGAGCTGCTTGGAAAGCTCGGCCGCTTGGCGTTCAATTTCGGCGCGGACCTTTTGCACCGCAGCCCTGTCACCAGCAAGCTGAATGTGGTCGTCCTCAACAGCCGCAGGCGTGAAGACGGGTCTCTCGCTGGGGTTGGGAGCCACTGGTGCCGGCACTCGTGAATAGACTTGATGAGGGGGCACGCGAATGTGAACGTCATTGCTGTCCTCGAGTGCCTGGGCCAGAGAATTGCCCGGCCCGGCGATGAAAGGATAGAACGCCGTCGGGATGCCGCGAACCTTTGTTTGCACGTTGGACGACCGCTCGCCCGCAATCTTGAGGATCTCGTTGCGTGCAGAGGCAGCGGAGAGGGCATTGCCCTCAACAATGACGTCAATCGTAGCGTCGTCATCGTCGTCGAGAACTCGGTTGTCCTCAACCTTGGGCAATTGGATTTTGGCGCCAGTCTTCTCCTGGAGAGTCTTGATCGTGGAACCGGCCTTGCCGATGATGTGAGCTCGAGCGCTGTGAGGGATGGCAACCTTGATAGAGGTCTGCAACATGTTAGTTCTAGGCACGCTGAACAGAGCATTCGGAGACATACTCTAGTTCCGATTTGCTGTACCAGGTCCTTGAGTGCCTGTTGAGCAACGTCCTGAGGGCCGGTAGCATCGAATCTGAGACGACCGTTGGAAGCCGTGGCCATGGTGATGTTCGCACGGGACTTTCGGTTGATATCTTTCATGATGTCCGGAATCGGCCGCTTCAATTGACCGCGGGGCATGATGAACTGGGGTTCAAGAGTGACGGTTTCGACATTGCGTCCAGGGATGAACATGGCTGGGGCAGAACCCTGAGAGGGAGTCGCGGCACCTGAAGCGGGAGTCGAGGAACGAGATGCAGTGCTCGAGGCGGCGCCGTTGGCCTTGCCATTCGCGCTGCTCTTCGCGCCCCAAATGGGAGCAACGTTGGCTGTCTTGCCCTTGGCGGGTCCAAGTTCCGGGAAGAGCTCGTGCGACTGGGTGTCCAGAGCCGACTTTGGGCCCTGATATTCCTTTTGCTTGCCAGCCGCCTTTCCGCTCATAGGCGCGGCCCATGAGCCAGAGGCATCGTTGGTCGGCTTGGCCGGCGCGTCCTCGTCTGGGACGTCCTCGACGGTCACATGGTGCGGAGCCTCGGCGTGCATCTGGGCGAGCTTCTGAGCCGCACTTTGCTCACCGCCGTGGGCGACGTCGGCAACAGATGCAGGGTTTGCGGAGGCCATGCTGAAAGTTGGAGATGCGTAGGTTGGAATTATATCTGAATCGCAAGGGTGGACGGTGGGTCGAGCAGGACAAGGACGACTATTGCGACAGGTGAGCAGGCCATTGGGGCCAGAATTTGGGACATTGCGGACCGTAAGTCGATCCAAAGTCAATCGGAAGTCTTGCACATACCAGAAAGGTCCTCTCTGACGGCTGATGAGAGAATAGAGGCTTTGTTGGGGCGGCGACACGATAGAGACACTTGGTTTGGGGGTTGCGGTGCCTAGAACATGATGCAGACACCAACAGAAAACGATGACCGGTGACCAGGAGGATGAACCAGAAGATGCGACAGAGACCGGAGGGGTTGAGAGCGATGCCGGGGCGCAGGCAGGATGCAGCGGTACGAGTAGAGATGAGGGTGAGGTGGAAGTTCGGCAGCTTCTCTACGAAGTTTACGAGTACGTTGGCCTTGTGGCTAGGCACTGATGTGGAGCCCGTCCTCGAAAGAAGGGGTCCCCCACCGACTCTGCGCGCAGCTTGACCGAGCCGTCTCCGCCTTCCCATCGTACCAGCGACGGGCGTGCTTGCGTGACCCAGGTTTGTGGGATGTCACGGGATGCGGCATGTGACTCTAGCTGGGCCAGGTCACGTCCAGCCTTCGAACTTGACACCTACTCGTAGGGAGATTGCACTCGACGATGAACGGTGTATCCTACCTTGCCTACCTTATCGCGGGACTGGCTGCGGCGTCTGGTGGGCGATGATTCGCGAATCGCATGGAACCCTTTTGCAGTTTATTAGCTCGAGCCATTCCCTAGCGCGATTCCTGCCTGAGAGTCCATCCGCGCCTTTTCCTGGCTACACCATCTGCACCCAATATATACGCCAGTATATCTAGCTTCGGACCCTGACAGACCTCAGCTCAGGTCCCCAAAGTTACTTCGCACAATACCATCGTCAACAATCGGAGTCGAGATTCAAGCTCGCATCAATGGCTCTTTCCTGTAGTGTGCGAATGTGCCGACTATGACCTGCAGAGTTGCTACCCAACTAGAAGCCGTGGAGATGTGCATGCAATAAGGTACCAATCAGTTCATAACGCAGCAAAGGAAGAAGCAGCTCGACGTAACTCAAAGCATCGGCGAAGAAATGGGGAGACGCCGCCAGTATAACAGTCGAGGCCTCGGCCACCAGAGCGACAACCATGTAATGGAAGCGGCCATCGAATCTTCACAGAGCTTTTTGGGCTGCACCTTAGACAAACCATCTCCGTATCTTGCATCTTCGAAAACGGGGTGTGCAAGACATTGAGGAGCAATGCGCTCGCATGGTGAGGTTCTGATCGCTGACGACATAGAAGAGGTCTTACAAGCCAAGCCCAGCCTGCTAGCCCAGCCCTCGCGATGCACAAACATGCCATTGCGTTGGAGGGATGAACACGTACGGGGAGGCATCGGCATCGGCATCCTGTCCCCCTGCCTGATCGATAAGTTCGTGTCACGTTCGATGAGTTGGCCATCTCTCGACTGGTGCAGTTGGCCAGGCAGACGCCGGAAGCTCGATGGCCTCATCAAGTTTCACAGTTGTGTGATTTCCGATGGAACTAGGGCAATGCCAGCTCATGTGTGCACTTGCAATACATACGAGTGCAACGGAGGCTGTGTGCCGTAATTTGCTCACCTGGCTGATGGGACGGGGCAGCACAGGTCTAATTTAATGGCGACATTGTCAATTACAGACTATTTGCAGACTGTGAAGGTGGCACTGGACGGGTTGGGGAGCATCCCTGAAGCATTGGCCACGGCAAGACGGCTTCTCGCGGACAAGGACCACTGCTGACGGTAGAGCGCTCGAAGTTGTGCATTCTCTTACAATGCATGCGAGGCAGCCGGGGCCTTCTTGTGGGCATTGAGGACCTCGAGAGATTGGCGGAGTTGTTTCAAACGCCTGCAAGCAGGGACTGACAGGGTGAGGATTCCATCAGCTGCAGTGACACATTATTCCATCTTTTCATGTGTGATGCTTCGGCCGCATCAAGGGCCGCCAGGAGCCGGCTTGTTCCATCTTTGCAAAATGAAGACGGACCGTGTGGAGCGGAAACGTCGTAGGTCGGTCCCCGGCGGCTTGAAACACGGGTCCCATCGAGTCCCTGTCTGCCGGCCAAGTGCAAACAAACCAGAGCTCTGGGTCTCTGCAGCCGCTGGCTGGCTGCTTCGGTAAACGTCTGGCCCTGATGAAAGCAGGGGAATGATTTGAAAAAGCAACCGCAGGGATCATGGATCGCCTGGGCTAAGTCCTTCAGGATGAGGCTCAAACACGGCAGAACAAATTCGATGCCGTAAATGCCGGCTCTTTGTCAACCGCAATCAGAGCCGCCCTTGCGTGGATTCATCAATCAACTTATTAGGGCTCTCGTCACGGAACAGTGCGAGGCCACGATTTCGTTGACGCTCGGTGCTAGTGGCTCTTGTTACACGTTGTTGGTGGCATCTTAGTTTGCCCTCCCATTGTATGAGCGCGAATAGCAGCGAATAGCGGGAAATGTGCCCCACTGCCCAGGAGTTGCTCAGAACCTCCTTAGGGCGCGTCAATAGGTAAGCATGTACACAAGGTAATCATCTCCCGGAAGGAAATGGCGCTAGCCAGCCACTAAAGGCTGTCCCGTTCCTGGGGCAGCCAGCCGAGTGTCAACAGCAGGCCAGTGAAGGCGTCAACAAAGACTCGAAACTTGGTGCGGGGGGCATGGCGTCCATCTCCCAAGGCACGACGGCAATGGAAACCAGAGAGGCGTTTGCGAGACTTTTGCCATGAAGCAGCCCGGGTGAAGCTCTCGAACCCGAGGCAGATGCGTGTATTTTCGTCAGCAGATTTGTGTGTGGTTGCATGCTCACGTCCATTCATGTGAACAGGGTGGGCCAGGCTTCCATGCGTCCACTGGTCACGGCTGCTGGCCACCACCTCAGGACTGTCGCAACGACGCACCTGCGTGTCAGCGCTCCCGTCACGGGCTCCATCTTCAAACGCCACGGCTGTATGAGAGCAATATCCGTACAAGACCTGTAGACAAGCACATCGCAAGCGAATCATCAAAGTACAGTACCCCGCTGGTAGTGCGGTGCTCGTACAATGTCATCTCCTGCCGAGGCAGCAAAGCAAGCCACGGCTCGTGTCGCCCCTTGCGAGTATCAGCAATCCCCGACTGCCTGACCTGCTCGATCCATCAATGCGCGTGCTTGTGGTGGTGTTCACACTGTGCGCGGCCCCCAAGCGGGACCTGCCTCCACTTGGGGCGCCACCAGGGCCGTACCCGCAAGGCGCATCGTCCTGGCGAGGTACTTTTATTCGGCCACGTCTCGTGGCAGGGGAGGAGTGTAGCGGCGACATGGCACTGTACGCATGCGAGGGGGCCTCTTGGAACATGACAGGTACAGTCGGGTGCCCAATCTGCGGCAAGCCTGGGACGGCGTCAACCGCCAGGCGTCGGAGGCTTTGATGGGCATTTCTTCCGTGTCTCGGTTCGTCAAGCCCACTTCCCACCTCTTCCACCGCGCATCACGGGCGACATCATTGTCCTCGCACACGGCAAGGCATTGTGACGCGGGCTGCTGCGAATCGCTCACCCCCCGCCCGCCCGCCCGCCCACCGCACCGCACCACCCCTCCCCTCGCACAGGGCAGCCAGCGACTGACAGGCAGCGAGCCAACGGAAGTTCAGCCAGTGCCGACCCGACGGCTCGTCACCTGCGCTGCGACGATACACGGCGACGAGCGACAAGCAGAGCGCAGCTGTGGCCAGGTGCTGGGCCGCCGACACTCCAACACCCCACAGCGCCCCAGTAAAGGCCCCGGTGGCTCTGGGCTCTGGCGCCACCACCTCTCCATTCATCCCCCGCCGCTCTCTGGCACTCGCTGCTCCCACTCTCCCGACTAAACGCCGACCGAGTTGGCCTCCCCAAACGGAGCCCGCAGGACCGCTTTTCCTTTTCGCACGCCCGCTGCCCCGGGCGTTCGCTGAGACCTTTTAGGTAAGGGCGGCCAGTATCATGGACGACCAGGCCTTGCCTTCAAATGGCAATTCTCAACGTCGCAAACTCGTCAAGAAACCCCCCTCGCACCACTACGCGCGCTCGTCATCCGGCCTCGACACCGGCTTCGACGCCCAGTCCATCGATAGCCAGCGCAGCTCCCAGAGCCTGAGACGTGCCCCAAGCGCTCCGCCCGTGCGATCCTCCGTCTCAAACTCCAACGCGTCCAACACCAGTTCGTCCCCGCGGCCCCTGCCTGCTGCACAGTGGTCGTCGAATGCCTCGCCCGTCCTGGCCCAGGGAGAGTTCACCCGCAGCCCAAACCCGCACGCCGCCCTCTCCCATCGCCCGAACCGCCTGTCCGACCCCCATCTTGGTCGTCTGAGCCAGAAGGCATCCGACGACCTCATCGGCGCGCCCTTTGACGGCGCCGCCATCCTGAGTCGCATCGAGGCCACCAAGATCTCGAGCCCTCGGGCTTCCGTCCAGCGCCAGAACCCCTCTCTGCCGCTCTTCAAGCCCGGCCCCGACTCCAGGCTCGCCGTCCCCGCGCTTCAGTCGTCCTTGAGCTTCGGCAACATGGACACCTCCGTTTCGGAAAAAGTTGTGGGTGGGAGAATGCCCGAAAGCCAAGTCACAACCCCCAAGCGATATTCCGACGAGGCCAAGGATGCGAAGCCAGGCATGTCGCGCAAGAAGTCTGGTTTCTCAGCCATTGTAAACAGCTTGGTCGGCTCCCAGAAGAAACCTGTCATCTCGGCGCCGGAGAATCCAGTGCACGTCACGCATGTGGGATACGACAGCTCCACCGGGCAATTCACGGTCAGTCTCCTCGTTCTGTGCGTTTCGTGATTCGGCTCCTGACTCTTGCCTCTCGTAGGGCCTCCCAAAGGAATGGCAGCGGCTGATCAACGAGAGCGGCATCCCCGAGAAGGAGCGGCGCGAGAACCCTCAGACAATGGTAGACATTCTGCAGTTCTACAAGGAAACTACAGAACGGCCCGCCGAGGACCAGGTCTTGGAAAAGTTCCACAACGCTGCGACGCCCGATATGCGCCAATATGGCACTCCAACATCTACCCCAGCATCCCCAGCTATGTATCCCACGAACTACACAGGTACGTTTCTGGCGCTTGCTTACATTGATTGACGTTCCTCTTGCCAACCACCGATGTTCCAGGCAGTTTTGAGAACCCCCGACCTCCGCCCCCTGTCCCGACAGGCCGGAACCAGGGACTGGGACTGGGCAAGGACATGATGCCCAGCCGACCCGCGCCCAAGCCTCCGATCAGCATGATTAACAGGGCTCTCCCCCCGAACGCGTACACGGCAAAAGACTCGGGCATTGGCATGTCTCACCATCTGGATGATTCTCCATCGAAGCCCTATGGACAGCCCAGGGACAATGCTCCTATGCTTCCAGAAGAGCATCGATCACGATCAAACTCTCGCGTCAACGGACAGTCGCCGTACAGCCCGCCGACCCCGCAACCGAACCAGGCGATTCAGGCCGCCGCATATCAACAGCAGTTGATGCAACAACAACAAGAGCAGGCGCTTGCGCAGGCGCAGGCGGCCATGGCTGGCCACATCGGCCGAGCACCTAGCAAGAGACAAGGTCCCCAGCAAGGCGCTGTTCCTGCGCCGCACCATGTTCCCGGTTATGCGCGGCCGCCTGAAGCAAACGGCCATGCCAGTACGCCGCGCCAGCAGCCTAGCCCTGGTGGGGTGACTGGCGCAAGACCGAGGCAGCGCCCCCGACAGAGCAACGGCTTTGATGTGGTGGCCTCCCTCAAGCGCATATGTAACGATGGAGACCCTCGAGAAATCTTCAAAGGCTTTACGAAGATTGGCCAGGGCGCTTCCGGCGGTGTGTTCACTGGATACGAACGGGGCACCAATCGGCTGGTTGCGATTAAGCAGATGAACCTGGAGCAGCAACCTAAGAAGGATCTCATCATCAACGAGATTTTGGTCATGAAGGACAGCTCTCATCCCAACATTGTCAACTTCATCGACAGCTATCTCTCCGGCGGCGAGCTCTGGGTAGTGATGGAATTCATGGAAGGCGGCAGTCTCACAGATGTCGTCACCTTCAACATCATGACGGAGGGGCAGATCGCCTCGGTTTGTCGAGAGACCTTGAAGGGGCTACAGCATCTGCATTCCAAGGGCGTCATCCACCGTGACATCAAATCCGACAACATCCTTTTGTCCAACGAGGGCTGCATCAAACTAAGTGAGTGCCGCAATGCCGCCTTGAATTTCGATGATGTTCGCTGCTAACCTGTTGCAGCCGACTTCGGCTTCTGTGCGACCATCAACGAAGCACAGAACAAGCGTACGACAATGGTGGGGACTCCATACTGGATGGCACCCGAGGTCGTCACTAGGAAGGAATACGGCCGCAAGGTGGACATTTGGTCGCTTGGAATCATGGCCATCGAGATGATAGAGGGAGAGCCGCCTTACCTTACGGAATCGCCGCTGCGGGCCCTCTGGCTCATTGCGACGAACGGGACGCCGCAGATTAAGAACGAGCACGAGCTCTCCCCTGTTTTCAAGGACTTCCTCTACTTTGCTTTGAAGGTGGACCCCGAGAAGCGGGCAAGTGCCCATGATTTACTCAGGGTAAGTTCTTGTCATGCTTTCCATCTGTTCCATCCTCGCTAATCCGAGGTGCAGCACGAGTTCATGAAGCAGTGCGTCGATTTGGCGCAACTATCGCCCCTGGTTCGGGCTGCAAGAGAGCAGCGCGCTCAAGAAAAGGCTCGGAAGCAGTAATCAACTGCATAGCCATTGGTTAGGGCGAAATTCGGCCTACTCGATAGAACTCGACAGTCGCGGATATCCAAGACTGTTGGCGCCTATCAAGAAGATACCCCCGAATGATTCCGGAACGAACGTCAAAACATCACGAACCTTGTTTCTAAGATTCACGAAACACAACGACTGCACCAAACATTCGTGGGTTGCCAGTCTCACACATCATAGCGAGCCTTGATTTTGAAGAAGTAAGAAAGACGGCACGGGCCTGAGATCCGGCACCAAGCAGCACGCTTACGCGTCGCAACATGCGCAGCAACGTTGTGACCCAACGGCAGACAGTGTGGCTCGTTGGATATACCCCTCAAAGTGCCGACACTCACTGCAACGTGCTGGGAGATTTCTGCCAACTAAGTTGGCAGTTTGGCCGCTCATTGGTTTTTTGTCCTCTCGCCGGAGGGGCTACAAAGGCTGCTAGTGTTCACTACCAGAAGGCACAATGACAGCATGAGTGGTCATAGTTTGAGTGTCCAGACACGGTGTCTGGCAGCTATAAAACCTTGGTGTTCCGAACCAGAGATTCACTTTGCCTCTCCGAAGCTCCCTGTGCACAAGACTTCTCATTCTACATAGACTTAGCATCCGCAGCTTATGATTGGTTTTGTACCAGCGGGTTTGAACAGGTGCGGCTGTTTTAGAATACCGGCTACTTGTTCAATGAGCCACCCTGGATAGCGGCGCAATCATTCTTCCCGTCATCTTCGCCTTTGCTGGTGTTTCGACCATGCTTTTCGAACATATCGACCGCGTGAGCGGTGGCTTACCTCGGTACGAGTTTGTTGAGGCGAGCGAGGCAGCGCACGAGGCAGCACGAATCCTACATCTTAGGTCGGTTTGGATGGAGGCACCACAGTAGGAGGGGTGCAGGGCCATCCAGGCGTATCACGCGACCCGCGTGCTGCCTCTATTGCCGGCCAGAAAGAAGCCGTTCCACATACATACACGAAGCCCCATGTAAATTCAACCTGCTTGTTACCTAGTAGGGCGTAAAGCGCGTTCGCATATTCGTTAAAAGACGAAGAGATGAAAAGGAGCAAGAGATGACAAGAGCGCATAGATGAGCGTCTTGCTTTATTCCTGTATATTATTGCGACTACCGATAGCGTGGCTAGAAATGCCTCATGATCGTCGGGTTCGAATAACAACTCGTGGTTGGTGAACTGCAGTTGAGGTGGACCGAAAAACATTTGGCCACGGGACGCATGACAGGGAAGATGCTTCCGGCTTGGCGGGCCAACATGAGACGTCCATGCGGATCCGGCTCAACATAGCGAAGCGGAAACGAGAGGAGAATAGCACGGACGAAGTCAAACCTTGCGTCTCTCGCATGCCTCGTACACGTGTCGTATACTACACCGCCATTCTCGAAATTTTATGTATGACCTGCGTGACCTGGTCGTGATCATCTGGGTAGCACGTCTGATTTGCGGGCGACACTGCTCATCAAACATTTAGACGGCGCTGACAAGCTACATTCCCCCCCGTTCACAGGGTCACGGAACTGAACATGGCACAAATCAGGCTGCAAATCATTACGCCTTTGTATTCGTCTAGGCAATTCGTCTTCATTCCCTCCACGAAGAGACACTCCTCATCTATGCGGTCTATACGAGCCGCCCGCACGGTCTATATCCTCTATGACCCTGGTTCCCTTTTGGCTCAGAACAAAATTCCTTTCGCAGTGTATGGATGCAAATGCGAAATGGACAGATGGAAAGATCCTGAACTCCAAACAAGTGCCAAAGTCTTGACAACTGACAAAAATCAAAATCCCGAAACAAAGATTGCTGGCAATGCCGGTGTGGTGGGTATCGAAAGCTGGCTGGCAGCTTTCGCATTAAGTAGATGCACGCAGCAGGCGATAGCCGCTTAGTAGCAGGAGTAGCCGCCGTCGATCAGGACGTTTGCGCCCGTCATGAAGCTGGACGAGTCCGAGGCGAGGAAGACGCACAGGCCATTGAGCTCGTCAACGGCGCCAAGACGGTCCTGGGGGGTGAGAGACTTCCAGATCTTCTTCTGGGCCTCGAGGGTGGGAACGCGGTTGAGGGCCGTGTCCATGTAGCCGGGGGAGATGCAGTTGACGCGGATGCCGTACTTGGCCCACTCGGAGGCGATTGACTTGGCAAACTGAATAACACCGGCCTTGGAGGCATTGTAGCAGCTCTGCTCCTGGGGGTAGTTGACAATAGAGCCGGACATGGAGGCGACGAGGACGAGGGAGCCCGGCTTGCCAGCGGCCATCATGGCGCGGCCAACGGCCTGGGAAACGAGGAAGGTACCCGTGAGGTTGATGTCGATGAGGCGACGGAACATGGCCGGGTCGTACGTCTCGGCCTTGATGTTGGAGTCGGCAATGCCGGCGGCATTGACAAGGGCATCCGGGGCGCCGTACATCTCGACAACGGAGTCGACGGCCGCATTGATGGCGGCGCCGTCGCGGACGTCAACCTTGAAGAAGGATACGGGCAGGCCCGACTTGTCGTGCAGCTCGGCGGCTGCCTCGTCGCCAAGGTCCTGGTTGGCGTCAAAGATGGCAATGGCCTTTGCACCGGCCTCTGCGCAGGCGCGGGCCATGTGGTTGCCGAGGCCGCGGGCGCCGCCGGTGACGATGATGGTCTTGCCGTAGACGGTCATGTTTCGCAGAGTATGGGGCATGGCATCGTAGACCTTGCGGCTGAGCGGCTGCACAGCGTCGTGGTCGGGAGGCGGCGCCGGGCTGTCATGGGGTACCCGCGCGGCGTCCTCGGGCACGTGGAGGGAGTGCTTGTCTCCGTGACCGGCGCCGTAGACGGTGACGGGCACCTCGGTTTCGCGGACGACGCTCTTCTTGTGGGGTGTGTCGGAGACGCGGGTGATGCGCGTGGCAGAGAAGAACCGCGGGGCGACGGCCACCCGAGGGGCGGCAGCTCGCGAGAGCCTCAGGGCGTTTCGTGCCGCGAAAGACATGATGTGCGATGTGAAGCTGTGAGAGAGGTGGTGGTGTCGGTTGGAGGTGTGTGAGACAACGGGCTGTCAAACACACGCCAAGGTACGAACAGGTACTCTAGAGAGAGACTGAGCGGTGTGAGGAGAGGAGGGAAGCGAGGGTATCTGCAAAGGACAGAGCTACAGGAGAAAGAAGAGGTTCAAAGAACAAGGACAGGAGGTCCAGAGACGGTCGAGCTGATAATTATATGCCGTCACAGGGAAATAGTGGGGGAGATTCGAATCTCGAGTCGGCAGGGACGTGGTGGAGGTGAAAGCTCTGCAGCCTGGACCCAAAGTGGAGCGCTAAATCTGGGTCGGAGGCGAGGGTGCTGGGGCTAATGCAGGCCCTAGCGGCGATAGCGTGGCGGGAAGTCCGGCAGGCCCGTTGGTTGCGGAACAGAGGCGATTCTTTTTTTCTCTTTCCACGGGGCGGCGGGAGGAGAAAAACGCTGAACTGACGCGAGACGGCGAGGTCGGACACTGACGGATCGGGAGGGCGATCCTGGCGCAGCGGGTGGTTGTGGTGGTGGTGTTGGTTGTTGTTGTTTGGCCTTGCTGTTGCCTCTGGGCTGCGCGTTGGTTGTGGATGACTCCTGTTGGTGGTGCAACAAGTCGGTCAACTCCAAGAGCAAAAGTTGGAGAGAGCGCGGGGAGAGTCAGGAGGCGTTGGTGCTCCTTGTTGTCAACCTGTTCAATCTCAGTCCTCGGGTCCCAATTCGGTGCAGCAACGCAACGGAAGCCGCATGCGCACTCGACATGAACGGCACGTACAGTCACAATTGTGGGTGTGGCGAAACCCAGCGAAGCCGGCACAAGATCCCAAGTCGATCGCGCGTCGCAAAAGCCGGGGGTGTTCGAATCCAACAGGAGATGAGGGCGTGCGGGTGCGTGCTGGCGGTGGTGTGTGGGGGAGAAGTCTGCAAACAGCCCCAGATTTGTTAATTAGCCTGCGCATCCACCAGAGCTGTCGCGACCCCGAAATACGGGTCGTCGTGGAAGAGCCTCCCTCGCGCACATACCTGTCCGAGTCTTGCTGGAATGCGAGTGTGTCTCGAGGCACAGTCACAGAGTTGACGACGGACGAAGAGGCAGCATGAAGGACATGGCGCGCGACGGGCAGCTCGGGTGTGGTTTTATATGCGGTGGTGGGCCCCGACCGAGCAAGCTCTATTTTTACGGTCAGAGGGTCAGATGACAGTCGCACAATGCGAACCGTGAGTCGCTCACGTACGGTGACCGGTGAGGGAGGCGATGGGAAATGGTGTGCAAGAAAGGAGGGACGGCCGGCGCAGCAGCCCTTACGCGGCCATCTCTAATTAGAGCCGAGCGTGAGACAGACCGATATCGCAATAGCTTCTGTTGGAGAATGCCCAGGAGACGTCGGGCAGCGGCCCCGGGCCAAGAACAGGGGCGGGTGCGGCTGGTCTTGGCTGGAACCACGGCCGCAGCGATATGAAGAAGCCTCGCGACCGCAGCGCGGCTCTGCTGGGGAAAGCAGGTGGCGTTGCCGGATGGAACACCATCCAGGGGGTTGGCAGACCCTGGTTCCTGGGACAATGAGATGTGGCGCTGCCGCTGGCGGAATAGCGCGTCGTGCTTGGCTACCAGGAAACGGTTCCCGGGCCGTGGGCGGACGGTAGGTAGAATGTGGAGACGGTGAGACCCTGAGGTGGCTGGTACAGGGCGGGCTCCCAGGCACCGTTTTAGGGCACTCGACGTCGCATGAGCGCCCGCGAGCGGATGAGTTCTCAACATTACTCACTCGTACGTGCCGACGTGCTCGTGCATTCTTCCAGGGCGCCCGACCATGATGGTGCTTGTGCATGCTCTACACACGGCCCAGCTTGCCCTCCTCCCTCTGCATCGCACCGCATCTGCTGTGCCGCATGCGCCGTCTGCCCACCTCGGATCAAGTGGCAGAGATGATGAGCAAGCACGTCTTGATGCCTATCCTGAGATGGCTTTCGGTGCGCTGATGGCGCTGGACATGATGCGAATTGGCGAGGCAGAAACATGTTGTAGCATCTGTGTACAGCCATGGACTACTCGTTTTTGAAAAGACTCCAGGATCCCGTGAGGTGCTGCGGATGCGAGAGGCTAGGCCAGAGGCATCCGTATGATTATGCTCACATCCTACATGTGTCGGCCCCAACGAGTACAAGTTTGAGCTTTGTCGGCAATGCGCAAACTGTCTCTCCGTTTTGACAACCGTGACGGCCACTGTGACGCTGCGCTGCGATGCCACCTTGGCACGCGCCTGGGGTTGCGCCAGCCCTATGGTGGCGCTCGATGTGGCACACCGCCGACGTTAACAATACGGTAGCTCACGAGGGACGGGAACGTGGGGAGCGGCGGTCCGAGCTCTTGATGCAAAGGCTTCACCGACCGCTGCAGAGGCCAATCTCGCCAGATGGTCATGTGGCCAGCTGAGTTTTCCCCCTCCAGGATCCGGCTTACGCTTCCGTACCTTTGTCTCGCGGGGGTGTCGGGTCTCTTTTGGCGTTGCTCGATGACATGCGTTTTGGTTGCTGCAAGCGAAGAATCTCTGTGTCTTCTGCCGCGCGCTCATTGGGTCCTGGCATTGCGCTGTGCCTTGCTGCCGCGTCTGGAGTGTCGTTTCTCGTCTTTGTGCGTCCTGCGCTGCGACTCTGCGCGTCTCGCAGTCGCCGTCCGTTCCCTGAACGAGTACAGTATGCGTGTGTCTGTTCTGATGCCAATCTGGAAAAGGGGGCACTCCCCCACCTCTGCCGCTTTCCATGCCAGGCTGTCCCCAAAAACCTTATAGCGCGGCCAGGAACAGCGCCACCTGCGACAACACCGGGCCATCAAGCAGGACCGCTACGCTACGGTATCACCTCGACATCCGCGGGTCACGGAATCCGTGCCGCCAGGGATCTCAGCAGGTTTTCCATGGCAACCGGCTCCAGGTCCGGACACTGCGACGCGGATGCAAGGACCGCACCATGGCAGGGACAGAGTTGCGGTGTGCCGTTGCGGTCAAGGGTGTGAAAGAGCTAGATTGATAACGATGCCATCTCCGCTACCGGGTGTGACGAGATGGTAGGACCATGGTGCTTCTCTGACAGCAACTACTGTACGCTGCCTGCCATTGTTGGCATTTGCGACTGCAAAGTCTTTGCATCACGCGTCTTCCCCAGCTTCGCTCCTACCTGTACAGTCAGCCATCCATCTCTTCACCCCCATCGCCCACACGGCCTCGGACCACCTCCCTCTCCCTCTCCCTCTCTCACTCTGACTGGATCCTCCCAGCTGTGGTTGGTCCAAGCAGCAATTCCCCCCCCAACGCAAGAGAAAACCGCTCCCTCTCTCGCATCAACTCGCATCCTTCCCAGGCTCCTCTCCACTCCAGGCAGACACATTTTCAAGCTCCAGTCTCCCCACAACGCTTGGCCCTCCCCCCCACAGCAACACCCACCGAGATGGGAGATCCGTCGCGTTAGCTGCAGCAGCCAGATGCCGCCACACCGGTTGCTTCCAGAAGGCTGCCGGAAGCTGCAGCTCTCCACTAAAACCGTGGGTATGCGTTGTCATTTGGTTCTGTGAAGGATTTGCGACGAGCAATGGAGTTGCTTGCGATATCACCTTCTCCCTTTATCGCAAGTGGATACCGAGTATGGTGTCTGGCGCAGGACCCCCAGTGATGCATCGCCGTCGGCTCCGGTCGAGAGGCACCATATGACCGACCGGCTCGAACTTCTGTCTTGATTCTGGTTACCATGCAAGCTGGTGTTGGCTTGAAACGAAAAGGCCCAGCACCCTCCAGAGGTGTGGATACACATCAAATGCCACTGCGTACCTTACCAAGAGCAGCAGCAGACATCACTCGCACACCCACACAAGCATCTTGACTGCCTATACTGTACAGTACGGCCCGGAGCGAGCATTCGTTATTGTGTCAATTGGGACTATTCACGGCTGAGACTGGCTTGGCCTGTTGTGCGCTTTGAGCCATCTGGTAATTACTCAGCTAAAGGGGTTGACAAATTGAAGGGACAGCAAAAGCGACTTGCACCACCATCACACCAGACATTAGTCCGAGGCCGCAAACTGCTTCGATCTCGCATTTTTCTCACATAGAATGGTGGATAGATTTTGCAGATACATCGTTGCCCCGCTGGCAAAACAACTTTCGCGGTCCCTCCTCCTATATGTAGTCTGTCAACCTCTTCGCTAGGTCGGTGCACTGACAAATCCGTACAATTAGCTGATCCAGTGCTCGAAAGTTACACGAAGCACACAAATAGTGTCACATTGTCATCTTTGAGTCTTTTGCTTCATTGTTTCAAGGCAGGTTTCGCAAGGGGACTTTCATCGCTCTATACGGGTCGTTCGATCTATGTGTAATCGAAGCTAGTTCGGTTAAACGTCACAATCACCTGTCCTTGGCATGGTCTCGTCTTGCTTAGAGAGAGAGAGAGAGTCTCGGCTCTCCTCATTGCCGAAGGCTCCACTGACAACAGCCGGGATTGGCAGGCACAGCGGGCCCCACACGCCGGGCAGGTTCCCTTTCAAGCTTCCCTGATGCCGATCCATGGCCTAGTTGCTTACTGTCTATGATTCCAAACAGGCTACGCTACGTTTTGATGCTGCACGTGCGTTCGTCAAGCTTGAGACTACATGTGTCTGCCATTTCAAGTAAACTGAAGAGAGTTGTCTGCACTAAGAAAGTCGCGTATAGTCGCTTTACCCCTAGCGATAAAGATCATCTGTATGGTTGGCACGGTTGAAATTGAAGCAATGCACAGGCGAAAAAATCATACAGTGCAGAGAATCCTCCTGCCTCTTCTTCGGCTCATGCTTCCCAGTCCTTATTTCAACTAAGTTATAGCTTCATGCCTACGGAGCAGCTCCATGAATGATACATTGCGTCATAACGTCAGATTTCGACCCGCTGAGAGAACGCGTAACCCCGTTTATTTCGTACTGAACGTAAAGAATTGCAAGAATCAGGCAGCAATCCCACGGCAAACCTGCGGCACAGCGCTTACATACCCGCAATCCTTAGAAGAAGGATGCTGATAGCGACTCAGTTTGGCTCCTCCCTACTATGATTCAGAGGCTGAGCACGAGAGCTGGGCCGGAAGGAGCAAAGACTGCAATTGTTCGTAACCTGTTGTGATGTCATTACTTGGTCAACGTCGATGGCTTTGAAAGATGTTCCTTGCAGACCGTCAAGTGCAACTGAATGGAGGTCGAGTTCAGGAGATACTCGTACGTAGCTCGCAAAAAATATAAAAATCGTCTCTCGTCGCCCCTTTCATGTTGCCTCGGTCGAAATCACTTCAGACACTCACAACCATTTTACAGTCAGCCAGAAGCTCCTCAAATTAACTCAACTCTCAAAACCATAAAATATTCGCGATGCCTTCCCTCCGCGACAGCATTCTCGGCCTCGCTGCCATCCCTCTTCTCGCAACCGGCACCATGGCCAAGCAGAAGCTACAGGTGGTGTGGTCCTCTGGCCATTTCGAGACCATCTCCGGGCCCCAGGGCGGCAACGAGATCGGCCACTCGAGCGGCTTCGCCATCACCGATGACAAGGGCTACAGCCTGTACAGCTCGAGCGACCCTCTTGACCACTCGCCGTGCTACAACGTCGACAATGGCCGCACCTTCCAAGTCACCAGCTCCTGCTGGAAGAACCCCCGCTGGTTCCACTGCAAGTCGGACTTTGGCGGCAACCCCAAGATCTGCGAGGTGCAGGACAAGGACTACAAAGTCATCGCCTCGGGTACTAGCAGCGTCAAGGACAAGTTCATCGGCATCGCCGTTTCTCAGTCTGGCGTGTGCGGCGCCTCGTTCGAACTTGATGATGGCGAGACGTGCGACAACAAGGCCACCTTCAAGGTTACTAAGGGTTAAATCACCTGTGGGGAGCGGCAATTGAGGGCGTGACGGCAGGAGAGCGAAAGAAAAGACGGAGAGTTCACTCTCATAGACCTCCTTAGACAACTCCAGTTATTCCCACATCTGAGCCTCCTGGTGTTCAACAGTTTGTGAATTTGGCCCCGCTCAACCACTCAGAATCGTGTGGTTACATGTAAAACATCGCTAATGTGTGGTGGTCGAGACTCTGCTCGTTTCGGCTCCATCTCTTTTATCAGCCTTGTGGCCGCCGTAGCTCTGGAAGAGACACTCGTACCCATCAAGGGAGGGTCGTAGCTTTGAAGTCTTAACGAAGGTACGCCTACTCTTGTACCTCCTTGCCATCAGCCACATCGGCCGGAAGTGGCACATGGGCCAAAAGTCCTTTGACAACATGAAACAAAAGGGACGGTCATTTCGAACCCCATCGTACGAGATGCTCGCCTCGAAATTCCATTTGAGCTGGGCTCATCGCCTCCAGTAATCGCTCATTGTAGGCCCCAAAACGCCGTCGCGTAGGGCATTATCGCGTAATATTGACATACTATGGTACACCCCTGTCCATCAATGAAAAGATCCCCAACTCCTTATCTTTCTCTCAGATTACCTTCATATCCCATCTTAGAAACGCTTCACACCATCCCGTTTGTTAATGTGTTGGCCTGTAGAGGATGCAGCAAACCAACAAAGCCAACTCGACTCCCCACGCCGCTCAGTCGTCGTCGTCGTCGACTTCGATTTTGACGCGAATCAGGTCTAGCAAAGACGCAATATATGGGCTCTGTAAATGTTCGTTAGCTGTAGTCCAAAGTGGCATCTTTTCAAGCAGAATGACCCACCAACGCCCTATTCTCTGCCAGAATCTCAAACAGACGCGGCGTAGACGGCCGGAATAGCTTTTCGTTCCATCCACCGCGCTCCGAGCTCCCGTTCTGCTGTAGTTTCAGAATCTCCTGCTCGGCGTCCGTCTTGACCACGTTGCGTGCAATGTTCCGCAGCACCAGCACCGCGCTAAGCGGAATGCCTGCCGCCTGAAGAGGCGCGTTCGGGTTCCGCTCGTCGCGCACCGTCATTGTCTCCTCGTACGTCACCGCCATCGTCTTGGCCGGCACCACCCATGACTTTGCTGCACGCTTAGCCTGCGCTTCAGGACCGGGCAGCAGGGCCAGAACATGCGTGTTGATGTGCCGTGCAAAGTGCTCCAAGTGCATCTTCGTCGGCTTCTCAAACTTGTTGCATTCTCCCCAAGTGCACCTGAACTCATTCTCGGCGTTTGTGAACTGGTCATCCTCATTGCGGTTCTCACCCAGGTGGTCGGTCATTATATGATTCCACATCTGCTCAGACTTCAGATAAAATTGACCACACTTCTCGTTCTTCTTGTCGGGATTCGTGGCCCACAGACACCTGCCGTACTCTGTGCCGTCGAAACTGAGCGGGCGAGGCCTGGCACGGATGCCATGAATTATGAACTTCTGCTGGGGCTCCCCGGGCTCTCGCAGGACCTGTGCGTTGGAGTTCTTGTAAACAGATGTACTGCTGCGGATGAAATCGGCAGGCGTAATCATAGGCTTGCCAATGACTTTCAGTGGCCCGACAAAGGCCGACTGGTATGCCTGCCAGGCTGCAAGCTGCGTGACGAAAGAATCATTGTCCTCCTCGAAGAAGCACTTGACCCATCGGTGGACTCGGTCCGGCTCTTCTAACTTGACCATTTCCTGGAGCAGGTCCTCGGGCACCGGAGCAATCTCGTCCCGCGATGGCAGCTTCTGCTCAGGAGCCAAAATGAACTCCCTCTGGACCTTGCGCGCTCCGTGAGACAATAGACGAACGAGGTGGTCGACCAGATTCTCCGGCACCGTTCCCCGGATAAGGTTGTCCACATTGGGCACCACGGCCGTGTACTGGTAGAGGAAATCCAAGCAGGCATCAATCAGCTCGTCGTCGTTCAGCAGTAGCCAGTTTCCAATTCGCTGCAGTGCTTCCGCCTTGATATCAGGGAGCTTATTGGTAGCTTCCAAGTTGACGGAGATGCGGGCAAGAGCTCGCAGCGCTGTCAAGATCGTCCCCCGATCGTCCGACGCAAGCTCAGAAACAAGGGTTCTGTAAAGAGGGTCATCGCCTGGCAGGACCATGAATGGCGTCAGCTGCTCTGCAATGTCGAGAGCCATGTGCTTCAGCTCCGTCAGCGACTCTTTGGCTGGGAGACGCATGATGATGCAAATCAGGTCCTTCAAAGGATGAAAGTCCGACATGTTGTGCGCATTTTCTGGAAGTGTGACCATGTTGCGGATTGTCAGGACAGCCTCCGTGACCAGGACAAGCCTGTCCGCAAATGCCTCGGTCTGCACCGCTTCCGGGACGTCTCTCTCGACCAAGTTCTCGATCTGTTCTAAGAGGTCGCGCGTTCCGTTGTTGCCGTCTAGACAGCCGATCTCGTTGGTATCGGCAAAGGCGTCCCACGAGACAGTCCAGTCAACATGATAGAACAGGCTTCCAACCTCGAGCGCCTTTTCCACCAAACCTTCAGCAAGCCCAGGGAAAGCATCAAACCTGTACTTATCCCCGCGCTCGAAGGAAATCTTGACCAGATGGTTGAGGGCAAAGGCCTGCTCCGCAGGGACGCCAGATCGTAGAGCATTCAAGCAACGTGTGTAAATATTTGGCCCATCGAAGCCGGCTAAGGTAGAGGTTAGCATCTACAGACGTGGCGGGATGGCAGTTTCACTCACTGCCCGGCAGCATCGGTTGTCTGTTGGCTAGGTCCATTGGAGCAGGACGATGCGGCAACCGGCTCTTTTGAAATTCGGCTGGAGCGTTGCTGGGCGTTGCAACAGCGCGAAGCTGCAAAGGCTTCAGGTGCTTTGGCTGGTACGATAACACCATGGGAGAAGTATTGTCGCTATTAGGTGGGTGATGGATTATGGACGGCCCCCGCGCCCCTTGATGGACTCCGTGGGCCATCGATTGCATGCTCGGGTGGTGTAAGGAAGCTTGAGACTGGTTTGGAACCGGTGAGGCGGAGTGAGCGGCCTGTTGGCTGGAGGCATGCCTTGTCGCTCGACTGGGTCCGGTGTCTGGTTGGAAGATGACTCTTTGCGGCGGAGCCTCGCGCAGCCCTCGGGATGCTCGCGCGCTGGAAGTTGTGCTGTCAACCACGGGGCGCTCGCGAGTGGGTGTGCCGTCGTCACCGGATGCCGCAGAATCCGTCGCGTTCATGTTGCTCTCTCGTTTAACACGAAAGTTCTCGCGCGTGCGGGTCAACAAGCTCGCGCCCTTTGCCGTGACGTCTTCGAGGATATCCTTGGGTGGTGGTTCCTTGCCATAGATAGTGCTGATCTCAAAGGCAGCCAGATTCTTGTAGAATTTCTCCTTGAGCGAAAAAGCGGTGGAAGCCTCGTTGTTAGAGAAGAGCCCCAGTTCGGCGGCCATGCGTCGCCATGCCAACTTCTCCTCTGACACCTTGTCGTAGCCACCGCTAGCAACAATGTGATTGAAAACCTTGAACAAGTCGAGGTGAATCATGCCAACCTTGGGCTCGGGGTCCAGTGTGGTGCCTCGCTTCGTGTGGTATTCTCGCAGCCGGTTCATGAAGTCTTCATACTCGGGTGTGCGATCGATGGTGTGCATCGGCACCTCCTGTGGTGTAGAAGTCATGTTGGCGACCAATGGGCGTACCCACTCGCTGGTGCGGTAAATCGGTCGGAAAAGAACTTGCGCAATACGCCGTTGGCACTAGATGGACTGCGGTGTCGCGAACGGTTTGCGAATCGCTGGTGTGCAGTCAAGGGTAGCGTCGAAGGCGCACAGTTGAGTTGGCGGCAAAGCACCCAAAGGCCGAGTGCCGTCACGCAAGGTAGTCTTGCAGGCCCTCAGAGCTTGAAAGTCCGATGGGTGCGCTTCTAAGTCACAGGTTAGCTGTGCCGCCAGGTTGAGGCCCCAAGGCGACGTGTTGGCGCGATCGCGACGAAAATGGAGGAAGCTCGGACAGATCTTATCTACACGTGACTCCCGCCGCCAATCGGCTTTGTCCCCTGTAGTAAGTCACCGGCTCCATCGCAAAGACTAGCAGCTCAAGTGTATCAATCAATCGGACGTTCAGCGCGCGTTTCGACAACCCGCATGCTGGTCATGCTGGACCTATCATTCGTTACTGGTATAATTTCCTAGGGCAGCGCGCCATGCCGCGGTCACCTACTCCCGTTTTCGGCTGCCCACTCCTGCGACTGGAGGTGCAAAACGGCGGCCAAGCCCGGGTGTACAATTCTTCCCACTTTGCCAGTGCCTTGACGTTGACTCTGGACGGTCAGCGGACAGTGGATGCAGAATGTGACAGTCTGATGCTCTTCATCCATTCCGGGCCGCGGAGAATGGTAGGCGCTGGCACGATGGCTGACGGGGATGGTCGGCTGATCTGTTGGGCAGTTATCCATCAGGCTCTCTGATCTTTTACAATCTCCAATGGGTGTAGCCGATGCCATTACCATTAATGAAAGCTCCCGAAAGCTAATCGTCAAGATTCCCGGTCAGCAACAAGAAATCAAGGCAATCTTCGAAGATGGCCGAGACTTTAGTCTCGCAGTGTGCACTCTCAAGAAGTCTGGATTTACCACCAAGGACGATGCCCTTGCGAAGTCGTCGAGGCAAACTCCAAGTCTTCTACAGGACTATCTCCTTTTGAATCAGGCCAAATATGATCTAGGCCGCCGTCTGTCCTCCATTACTCCTCTTCCGGGGCTGGATCCTAGATTCAACGCTGGGTCTCACAACAGCATGCCATACGCTCCTTTGCTCAACTTTTCGTTTATGCCCTCTGATTCGCCCCGTCCGGCGTTATCAGGCGAATCTGAGCGCCGACAGCCGCAGGAGCAAAATATATTCCCACCTTCCCCACTGGCTGGACCAGGTGTCTTTCAACAATGCGCGAGTGCAAATGAAGCAACACAATTACTCAATCCTTACGATGCGTTTCTCAACAAGCAGAACAGTAGCCTACATCGGCCCCGAGTGAGCTCTCCCCTTCGAAATGCAATTCGCCCAGACGATCCCGTTGCCCTTGCACAGAGCAGCGGCCGAACGTACCCCACAGAGCAGTGCGATGACCCACCACTCGGCAGACACCCGTTTTCCCCTCGGTCAACGTCTTCGTCAGGACTGCCATCGCTGCGACCTAGTTCAAATGCTACTCGTTCAGCAGAGCTGATCGGCCGTCGCCATTCTAACGAAGCCACAGCAGTCGATGTGCCTCCAATAATCTCTCAGACGAGGCGTCAGTCGTCTACTGCTTCTTCAAACTATCGAGATAACATGCCGCGACGCCGTGATCTCCCTTTCAAGAAGCATGAGCCACATGCTGCCGAAAAACACGTCACAAAACCGGATCGTAAAAGCCTCAGAAGCGACCAGCAGGTGGCAAGATCGCCAGACCGTGAATGTGAGCAAGGAGAAGCTCGGGTGAAGCGACGACGTAAGACGTGTACGATGACGGACCTGCCGGGTTTGCACACAATCGCTACCGAGCCAGCTTCTCCGTCTCCAAAGTCGAGTTATTCGCAATCAAGTTCGGTCATTTCTTATACGACAAATCGGGCGCACAACTCAGAAACATGTCTTTCGCGTCCAAAGTCATTTAACATTGGCCCAGATCACTCCACCGTGTTGCTTGCCGACACGGTTGTACTCTGCCAGATCAACAACATCACATCCGCGTTTCTCGAGCAATACGAATCAGACGTGTCTAGGGGATGTGACGAGGGCTTATGCGCGCAATTTTATCTAGGACGTATGCAAAGTTGTCGGCGAGACTTTTGGTTCTCAAAATTGAGAGAGGTAAATTGGGAACAGAGGCTACTTGTTGGGCCTTGATGTTCGTGACTGAACAGACCATCAGGTCGACGAACCACTATGTTTAGACGATAGCTGCTCTCGAGTCCAGTACATTATGGCCGTGGGAAGGTGACGGACAGAATACTTGCACTATCTGTTCCCCCGATAACCAAAAAGCTAATTCATCATCTTCATGTACATCATCCTCGCGCCGTAGCGCAACTATTCGTTATCGTCGTCGTCATCCTCATCCATGGACATGAAGCCAAAGGCTTTAAAAACACACTCCTTGGCTCCCGCGGCCTCCACCTCTGCCATCCGCGCGAGTGCCCGGGAGGCTAGGTCGCGCCCCGGTACGCTGAGCTTCTCCTCCTTGGATGCAACCTCAAATTTGGATTTCCAACTGTCCCACTGATTTCGAGTCCAGACTTGGCCGAGCTCTCGAAATGCCTTCCTTTCGCACAGCTCAAAGAGCGCTTCGCCCGCATGCAGGATCCATTGGGCAGCCGCTGACATCCATGGCTCGTAGCGACGGGCGGATTCGGCCGGGTCGGGGTGTGTCGGCGAAATCAGCGGCTTACCGACAGCAAAGAGCGATGGCGGGCGTAGGGCACTGAGTCGCGACGTGTCGATGACGCCGCCGACGAGAAGGCGAGCCATCAAGGCGGAGAAATTCAAGTACTTTACCGCAGCAACAGGGTCACTACTAGGTGTCTGCCTGGCAGTAAAGTGACCTATACATCGTCAGTCAGCTGAAGCTGCGGTGGTGGAGATGAGAGACGCCGGGCGGTGTTACCCTCATTGACCTCGTACATCCACTGCTCGAAACCATCGTACGCCGTTTCTTTGACCCAGAGCTCCTTTTCACCCACCTCTCTCTCGTCTCCGATTACCTCAGGAACCTTATGACGCGGCAGGCGAACCAGCTCCTGTAAGAAGGCCACGACTCTGTCCTGGCCTGGGTGGTCTACTGGGACTCGCAGGGCCACCTCTCCCAGGCTCAGCCACAGGAAGCGCTGCCAGCCAGTGGGATTTGGCTTGCGGATGAGGCCATCCTCGAGGTCCTCCGGGCTTGGATTCGGCTGCGAAGTATACGAGGCATTGGCCTCCTGGATGTCGGCCCTGATGACCTCGTCAATTGTCTTGGCCGCACCAAAGGGCTCCACCGAGCCGTTTACAAGATCCTCGAGCGCAGCCGCCACTTCTCTGTCGGCTGGGGAATCGCTGGGGTCAAAGAGGCCGAGGTCGATGTGAGGCGCCATGATCTGCTGCAACAGGCAAGTATGTAGGTACTTCGAAGGTTGGAAGAGGAGAGATGGCCGTGGCGCGTAGCAGTGTGGGGTGAGCGTTGGGCAGCGTACTTCTAACGTCTAAGTTGCAGCATGTGCACTGCAGGCTTGGGCAACACTCTGACGACTCACTCTGCACCTAATTGGGGTAGTACATTACTCAAACGGGCGGCGCTTGCAGGTGTCATTGTGTCAGTCCTAAAGCTTTCTTCGAGGGCCTTCCGTGGCAAAGCTGAGCAGCTCCGCATTGGGCCGCCCGCAGAGCAGAATGGAACGCCGTGACTTTTCAGCCTGCCCGCCGTTGCCGATATGCCTAAGACCGTCGTTGAGCAGCTGTACTCGAGGCAGCTGAGCGGCTGGCGATGGCACGTTCGGGATGCTGGAATACCCACTAGCCCGCCGATGTCTGCAAGTCAGAGTGGTGTTTTCATGCCGTGCGCCATGACAGCGCGCTATGGTAGGCTTGTGAGGTGCGTTGTGATAACTGACCATGCACGTCTGCTACTGATGACAGCAGTTTCCATTCATGTACTGGTACAGTAAATACACTAAGCTGCGTTCGCTGCGGGTGCAGCCGGCGGTTCTGCGAAAGATCGCAGAGCATCCTGGCAGTAGTCGGAAAGCTCTGCGAGCCGCAACGCTTGCGGCCGTCAATGTCGAATACTTCGAATCTGGAGCCGTTACTGACATGTCCACCTCATGTCGGTCTATCCGATTCAGCTCGTGTACAACAGGTCTCGCCGAGTGACTTTGCCAGCTGGAGACAAGTATATAAGAGTCCGCCACGCTCCGCAGATACCAGCCTTCATCAACTTCCTTACTCCAGACACAGCTACCAACCTACAACTGCCTACCAGCATAGCATCACATCATGCTTTTCAAGAGCATCGCTTCCCTTGCTCTTTTCGTCACGGCTGCGGTAAGTGCCTTCGACCGAGGCAACTGGATGCCAGAGCTCAGCGACTGATAATGCGACCAGGCCGCTGCCTTCGCTGACTTCACCTGCTTGTGGAATGGCAAGCCAAGTCGCTACACCATCACCGCTAAGAATACTCTGACCGCCATAAATGCCGCTGGCGGTACTGTAGCAGGCAAGTCTGGGTAAGCAAATCCTCGTGGCTTGAGAGCCCAACGACAAGCTTCTGCAGACTCGCTTACTCTCTCCTTCTCAGCTACCCCCATGCATTTGGCGGCACCACGGGTGACGGCCACCGCATCACGTTCCCCGGCGCCGACCCCAGATGCAATTCTCAAACTCGTAGTCTGTTTGAGTACCCGACCCTCTTGAACAACAAGGCTTTTGACAGAGATAGTAAGACGCAGGATCCAGGCCCTGCTCGTACCATTTACATCTCTCCTGCTCCCCCAACGCGGATAGTCTGCGGCGTTGTGACTCACGTCCTTACGGGCAAGCCTGCGAAGAACCCTTTTAGACTCTGCGACCCAATATTCACACTGGAGGAGAACGAGACGGTGATGGACTAGCCAAAGCGCGCTCAAAGTGTACCATATTTTGGGCATATCTGTCTCGATTCAATGTTTCTAGCTCAATGTTGTCCACTTGCGAAGAGGTGGCACAGATTGCCTGGTAAACTGAATGACCTTGATTGGGGCAAAATTTCAACGGAGGAATGTAATGTACGGACTCGAGGGCATTCCTCTTACTCTGCCATCTCAACATGGACGTATAATGTAGCTACAGCTCTCGACATTTCACCATCTGCGTGCATGCCTTGATTTTCCTGTGACTAAGTCCATTAAATGCTTTCACTATACTCGATCCTCCCTCTTCATGTTCGCTCTCGTGCCAAATTTGGAAGTGCTCATATTGTTGTCTTGTTGCTGCCGCCCTACTTCGTCCTACTTAGTTCAGGATTTGCTTAAGAATCTTGACAACATCCTCCTCAGTCTTGCCCTTGAGTCCCAGCAACTCATTGTCGGTCTTCAGATAATTGGCCCCATAGCTTTCGTCAAACGCCGCGCGATAGAGGTACGGGAAAAAGGTCTCCGGGTCCAACAGACCCTGCGCCAGTCGTTCGTCAGCTCTCTTCGTGACATCGTCCAGAGAGACCTGCTGGGGTTCCCACGGCTTCCCTGGAGCCACCTTCTTCGCCAGGGCCAGGACTTGGTTCTGTGTAAGCTTGGTGTCTTCAATGTAGAGTCTCCTGTTCTTTGTCTCTTCTGGGTGTGACAAAATTCCCACAACAGCTTCGGCGATGGTTGGAATGCTCGTGGCGCTAAAGATTGCGTCGCCACCGTCGTAGATGGTGGGCTTGAATCCCGAAAGGTTGATGATAAAGTCGTGCTGTAGGCCCCAGTCGAGGAAAGCTCCGTTGCTCACCAAGGTGTAAGTCAATGGGGTGGTCTTGGACTTTTCAATGAGGTAGTCGGCAATGGGGATCTTCTGGGCGAACACGGGAAGCTTGCGGGCTTTTGAGTTGGCGAGGTCGGCCCCGAACTCGGACGGGATGAAGCGATGCACACCGGCCGCGATGGCGGCATCGATCAGAGGCTTCTGGAGGCCAAGGGCTGGCATTCCGACCGGCGCAACCACTGCGTCTTGGCCAGCGAGCGCGGCTTTGAGGGATTCGGGTGACTCAAAGTCCACATCGACGACCTTTATTCCCGGCGCAAAAGTGGATTTGGAGCCGTTGCGCCGAAGGACCTTGATGTTGAACTTGCCGGACGAGACCAGCGTTTCGAGAATGGTGGTGCCCAGGGTGCCAGAGGCGCCAGTAACGGCAACGTTCTTGATGGGACGAGACATGACTGTGAAGATGGGCACGAAGTAGATTTTCAGAGTGATAAGCTGTTGGTATGAGGGCCGGTCGCAAATACTATTATTTGGGCTCTTTGTTTAAAGGCTTGAGCTGGACACGATATTGAGAACGATGTCATGTATGTTTTGTTTCCCTTCGAGTCGCTGCAACCAGCCATATATATACACGTTGGCAGGCCACGTCGACACACGTCTTCGCACGTCATTCTGCCGTGTGAAGTTAGTTGATAAGACCAAAGCCGGCGAGCTGACGACATCATAGGGCTCGATAAGCCATCCTGCGATTACTGAGGTCGGATGAACTTTGGGTTGGCCAGATGCCAGGCCGCTGTCGATCCGACACCGTGGCTTTAGTGTGGGATGGCCGAGTGAGATGGTGGGATGGGCTAGCCTATCTAGGGCCCACGAGGTACCTTTACTTCAAGTTCTCAACACCAAAGCTCTTACATGCGATTACTTGTCGTCCTGAGACTGCAGAGTTTCCAACTTGAGACCTCTACTTGGCAAGCTGCTCCGACTGAATGAGCAACTGATTAATCACGAATGACGCCGTTTTTTTAACCCGTCTCCGGAAAGTCATGGTGAACCCTGGCTGTGATGATGCCCGTTGCGACTGTGCCAGCCACATGCGGGTAGTCTCGTGTAAGGCGTGGCAGTCCGCTACGTAAACAAGACGTGAGCATTGCTTGAGATGCAGGAAAACAGGCGCAAACGAGGAGTTGGATGGTCCTAGGACATATGTGCCAGGTGTCCGCTCAAATATGAATGCTTCATGTTGTACGACTATCAGCAAGTGAGGATGATACGATAGACTAAAGCCTTGTCAGCGCGTTGCAATTTTCTCAGATGCCAAGGTGAGGAAGATTAACTCTCCGCCCCAAATCGATCAATGGGTACCGGAGACTGGGTGTCAGCACCAGGCACATGCAGGGCGTACGCTTCGTTCCCTCGCGCCACCTCGGCCTGAGCAATACCGCCCTGGATGGACGTCATATGGCAAAAAGTTATTGCTTGACCTACGCAAGGGGACGACCAGAGTTGCTCTCAAGACATTCGTGTGAACAGCAGGCTGGCGCACGGATCGGCCCGTATCGTCGTCGATCATTCCGACTGCCGTTGATTAACTAGTCGTCGGCTTGGTGTGAATGTCACTCACCGTTTCAAGCCCCTGAGATACGCATGCTCGTGCGCTGAAATGGCATGAGGCCATTTGGCGGGCACCTGGATGTCTGGAATGCTTGGATGAGATGAATCGTGTCCGCCCCCTGCGGCGAGGCAGCGTGGTTGATGCGAGACTCGGAATGCTTCCGAGGTTCCGAACTAAACCGGGTTTCCTCAGGCAGAGTGGGCAACTGTCCGCTCGGTAGTTGTTGTTTGAACATTACGAGGTAGACCAGGTTACCAAGTCATTGCCTGCAAAACCAGTCCGTATCCCAGAAACGGGTCTGGACCCGCCAGCGACATACTCGAGGAGTTTGTTTGAAGCAGCCAAGATTCGGAGGTTCCCCAGGCGCAGCCACCTTGCGATACGACGACGGTCACTACATCTTGCCCAGCCGGGGGTTTCCTCCAGCTTCCGGGGCTGGGCGCAGGATGATGAGGTTGTGTCTGTCGATACGGGCTTCGGCTACGCAGGCCCAATTTGAGGCACCTTGGCGAGGACGGAGCCTCGAGTCGTACAAGGACGCGAAGAAGTCGACGACCCAGTCCCAGCCTGCGCCATGTGGCTCGAGCGTAGCTGGGCGAGGTGTGTGACAGCCTGACAGGTGCGTTTCCCAAGGTGGGATGGCCGGTCGGTGGGATGCCGAGCGGTCCGACTGAGTGGGATGGCCGACTTTTCCATCCTCCACAGCTAAATCGGCTCTCCCATTCCAGCCGTCATTAGTCAACTTCAGAGAAGCTCACATCGCCCTATTCAACGTCCTTCGAGCATCTTAAACGGCCATGTATCCCACCTATCCCACCTCTTCACCGGCATCCCGGGCATCCGAAGCTGCAGGTCTTGTTGCTTTTGCTCGTAATAGTACCATTCTGGGTGCCAGAAGAGCTAGTAACCGTTGAAGTTGTCTGGTCGCCAGTGAGCCTGCCAGCCGTGCGTGTAAGTCAATCGATCGTTCATCCCACCGGCCTGCATCCACATCTGCACACAGCATACGAACCAACCCGGCCTGTGGTTCAGCCTCGTCGCCGGCGTCCCGGTTCAGGAGTCCTCATTGGTGCTACGCTTTATGTTTGACTCCTAGCCCCTCCGCCTCGAAGCCGGAAGATCGGGTCGTGGTTGCACAACAGCGCGGCGTCTCGGATGAAAGGACCATCGCTGACACCCACCGGTACCACCAGTAATGCAAGACATCGAAACAGGAACAGAAGCGACATGACCTCCCGGTCTCCCGACCGTCACCTTTGCCACTGCGGCAAGAGCTTCCTCCGAAAAGAGCATCTGCGCCGGCATCAAGCAACGCACAGCGGGCCGGCCTTTACCTGTCTAGTGTGCGGCCGCTCATTCAGCCGCAGGTGAGCACGCAGCATCCCACTCGGAGCCACGTTCGAAGAACTGTGATGGTCTAACCCATGTGTTGTCGCGCAGCGATCTCCTGCGCCGTCATGCCGGCATCCACGGAGCTGCTGCAGCCATCCCGGACTCGCGCCGGGGGCGGGCCTGCGATACGTGCCATGCCAACAAGACCAAGTGCAACGGTGGGCCCCAGTGCTTGCTGTGCAAGAAGCGAGGCGTCACTTGCACCTACGGCAGACGAGACGGCATCTCGCCAGCATCGCAGCGCAAGGCGTCTCCTCGCTCCCAAGGCTCCCCGTCGGACCGGACAACAGCGTCAGCGCCCGGGTCGCCGCCCTACACAGAGCCTGTTGTCGCATTATCCGGCGAACCGTTAAGTTTTCAGGCTACGGGCTTGAGCAACAGTGCCTCCTCTGAGCATGGATCCTTCACCACCAAGTCAGCCCTGCAGTCGATACTCAGGGCCGTCGCATCGAGATCTGGAAAGGCTTCTAATACGACGACTCAGCCGTCAGGCGTACCCCGATTGTGGCTCTCGGCCTGTGTAGAGTCCTATTTCGGATCCTTTCACGACCGTTGGCCAATCATTCATGCGCCATCACTGGATGAAGCTACCGACAGCGTGGCCATGGTTGCGACTGTGGTTATGATCAACGCCTGGCTCCACTATGATCGGAGCCTGCGAGATGTGATTATGGAAATTCACAATCACCTTGTGGAGCAGTCATTCAAGCATCTGGTAAGACTTGGCGTGGAAGTTTTGTGTGAGCATGGCTGACCCTACGCAGGCGAATGGCGCTTTCGATCCGAGTTGCCCGTGGCCGATCGAGACGTATCAAGTTGTCCTCTTGAACATCATCTTTGCATTTGAGAGCGGTGTACGTCTTCCCTTACGGATCTGCGCATGTTTAATATGCATAGCTAACGCTGCATAGAGAGAGAGCTGTATTAATCGCTCCCGCCGACTGCTCAGCCTCCTCGTAGCAGCGCTGAGACAAAACAACTGCCTCAATGCGGAAACGGTGGAGCGTGAAAATAACACGCACTTTCCGGGCGATTTTGTTCCGTGGTTGATGACTATTTCGGAGCGCTGGAAGAGGTGAGTTTTTCGCCCAGGACTCAGGCTGCCCTCGCTAACACCAACAACAGGCTGGCTTATGGCACGTTCCAAATCGACACATACATGTCGCTCCTTTGTAACCAGCCGCCGCTACTACGTCTCGACGAGTTAGACCTAGGGCTGACGTCCACGTTTGCGATGTGGAACGCGTATGGCCTGCACATCTTCTTCCCACGGCATCGGACGGAGCCGTGGGCCCGCGGGGCGTACAAGATGTCCTGCCTGGACATGGCTTCGCCGCAGCATCTGCCGTCGGGGATCTTGGTGGAAGACATCCAGCTGTGCCTCATGGGCACCTTGAACGACATTTGGGTTGTCCAGCGACTGCGGAGGAACCGAAACGACGTGGCGACGACAAAGGCTGCCGATGCCATTGCGCACCAACTAGAGCTCTGCAAGATGCAGCTAGACATGGTAGAGGACGCGATGGAGCGGCCAGCGCTCCATGGGCAGTACACCGACTTCCTGCTCAGGGCCTACTCCGGCAAGGGGCTGCCTTCGGAGCCCAAGTGGCGGCAACGCGTGCTGGACCGTCTTTACTCGGCCATCTTCAGCGCGAGGATGCTCTACCATCTGCTAAACGTGCATTTGCGCGCCGACGTCCAAAACATCAGGGACGTCGTCCAGATGTCGCCGCTGTCCGAGCCAGACTCCGGATCCGCATCCTCGGCCTGGCAGCGAAAGGCGATGCAGATCCAGGAATGGGCCATCTCGACCGACAGCCGAGCCGCGGTGCTCCACGCCATGTACATCTGGCGAGCATACCAGGAGGCCACGCCCGGGCTGGACCTGCGAAGAGAGCCGACCGACCCCATTGCCTTTATGGCTCTCTCGGCCGCGGCGACAGTGCTGTGGGCGTGGACGATACACGCGGTGGACGCGTGCATCTGCGCCCCGGAACTGAGCAAGATCGACATCGGCGCCGGGCCGCTGAATGCCGAGATGAATCCCGCGATCCGCGAGTGGGTGCTCAACGGTGGCAGCAGCATCGTTCTCCATGGGGTGGCTGTCTGCAAGTGCAATGCCGCCTCGTGGCTCACTCGCTTTGCCGAGGGGTTGGCGCGCGGAGGCGAGAGGTGGGAGATGGGCAGCATCGCTGCAAACACGTTTCTTTCCAAGCTTACCTTTTCATGACTGCAGCAACGGCGTTACGGTGTAAAGGGTTCTTGGGACAAGGGACATGGGCTCAGTGCTCAGCACGGAACGCCATATGTTGTAGTATAGACTGTGACAGCATCGCTTGCTGTCGCCACAAATAGATAGATACCACGCAGGGAGTTTCACAGTGCACTTTATCCTCAAAAATGGCACTCCAAGAACAATGAATGAATCGGTGATGTAGTATGTTCGAGGACGGTCTTGAAGCCTGGGTATCGTGAGTCAATCGCGAGACTCGGATGACACTCAAACACGTCTTGTGTGAGTTCCTAAGAGGTATCGCAGCGAGCGATACATTCATTTCCTGATTGACATGCATCATTTCACTACTGTCGCTATCAAGGGTACATCCCATTCTCGTTCAGAAACAAATACTTAAACGCCACGCCGTACGATGGTTTAGACACTGGCCCCGGTGGCCACCCCGACTCCTCCAGCTCTGTCGTGGCCTTCCTCTTCATGTGATTGCCTTGGGCTAGGAACTCTATCATCCGTCGGCTCATTTTCTTCGAGCTTCAGGCCGACAAAGAGGGCAAATAGCCCGAGATCATAGCCGATGCGCAATGCTCCGGCAACGACGAAAGCAATCCAGAACTCGTCGTTGCCAGCAAGGAGGCCCGTGATGCTGGGGCCTATCGTCGATGCCAGCGTCCTCAGCGTACCCGTGATTCCCATGACCGCCGTTCGTTCCTCGGGCCTCACCACTGCGGCGATAAAGGCGGCTCTTGGTGCTTGGTCCATGTTGTTCAGGCCCGTGCGGATGAAGAGCAACGTGATGGTCAGAGCCACTGATTGAGGTAGGGGGAATAGCAACACGGCCACAGACGATGGAATATGCGTGAATACCATGGTGTTGACGAGGCCGAGGCGTCGAGCAAGTGGCCCTGCAAATACCGTGGATATGGACGAAAGCAGGTAACTCGTCGACATGATGTCTCCCAGATACGATTCGAAAAGCTGAAACTTGCGCGCAAGGTAGTAATTTGTCAAGGCGTATGAGACCATTCCATCGGCGAAGGAGTCGATGGTCAAGAGAATCCATAGCGGGTACACGACGGAACGAGACTCTGGGGAGATTTGGGCAAGCCGGCTTGCTCCCCACAGCCTGCGCAGTACAGGGCGAGGCTCAGGCTCCGAGTACCTCGGGGAGCTTCGGCTTTCCTCTGAAGGCGAGCCTGGGTTTGAAGGCATCAAAGACGTATTGGGGTCTCTACTTTTGTCCGCTTCCTCGTCACTCGTCTCGCCCTGCCGCTCTACACCGAGCAACGGCTCAGCGGCATTGGGATCCGTTGCCAACGGCGTCTCCGCTGCCTCGCACCGGTCGCTCATCAAGAGGGTGAGGATCATAATCAGTGTTCCCATGGATATATAAACCCAGAACATGGAATGGTACACATCCGTTATTGTCCGTCCCTTGAGGCCATGCAGGAAGTCAACCAGTCGGCCCGAAATCTCGGTGCCAACGGCCGACCCAAGGCTCGACGTTGTGATGTACCAGGACAGGACATCCGACCGTGTCTTGAGCGTTGTGAGATGGGACAGCGTCGACTCCTCGACGGAGCGGAACGGGCCAAAGTCGCCGCCGGTGGCACTGACAACGCCAACGATTGCCGCCAAGAGCAGAATCCAGTAGTTTTCGAAGACGGCAAACACTGCTCCCGATAATACCATGAGCAGGCCTCCGGCAAAGAGGATGCGGCGGCGGCCCACACGGTCTGCCATCAGGGCCACCAGAAGAGAGAGGACAACATCCCCAGCCATGGTCAGCGTCATGAACAGCCCGATCCGGAAGTCTGAGAAATCGAGAGACGACATGAAGAGGGCGATGATGAGAGAAATCGCCCCAAAGGCAAACATTCGGCACGTTCGGCCGAGGATCACGAGCCATGTGTCTGGGCCCGTGTTATACACAGAGGCAACGCCGAACTCGTTGTACAGCCATTGCACAAGCCTCCGTATTGAAGCCATGTTTCTCGACTATTAAACTCGGATGCATGAGGATGCATAGATTGAAAGGGCTCTATGCGGGGTTTAATGGGTGAGTAATCATTCAATTGAAGGAGAGGAACCCGATTACTTATCCACTGCCGAGCTAGCCTGGCGCCTCAAGTGGACAAGGTGCGAGACAGTGAGTCCGCATCGATCGGCAGTCCTAGAAGGGCCAATACCTAAACAAGTGCATGAAATGGCGATTTCTTAGACTGCTTGTACAGAGCTACCCATCGGAATCGCATCAAGCCCCCGAAAGATGTCGCAAGAATATATCATACCCAAATCATCTGCCACCCTTTCGATAAAACAAATCATTCCCGCTGCTAGGCTCTTACATCAGGGGCGTCCGCTGCGAAAAAGGGCAACGACAGGAATGAGTTGCAGTGGAATCCTTTTCCATTTGCAGTGGTATGCGACAAACGAAAAGGCACAAACACGTGCGTCTTCCCATCGAACAATGAACTTTGACGAAATGACCTGCGGATTGTGTGGATGTGACAACAAATGGTGCCTACATGGCATGACGTGACTGTAGCGAGCCCAAAGCGCGCCTCTATTCCCTCATCTTGACGTAGTTGCTGGGGAATATGCCGTGCCTTGATCCAACCATGCCGGTCCTGCAGTTGCCGTGCGTTAGATGGGTTTCCAATGGGTCCTTGGGGGTCTCAAACATACCACCAGTCGTTGTCGCTATCAGTCTTTTTCAAGACTGTTATAATGTCTCCCTTCTTGAAGGCCAGATCGCCAGCTTGGTCCGCATCAAAGTTGTACAGTGCCACAGCCTCGTTCTTGTTCAACAGGGCCTTCTTTGCTCCAAAGTTGGGCTTGGGCGCCGCTGGCCGCCCCGGGGCGACCTTCTTGTCGGTACTAGGATGGTCCCTGTAGGTATAGCTGTCGTCGCCTCCTCTTGAATTGAACGTGTTGGAGCGAGAAGCGGCGGCACCATGGGCTGGGCGGTCGTACACGTCGTCTTGCCACGTGTTGGATCGCCCTGGCCGCCCAAAGTCGGCAGAGCCAGTAGCACCGGTGCGATCCCTCTGCGCGCCCTCGCCCATAGCACTGCCCCGGCGACCGGCCCAGACGACGTCGTCATGTTCACTGGCGTAGACGGGGCTGTCGTTGTACATTGCATCGTCGGACATGGAACCAGCCCTCATTCCACTGAAGATTCTCTCGCTGAGAACGGTCATGAGAGGTTGAGCACCAGGAGGTGGGCTTACGGAGCCCGTCAAGATCTGTGACGCTGTGTAACGCGTACCGTACAGCTGTTCATTGGTGTCCCGGCGCTCGATGATGGCGGAGCCCTCGAGAGAGACACCAGCGAACAAACCAATGGATCGGGAGTAGCTGAATATGCCCGCCACGCTCTTGAGCGACGCCGCACCAGCGGCCTCGGCGGTGCGTCCGACCGGCCCAGCCGCCAGCGACACGTTGCCGCCCAGTGTCAGCGAGCCAGCTTGCGCAAACGTCTTGACAGCGGCGGTGTTGTTGAGGACGAAGACGAAGTTGACGAGCTGGGCCCCGATGAGGCCGCCAACGCCGGCACCGACAAAGCCGATGGCGCTCGGGGCGCTCCACGAGCCATCAGGCAGTCTGGCGACAACGAGGCCGCTGCCGCCGCGCGCGGATCCGATGAAGCCGCCGCCGAGGACGGTCAAGATGGCGAGGCCCTTGGCATTGGAGAGGACGGACGGCGGGATGACGGCGGCCAGGTCGCGTTTGTCACGCCTATTGTCAGGGTTGACAAAGGATCTGAGAATGTTGGCGCACTTCTTACATTCCGCTGTGCAATAGAGCCGTGGTCAGCAACGAGCTGCGAAGCCAAGCGAGCGCGCGTCACAGGAAGAGCAGAGGAGACATACACGGCAGTGACGACGGAAAGGGATTTTCGATGCCCATGTTGAAGGTCGGTCGCTCAGAACCACAGCCCAACTAGCAGTGTGCACGATCGTCAAGGCGGCAAATCGGCCAGGAAGGTGCAGGAACCTAAGTGACGACGCCGCTCACGATATAGCTCGGTGACATAAAGTATGGAACTTAGTGGCAGCGCGGGGTGGCGGGGGAGCTTGAGGTCTGCAGCAGATGGCTCCATGATGACAGTGGGAGACAGGCCGCTGACGGATGATGCCAGCAGCGCTAACTGCACCGCCGACACCACTGGAGCCGGGAGGCATCCCACAGAGCCTCGGCGTCATCCTGCTGTGAAAGAACTGAACAGCACTGCCGTCTGGCAAGCGTCCACTGCGCAAGTTACTTCAAGGCCACACACAGTTTGATACCACTTATTTGCGCACTTACAAGCAAGTCATGGCGGCATTTCATAAAGTAAGAGCCCAGCGATCGAAAATGCAACGACCCATACGGGTAACTTATCCGTAGAGTACTGTAGCATTCCAGAAGAGACAGTGTCAGACGAGACCGGCAGACGCGGTGCAGCGTGGCGTGTGTGGCGGTGCGCAGCCACCCCCAAGCCCCTAGCGTCATCGCCGCTCACCCCCAGTCCACCTCAGTCTCGGCTCTCAACCTCCAGTTTCGCCGGCTCCGCCCCTGACTGCGACGACGTCGACCACCAAAGGCTGCCGACTGCGACAACGCCCGCCTGTAGCGCCTGCTTGTGTTGTACTTACAAAATAACGGCGCACTGGCGATCGCTCGTTACTGCGTACGCGGTTTCCAACTCTGCGGCTAACTTGGCTCGCTGCCGACGCCGACGCCGCCGACGACGAACAACGAGCGCAGTGACAGACGCTCTCCTCTTCCTCGATCCCTCACGCCGCCCACCATGTCCGAAGCCTACGAGCGCGAGCAGCAAAACAACGCCCGCCTCGGCGAGCTGTCCGCCAAGGTCTCCGCCCTGCGCGGCGTCACCATCGACATCTACGACAATGCGCGCGCACAGGATGTCATCGACAACACCGTACGTCGGCCCGACGGACCTCGGCAGACCACTCCTGAGAGCCGTACCCCGTACTAACCACCGCGCAGTCCGATACCTTCTCCTCCATGACGACGCAGATGAAAGGCTCCGCTAGCCGCCTTACACGCATGGCTGCCTCGGGCAACAAGGTCGCCATCTTCAAGCTCTCGGGCATTGTCATCGCCATCTTCCTCGTGCTGTACTATGGCCTGAAACTATTTTTCTGAGTATTATGAGCGCTTCTTTCGTTTTCGGCTTGCAGCCCCGCGATCGCGCGCGTACGGAGTCCACGAGGTCTGGTAATGGCAGACGAAGACGAGTCAGTAGGAGAGCGGTGAGACAAGGCGGGTTCCTTGTGTGGGTTGCACGGAGCAAATACCCTCAGCATATGGTTGGCGTTGGCAAGTGTAATGCAATTTTGCAGATCAGAGTCCTGCGGCGCGGTCACCTTCCAATAATTCATGATGATTTGATTTTGCAATTCTACCCCCATTCTGCAATCTAACTGGACTCCAAACATGCAAAATGCCCATGTCATACCCGCCAGCATCGTGTTTAGAGAAATCACCATCGTCGCTTGACAATTACCATCGGCCCACTACTGCCAGACGTTGGAGAACAGGTCCTCGTCCGCCCCGAAACCGCCAGATGCCTTGGGAGCGGCACCATTGCCCGTGGCCGACGGCCCCGTGCTACTGGCCCAGCCGCCAAACTCCTCGTCTGCGGCCACCTTGGGCGTCGGATTGAAGCCGCCGCCCGACCCAGGCACGATAGGTGTGCTCGCAAAGGCTCCGCCGCCTCCCCATGCCATGTTGTTCGACGTAGTCTTTGTCAACTCTGGACTCGTCTTCGCGGGTGGGGACGCGCCGCTCGTCTCCGTTGTGCTCCATGCATTTCCACCCCAGACATCAGCTCCCAACATGCCAACTCCTCCAAAGGCGGTCGAGTTTGTCGCGGTGGTCGCTGGAACTGGTTTTGCAGGCTGAGCCGGAGAGGAAAGATTGAACACGGAGTTCGTGCTTGCAGGAGGGGCGGTGTAGGTTGGAGGTGGTGATGTCGCCTGAGTGACGGGTGAAGATAAGTCGAATAGATCGCCCATGGCAGACGAGGATGGCTGAGCAGGCTTAGATGCTACCGCTGGCTGCGTCGGGGGAGGAGACGAGAACGAGCTGAATCCTCCGAATCCAGAGTTGGATGGCTTCTGCTGATGGGACGGGGCGGGTGGCAGAGTCGGCTTCGCGTCAAAGAAACCTCCTCCACCGAGGCCGCCAAATGCGCTGCTGTTTGATGCTGCTGGTGTAGCGCGGCTGCTTGAAGAAACGCCTCCAAGGCTGGCAAAGGGATCGGCAGCAGGCTGCCGGGGACTTGTAGTCTTGGACATGCTCAAATTTCCAAACGCATCATCGAGACCGCCGGCGGAACTTTGCTGTTGGTGGCCCATGGACGGCGACGCCATGCCGCCAAATGCCCCTTGTTGTTGTTGCGCCATCTGCTGTGGTTGAGGTTGAGGCTTGGGAACTGAGGCGTAGAGAGACAGGATAGACTGCTTCAAGTCAGGGCGCGACTGTGCACCCGGCGAGGCGACTCCAGGGGTGCTGGACGGCCGGGGCGGCACCGTCGCGCCTCCCATGAAGTCCAATCCAAGCAGAGAATCCTTTGTATTCGTCGTCTTCGGCGCCACGGCTTCTGCCTTGGGCGCAACCCTGCTAGCCGGCGGACCAGTGCTTGACCGGGAGGGAATGGGGTCGTCTCCGCCGATCAAATCGGCCTCAGGGGCGGGGAGGTTTCGAGGAGCGTGCGAGCCTCCGACAGACGCCTTCCTGATCGACTCCTTTCTCTCAATCACCTGCTTCTCCTTGACCAAGCTAAGTGGCACGTCGTCGTCGCCATCGACATCAAGAGACGCTGGGTCTGGCATGGGTCCATCCATGACCCAGCGCTTCAGCTCGTACTTGGTGCGGATAAAGTTCTCGATCTTGGCTTCGGATGGGGCGTGGCCAGAGGCCAGCTTGGCTTCCCAGTATTTATTCGCACGGGCATTTCCCCAATTCAGGACGCTTTGCAGCTGCTCATCGGTCCAGGAGTCGAGGTCGACGGACTTGACCCTGCTGATATGGGTGCCCATGCCGCGGTGGATGCCCGAGCATCGGATGCAGACGAAGATGCCAAGGTTCCACGAAGCCCATCGCGGATCTGCAGCCGGGATCGCGTGTCAGTATAGGGCGGCGACGAGCCTTACGGGAAAGAGGTCGACCTACGCTTGTTCCTCTTACAATCGGCGCAGACCTTGTTGGATTCGAGCTTCAGAAGACTCTTGATGGTGGCCTGGTTCTGCGCCGCCCGCTCAGCGGCGGGGTTGGCGGCCACCCGTCTCGACATGGCGCCTCGTGCCGCTGTGTGCTGCGGGTCACCAGTCGTCTGGCGAGGGAGGAGTTCGATCGAAGTCGCTGTGCCGGGGGGTGGGACTCGGGTTTAGCTGGCAGCGCGATGCAGTGAGATGAAGCGCTCGCGTGTCACGGTGGTGGCAATTCACAACCAAATGTCACCCTCGTCGTTTGGGCTCTCGGGGTAACTCTACCGCATCAGCCACTAGCCCCCTGGCGAGAGATTGCTAGTGGAGGGCTGCACGTCAACCTCAGGCATCAACACCTCTGTTCGCCGCATTCAACCATCTTAATCCTCAGTGGCGGCCCGCTCAGACTTTATGTGCAATCTCGCAATGCAAGGCTGTAGTTTTTGGCAAAACTCTACATCCCAGGCTCCAAGATATCGACCTTCAGTTTGCCATCGGGCAGCCGCGCAACACATTGAAGGCGATATGATGGCTGTCGAAAGGCAGCGTTGGCCCTGGATTCTGGCTGCAGAGAGGTCCCAGTGCCGGTGGCGGAAGCCCGTGCGCTAGTCTCCAATTGCCCTTCGATGATGCAACCTGCAAGTGATTCCAAAGTCGATTCCACGCAGATGCTCAGTCGCCACTATTTGTCACTCCTGGACCCTCGGTGTTGGCCTTTAATCATCACCATCGCCAACGTCAGAGCTCCATTTCACGAGTATATATTTCCATCGTCGCTCTGTGAACAAGCTGTTACTACTACTCGCCTTCCATGCCATTTGCACCATTCCTCTCCACGGTCCGCTTCGCCTTCTTCAACTTGACCCGTAGATCCCCGCCACAAGCGCATCTCATCCACCTTCGACCGCTTCCCTTGCGATCCATGTCTGGCATCCCCTTCTTGGGCGCTCTGTTTGGTTCTTCTTCGAAATCATCCAAGATGTCATATCCCGATCAGCGCTCCAATGACGAGTGGCGCGCCGTCCTCAACAAGGGTATGCAGGCCCCGATCGATGGCTCACCTTCCACGGCTTTCCGCTAACACCATCTAGAGCAGTTTCGCATTCTCAGAGAAAAGGGCACAGAGGCTCCGGGCTCCGGAAAGTTTGATAAGCACTATCCCGAGGAGGGCGTCTACACCTGCGCCGGCTGCAATGCGCCGCTCTACAAGGCCACGCACAAGTTCAAGTCGGGCTGCGGATGGCCAGCGTATTTTGACAGCATACCTGGCGCAGTCACCAGGCACGAGGACAGAGCTTTTGGCATGGCCAGAACGGAGATTGTCTGCACCAACTGTGGCGGCCACCTGGGCCACGTCTTCAAGGCCGAGGGCTTTGCGACCCCGACCGACGAGCGGCACTGCGTCAACAGCGTCAGCTTGAACTTTGCGCCCTACGATAAGGTTGTCCAGGGCGGCGCCAAGGACAGCAAGGCTTGATTCATTATTTGGTGGTGTATCATTGGAGCGTGCCTGAGTAAGGCTGGGTGCTTTGACGGTGGGCAGCACGGTGTTGAAGGTGCGGAGAAGACGTATGAGGCTGCTTCGGTCGTTACCGATGTAAATAGTGTCGAAAGATTACGATATACTAGCTGAACAAGTACCATCATGGTGAGCGGGCTTGTCGTGAAATAACAGTAGCGCAGTGTGCATTTTATTATAGAAAGACAATAAAACGCTAAATTTGAACAAATCGTCAACGCAGGTTACCTTGAAAGCAAGGAGAGCATCGATCCAGCACTCCACTGCCTTCAACATGCTGGCACCAAGAGTCCGCTTGACAGACCAACAAGATGTGATTGACAGGGGGCTGAAATCTTGCATCAGGGTACTAGGTTACCATTCGAAAGATCAGTCAAGCACCGACCCTGGCCTCCACAAGCATGCACAATATTCATCCGCTGAAGACGATAACACTGCCAAAAAGGAATATGCTGAAACTAGCACGTGCGGGCCCCATGTTTTATAATTAACATCCCGAACCTACCGTTCAACAACGCCTATGAAGAAGCCCGTACATGGATCAATGGAAATGTTCCCCGGCTGAAGAAGCTCGGCACATGGTCACCTCCAGCCGGGGCCCCTCGTGACGGGCGCGGCAACCCCCAAAGGGTCAAGAGTCCCGAATGCTGGGGTCGGGCTTCGGGGCAACGCCATGGCATGTGAAAGAGGCGCTAAAACGCGGGCGGTCGGGGCCAAGCCCAGGCCTCTGGATGCCTCGGTCGAGCATCGCAGCTGATGTCAGCGGGTCTCCGAGCCCATCTTCCTCGCCGAGGTCTACGGAGCACCGCCGACGGAGTGTTGTTGCTATATATCCTCCACCTCCCAGCAAATCTCCGTGCTTCACACGCCTGTATCATTACCAAAACTCTTCCCCTTCGCTTTCGTCCTCACATCGCTCCGCCACCGTCAAAATGGGTGGTAAGTCGCTTCGCCACTCCGCCGATGGCAAAGGTGCTAATCGATGAATTGCGGCAGCCCTCGACAGAATCTCTCAGATTGGAGGCCAGCTCACTGGCAACCCGACTGCTGGCGGCCGGGACAGAATCCTCGAGAAGCATCCCGACGACGTACGTCTTCCAGATACCGCGCCGCAATACCTACACATCTTCTAACCACCCCGCTAGGTTGTCGTCACTGCCGCCTGCCGAAGCGCCTTCACCAAGGGTGGCAAGGGTGGTTTCAAGGACACCCCGGCTGCCGACCTCATGGCCGGCATCCTCAAGGCCGTCATCGACCGCTCCAAGATCAACCCCGCGCTCGTCGAGGACATCTGCATCGGCACCGTCCTGGCCCCCGGCGGCGGCGCCACTGAGATGCGCGCCGCCAGCTTGGTCGCCGGCTACCCGGAGACGACGGCCGTGCGCACCCTGAACCGCCAGTGCTCTTCCGGCCTCCAGGCCTGCGTCGATGTCGCCAACCAGATCAAGGCGGGCATGATTGACGTCGGCATCGGCGCCGGCGTCGAGAGCATGTCCCTGCAGTACGGCCCTGGTGCCGTCACCGAGTTCTCCGAGGCCTTCGAGGCCAATGTCGAGGCCGCCAACTGCAAGGTCCCCATGGGTGTCCTGTCCGAGGACATGGCCAAGGACCTCAAGGTCGCCCGCGCCGACCAGGACGCCTTCGCCGCCAACTCGTACCAGAAGGCCGTCAAGGCCCAAAAGGAGGGCCTCTTCAACGACGAGATTGTCCCCCTCAAGGTCAAGTTCGAGGACCCCAAGACCGGTGAGACCAAGGAGATCACCGTCGCTCGCGACGATGGCGTCCGCGACGGCATCACCGCCGAGTCCCTGGGCAAGATCCGCCCTGCCTTTGCCAAGGACGGCAGCATCCACGCCGGCAATGCCAGCCAAATCTCCGACGGCGCCGCCGCCGTGCTGCTCATGAAGCGCTCCACCGCCGAGAAGCTCGGCCAGAAGATCATCGGCAAGTACGTCGCCGCCTCCATCGTCGGCGTCAAGCCCCTCCTCATGGGCCAGGGCCCCTGGAAGGCCATCCCCAAGGCCAACGAGCTCGCCGGCATCTCCAGGGATGACGTCGACATCTACGAGATCAACGAGGCCTTTGCCAGCCAGTGCCTGTGGAGCGCCAACCAGCTGGGCATCCCCCACGAGAAGATCAACCCCAAGGGCGGCGCCATTGCCTTTGGCCACCCGCTGGGCTGCACCGGCGCCCGCCAGGTCTCTACGCTGCTGTACGAGCTGAAGCGGACAGGAAAGAAGGTTGGCAATACGTCCATGTGCATCGGCACTGGTATGGGCATGAGCGCTGTTTGGGTTGCGGAGTAAAAGCTTGGACTGAGCATTCGAGGTTGGATATCCATTGTATGAATAGAATGATCACACTTGTCATGAATCAACGGGCGGCATTGCCGACGGTTTCACACCACGTCTAGTCTTTTTGGTGCTCATGTGCATCATCGTATCATCTCCCGTGCCTCGTAGAACCTACACCTGTAGATTGTGCACCCCTTCAATCCTTGGGCATTTTCTGCAAAGGGCAGTTGGCTGCGCGGTTCAATGCATTCTCTCCCTCAGAACCCTGCAATCTGCGTGCCAATCTTCTTGTCGTTGGCAACCTTGACCAGATGCATCCCCACCACAAGGTCCATGAGGCCCAGTCCCACGCTCTTATAGATGACCGTTCCGTCCCTCAGCCAGCGAGCCAGCGAGTCCTCCTTCTTCTTCTCGGCATCGGACCCACTGCCCGAGTTGCTTCGGAATGGCAGCGGGAAGCTGGGTTTGCGGCTGTGGCCCGAGGTTGTCGAGTTCGAGGGGCTGCCTGGCCGTTGCGAGGAGTCACTGTAGACTGTGGACATGGAGGGCGTCCTGTCGGTTGAATCTAGCGACTCGCCTTCCAGTGAGTCGGAAGTCTGCGAGCCGATCGAGTCTGTTTCGGACTGTTCGACGGCGAGGCGATGGAGCATGACAAGCTCGCCAAGTCTGCACATTCGGTCGTCAGTACATTGATAAACGCTTGGCGACGTTAGCAGTACTCACTCTACCAGCTGGTTCGGGCCAATCTTGGCGGAAATAATCTCGCCAGCCTCTTTCAAGACGCCATCCAGTGTGTCCACAATGATGACTCCCGCCTCTTCGGCATGCTTATGGAAGTGCCGGTGGTGCCTGTCGTGCTGTTTCGTAGCCTGGACCAGCAATCCCTCCGGCAGCTCCTTCATTTCAGGGGTGTAGCTGCCCACGGCAACAATCAGCCTACCCTTTTTCCTGCCTTCGTGAGACGTGAGGATCGACGCATCAAAAAGCTCCTCTCGCGATGGTGTACAGCAGTAAATGACGTCTGAACTGCGGAGCTGTTCCTTCAGGAGTCGGTCATACTCGTGAAAGGTCGATGTCATGATGCCAAACTTGGTGTGAGCCCAGCCCTCGCGCTCCTTGGTGGCCTGGGGGATGATGGTGAACCTTTTCAGGATCCCCCCGGCGTTTTCCGAGAAGCGGCGATTGATGACGTTGACGTGCTTGATGGTGCTGCCGCGCATCATGAGGGCCAGGCGGACGTGCCAGTAGGCCTGCATACCGCTGCCGAAGACAGTGATGGTCCTGACGTGATTACGGCGGTTGATAAGGCATGCTGAGCCCAAGGCCGTCCGGAACGCAGTCAGGGTGCTCGCGTGGACGAGGCCCAGGGGCTTGCCGTCGGGGGCGAAGAGACTCACCACGCCGGTGGGGCTGATGGCCTCAACGGACGGGTCTTTGGTGGCCTCGGACGAAGTCAAGGACACAACTACTCATGCATCAGCAATAATCTCTACACTTTCATGAGACTTTTCATCTTCTTACCCTTGCAGCCCATGCCTTCGGGACCGCACGATGGCATGTACAGCGTCGTCGCATGAGACCCTGGGTGAATCGTTGTGATGCGGTGCGGCTGCTGATAGACGCCCTCTGCATCGGCCTGCATGTTGGTTGAGAATTCATGGAGCGCCGAAGCGAGCACATGTCGAAACTCTTCGAGGTCGTCGATGTTCAGGCCCTCGAGGATAGCCCTGACCTCGTCGTCTGTGAGAACCGTAAAGGTCATCTTAGCGACCCCGCGGAGAGCTTATGGTGGGTCTTGGACGATGTGCCGCGAAGGGCGACAAATGTACCACGCTTGCAACAGCGATATATCGGCGTGTTTATGTTTAGTGGGGGGTCTTGTGGCTCGTGGAGATTTGGTTGCGTTGGTGTTGATGCGTCTGGGTTGATCCCGGGGAGGCTGAGGTGAGAATGCCATCCACTTGGACACCGTCTCCACTGGAGAGCATCGGCCCCGATGGCGGCCGAGGGTCGGAGTCGGGGCAACGGAGGCTTCGGGCGACCCTCACGGAAGCGACTTTGGGGGTTCGTTAAGCTTTAACCTGTTCAATTACGGCTGTAAGGAATGGTGTGTATCTAGTTACGACATACGACGATGTGTACAGTCACGACAAATGCAGCTGTATGTACGGGTATGCCAGAAATGTTGATTGGAAGTTCCCTTTCGACTGATGGCCCATATAAATTAGCAAGACCAGCATGAATCACGCTGCCATGCAAAAGAATACATAATGCGCGATATCAGAACGGCGGAACATCTAGGCCAGCGCCATTTCCCCTGATAGGTACGAATGCGGGCCTTTTGGTGGCAGACGGCAACAGAGAGCTGATATAGGGTAGCTGCGGCCACTCTAGGCTGAAGCATTCAGATGGCTTGGCTGGCCACGTAACCTCGCTACGTCACGTCATCGGCAAACGACACGGCTGCCTGATGGCCTTGACGGCGAGTATAAGTAACAAATACGGTCAGAGCAACCTTGGGCATGGTGCGTGATCGGAAGCACAAAGAATCGCGGCCTTCCTTTGTTTCAGAGCGTACGGACTACCACTGCCCAACAAACTGGCAGCGTCTCAGATTCGCATCTCGGACCCTGCAACGGGCCCAGGGCACGAGTCCGAACATTCAGCGCCCGTGACAGTGGAGAGGGCCCCATCCATCTCACGTTAGAGCCGCTGTCTCACCCCTGTCAGCTCACGTTAGCGCCTTCAGGGCCCCTTCAGTGGCACCAGCCTCGTGCTCGGCCCAGCAAACTGGCCGCAGCCCCTCTCTCTGCCAAGCCACTGCGCCTTCGTACCTCCATTGTCCAACGAAACTGGGGTCTGGCGAAAAGGCTACGTGCATCACTTCCAGCCATCGCTTCGACGACTGCCCGAACATTCCACCGTCTCCCCAACCACAGCCATCGCGACGCGACGCAACGCAACGCAACGCAACGCCACGACGACCTGCTTCTCTCGCCTGTTTCCACGCGAATCGATCTCACGCCCGACTTCATCTATTCCACGCCTACCCTTGCGGCTCGCTTCTGTGCGCTGTTCGCCTGCGACGTCAAAACAACAGACACATCTGCTTTCTGGGCAGATATAGACATCACTCACGATGTCGCTCAAGGAAGAGTTCCAGACCCGGAACTTTAGTACGCGCCCGCGCCCAGCTCCGAACTCATCGTGACTGTGCTGACCGGCTGATAGGCATTTACGGACAATGGTAAGCTTGCAACCCATGCGCCGATGGCTCACTGGGCCTGCCTTCCATGCTCTCGCACCCGAATCCGAACCACGATTCGAACGACCCCTTCGAGCCGCATCGCCACATCGCCACATTCAAATGATATCAAAGTTTCAGCTTGGCTGACATCAGCACCATAGGCTCGGCATCTTGTCGATGATTATCTGTCTCGCGACAGGAATATCGACCATCTTCAGCTTTAGCGTTCTCCTGATCATCTTTTGCGCTCTTGCCTTGTAAGCCAAACTTCGCAGATACGTGGCATATCGCAAACTAGGATTCTGGCTGACATAAGAGTTCCAGAGTCTCCGCGTTCCTTATCCTGTTCGTCGAGGTACCCCTGCTGCTCCGAATCTGCCCTACGTCCGGCAAGTTCGATGAATTCATTCGCAAGATCTCGACCAACTACCTTCGAGCCGCCGCGTACGGTGTCATGTCTGCTCTCCAGTTTGTCAGCCTCGTCGGCGGTAGAAGCGCCCTGATTGCCGCCGCCGTCTTCCTGCTGCTCACCGCTATCTGCTACCTGCTCGCTGGCATCAAGGGACAGGACTTTGTTGGGAGCAAGACCCTCGGAGGCCACGGCGTCGCGCAGATGATTGTGTAAAAACCTGGGGCGTTTGGAGAAAGCAATGGCGGCTGGCCAAGTTGGGGAGCAGGCTTGAAGGAGCAGCAGCGTGGAATGCCGCGCGTGAGGTTCGAGAGAGGACATGAAGTGCGGCAAGAGGACAAGGCAGACGAGCCCTGTCGGGCTCTGGCCCGACGCCTGAAGAGGCAGAGGACTGCTTGTGCGGACAGGATTTCGGCGTCCGGTATGAAAAATGTTTATACTTTGTCAGGCGCGATCACTTGGTTGCGCGACTGTCTGTTTGAAGCACTGAAGGCTTGGTTGTGACGCTGAGTCTATGCGACTATACCACCATTGTTTATCAACCAGGAGCTTACTACTTGATTCAAAGAAATGATAGACTCCATGAAATGCATGTTTCCTGGCAATGGCTTGCGCAGTCGGCCATGTGGCTTCACGAGTTGTAAAGTTTTTAGTTCGGGTCGGCCATGAACGTTCTGTTGAACCCGATTGAAGAGGATGCGTATCAGCGGTGGAGACGGCGCAGCTAAAGTAGGCATAAAGAAGCAGGCGGCTGCATCCGCAACGAAATGGCCGCTCGTCAATCAGCTCTGCGCTAGCAAACAGTGTTTTCGACGAATCAGGAGAGCTGGGATAGCCGTTGCGATGTGCTGGGCGCGACAGTAAACAGGCTTGGAACTGGGTGGATCGAGCGCTGCCGCTTCGTCACCATCCACATGTCGTCATCACTGAATTGGCAAACGAGGTTCTCTGACCGCTAAGCCGGCCCAAATGTTCGTACAATAAATGCTGCTACTCCGTACGGAGTACTTTCTGGGAACATTGTTACATAAGAAGATCACTGCCTGAGCGGGATGATGTGATTGTGACTGCGTCTGCCGAGCCTGAAAATGTCGAGCTACGACCGTCCAGCGTGCCACGACGTATTGTTAACGTGGTACCACCAGAGGCCTTAGCAAGACGCTCGCACGGTGCGGCGTAATCGCCATCACCTGGATGGTCAGTGGCGGAAGGCCTGCAGCTGCAGCGGTGCATTGGCGGACTGGGACCACGACCCGCAATGGCGGTGGCTGTCGAGCGCTAACAGGCTTTTCCAGGCCTCTGCAACGCTGCTCTCCTGGCAGGCGAAGGGGGGAAGCCCATTCCCCGGAACAAAGGCTCCCAGACAGGGACTGTTGCGGTAGATATTGCGAGAACTAGAAATGCACTTGCGCAAAGCTCGATGGCTGGTCACCTGCCTTGAAGGCGATGGAAGATTTTGAAGATCAGTTGACAGTCCGCTTGCAGCCACAGCAGCCGTGCGGGTGGGCTGGTGGTGGAGATATGCGGGGGAGCTGCACTGTGTCGTCAGGGACCTACCGCGCCAAGCTGAGCGAACCGCAGGCATCGAGGAGGACATGTTCTGGATAGCGCTGCTGCAAGTTCTGACACTCGTCCTTGCCCTCTCAATGCGTCGAGGCCGTGATGTTGGATGATGGCACGTTGCGTGTTTGAACATACCGCTACGAGCAGGGCGTAGCAAGCAAGCTTTACCTTACCTACGCTTTCCAATTGCCCTGAAACAGAAAATCCCCTTGACGTTGGCGTTATCGACCGGCCTACCAAACCTGCTACGGACCTGGCACCCGCTGTGGCTGACGGTGCGCAGCATTCGAAATCGCACAGTGAGTGGAGCGGTATCTGGAGCCAGTGACGATAGGACCCAACAGCCCGGCCCAGTCTCGCTCGCTGGTCTGGCCCGGGCTTACAAGAACTGACGTTGCTGTCACAACGGCGACAATTCCCTCTCCAACGTTCTCCTCCGCGACTCGATACAGCTTCAGCAACAGCTGCATGTTGTGACCACCGCAGCCTTGCCAGGTACTCGATACCAGCACAACACCAATCGCACTTTGTAAGTGGCTTGCACTCTCTGACTCGCCCTTTCCTTGGGCTCTCAACCCCGAACCAGGGATGCCAGCGGCTCGTCCTATCACCACGACGTCGTCGCTCGCTCGCTGTTCTTATCACCTTGACGTTCTGGAACTAGCGGTCAAGGGCCAGACAACAACGAGCTGTGTTGCGTCTGCGTTTCGAGGAAGCCTAAACCACTTGCTGCGCTCCGTCCAGTCCCTTATCTTGCGTCACTGCCCCCCTGTCCTCGCTCTTGGGTCCTGTGGTTGACGCCAAACACTCGTACCGATCGCTGACATACGAATGCTCTGCTAGGGTTTCGTAAAGACCCCTCCCAGTGTTCCTTTGTCTCAAGACTTCCCGTCCTTGGACGTTCACGAACCCATCACACCGACAACCGACGCCCGGTCCAAAGGCATGTCAGCAGCAGCCATGCAACAAACACCAGCCGTGCCGCCGCGTCCTTCCAGGTCGACGGACAAGGAAACCTCCGGGGCCCCAATGCCCAAGATCCCTCCGCGCCCCGTCAACAAGCGCCTCGATCGATCCACATCGCCAAACCCCGATCGCTTCGCCCCATCGCCGCTCAACGGAGGCATCGTTCCCAAAGACCCCAAGGCGACCTATCTCAGCCAGCACTATGCCCATAAGCAACGGTCCGACGACCCCATTGAGCGATCGGGCAGTGTCGACATGCCCTCAGTTGGCGAAGAGGGCATGGAATACAGCGCCGTCGCCGATGAGCTCAAGCACGATGAGCAGCGAGCGTCATCGCCCGAGCAGACCCGGATGGTTGCTGAAGACCTCAAGCTGCATGCTCCCAAGCCGTCCCTTCCGGCTGTCAGCGCGAAGCAGCAGGTCATGGCTGTCACCCGCACCGATTCCGACCGGGCAGCTTCGTTTGGCATCGGCCGCCCCAGCACCGCCGACGAGCGTGCCACCTCTCGCAACAGCAGCAAGAAGCGCCCGAGCAGTAGCTTTTCTGCCCACAGCGACCATCAAACCGACGACGAGCAGGGTATACCTGAGATTGGGCAGCGTGTGCCCATGAACCCGCACTTGGGTGACGTCCAGGCCCCGTCACCGGGTCCCGGCTCGGAGGGAACAAAGAAGCACCATGGCCGCAAGCTCAGCGCCCGTGGACTGCCCCCGGGGAGCTACGGTCTCCATGGCCACGGAGGGACGCCACAAGATAAGCTTGATCAGGCGTACTACCAAAAGCACCCAGAAGTGCTCGAGAGGGAACAGCATACGCCTCTGCACGATCGCCAGAACGACTTTGCCATGAGCAGCTCGGACTTGAATAGGCTTGTTAGAGACACAGCCAATCGCAAGGCTGCATTGAGTAAGTGACCCAGCTACGTCTACCGAGCAATGGCTTATCAACGTGACAGGCGCATCAGAGCTTCGTGGAACTCCTACAGATGAAATTGCCTTCCAGGCCACCGAAGAATATACGTCTCGCTTTTCGTCTCGCCCGACATCCGCTGCCGCCAAAGGAGTCACTGATTTTGTGGTCGCGCAGAAGGACTCGCATCGGCCCGATGCGGCATCTCCAGATGCAGACACTCCCATTCATGTGGACGATGCTAGGCACCCAGAATATTATTCGTGGGGAAACGAGGACGACGTCGCAGTCGGAGACGCAGAGGAATACAATGCTCCGATTCTCGCACAAGATGAGGTAAAGAAAGGCTCCGCTCGTAGCCAACAGCCAGCTATTCGTCCGCACCCGGAACGCCGCGCCAACTCATTCGATGGCGAGGACCCGCCGAGTCGTCCCACCAGCCGCCCAAGCAGCATTCGTATTACCCACACTCAACCCGACTACTCCTCAACACCTTTGGAAGACGTCGAAGAGTACGAGCCGCTTTTTACAGAGGAAGCAAAGGAAGAAATGCAAAAGGAGAAGAAGCTAAAGCAGGAAATGCCAGCGGACGACAATGAAGACCGCCGTCACTTCCCTAGTAAGGACATCTGGGAAGATGCTCCAAGCAGCGTTCACTACACCACGACAGTTTTGACGCCCGAGGCGCCGGAACAGAACAGGAGGAGGTCCTCTGCATACAATGATAATCGCCCGATCACCCCAGCACAGGCATTCGCTCAGTACCAAGAGCAGTTGGCCGAAAAAGAAGCCAGCGGTCGAACCAACAATTTCTTGTCCCTCTCTGCCGAGGACAGGCCTACCTGGATTGACCACCAGCCTCATTTACAGGTCAAACGGGCTACACCCAATAGGCGGTTCCCAAGCCGGGACGTGTGGGAAGACGCCCCGGAGAGTCACCTCCACGAGTCTGCCCTCTCAGGATCGGCAACGGAAGAAGAAGATAAGCCTGACGTTCCCGCTCGACCGGCGAAGAAGGCCTCGCCAACCTCGGAATCACCTGTCATTCCTGACCGGCCAACGGCGAGGCAAAGCAGCGGCGACGACTCATCAAAACCGCGGCCGCCGGTATCCGACAAGCCGAAGCCGCAGATTCCTCCCCGACCTGCTAAGACCTTGTCAGGAGATTCAAAGGACGGTTCATTCTCAAAGCAGAAGCCACCAGTTCCAAATCGGCCCGTTGGCAATAAGATTGCCGCTCTCCAGGCTGGTTTCATGAGCGACTTGAACAAGCGACTGCAATTGGGACCTCAAGCTCCCAAGAAGGAGGAGGTAGCCAATGAGGAGGAGGAAGCCGAGGAAAAAGAAAAGTCGCCATTATCTGACGCACGCAAGAGCCGGGCTCGAGGTCCTCAGCGTCGAGCCCCAGCCAAGAGCCCAGCACCCGTTGCGGCAGAGACGAAGGCTCCCACTCTAAGCTTGTCGTTCTATGCACCGCAGACATCGTGGGCAATTGATCCGGATCACGGCGACATAGCCGTGAAATTAGAGACTGAAGAGGTAGCAGAACCGGAGGTGAAGGCTGAAGAGCCTCGGCCTGTGGGTTTGGAGAAGACACACGAGCTGGATCAATCGACCAAGGCAGGGCTGGTGGAAGAGTCTGGGGCTATAGAAGCCGAAGTCGAGGCCCAACCGGAAGCAAAGAAGACGGCGGAGGCGGAACCACAGGACGACGTCATTAAAACAGCTCAACATGATAAGAATGAGGTGCCAAAGGAGGCCGAGGGAGACGTGGTAAAGGAGCACAAGACACTTGCGGCAAACATGGCTGGCGAGAGCATTTTGGAGGCAACGCTCGAAAAGGGAGATGATGGAAATGAGGTCAAGCCGGTCGAGGTGCATGAAGACGCCAAGGCTTAGGGTGACGACAGATTTGTCCGAGTATTTTGCCTTTATGTTGACTGTATTTTTGCGTTCGATTCCAGGCTAGTTGCATCGAACGGAACGCCGTTGTTGCATCAGCTCTGGTCAACTCATATAAACGCCGTTGTTCTCGTTGCAAGTTTATTTTGAGTCGCGTTGAATCGCCGACAAGTAGACTACTTAATGTACAAAACCCAAGAGGAGAATGTATCCCACAGGACGGCGGTACCCCTCGTACCCAGTGAAGCAATGCTGAACCCAAGCTACCGCCCCCTCCACGAAGTCTGCTTTTCGTCCGCACCCCGGCGTTCTCTGTCGAGCATCTCATCAAAGTCCTTCTGCGCCTGACTCTTCGCCAGAGACTTCTCCGCATCAGCCCCCGAGAAGCTGTAGTTGTCTCTGGGCCCACGGTACTGCGGGCTGGCATCATCGTCGGTGCTGCCCCACCCACCGGTCGACTGCGGCGTTTCCCACGTCTGTTGTCCCTGCTGACGGGCTCGCGTGGGCTGGTAATGAGACTGTTGCCGGATGCGATCCCAAGCAGAGCCACTATAGTTGCCTGTGCTTTCTTGCTGGCCTGCGGGTGATACGGGGGAAGCGTCGTCGATTTCGTCCGAGGATGCATCCCACGAGCCTCTTGACGAAGGGGGCTGTGATTGGTCTGGTTGGCGATAGCTGTTCCAGCCGGACTGTGCCTGTGCAGGTATGCTTCTTAAATCATCCATGTCTTGCTGCGTTGGGCGATCCTGTGGCGACTCGGACCTCCATGAGTCGTCGTCTTGAGCGTTGTTACCGCCATGTTGACTGCCGGAAGTAACCTGATCGTACATCTCCTGAGTTCGCGCCTTTCCATCCCGCATCATTTCCGTTAGGCGAGGATCCTGCTCCATGGCCGCGCGGTAGCGCATAAAGTTGGCGCCCTGGAAGACGGGCTCTCCAAACGCCCAGATTGCGCCATAGTACGCGGCAAAGCGAGCAGAGTGCCACATGATCTTGACTTGCGGACCACCGGTGACAGGATTGAATCTCCCTTCCATCTTGGGCTTGAAGAAGGGGAAACGCCACGTCTTGCGCCCACGGTATGTCATGTAGACCGCCAGCCCGGTCATAGCCCACTTCCAGACGAGCATGGTATGGATGCTCGACACGAAGTGCTCCGTCAACGCCTGCGTCTCCGTGTCGCTGAACCTCCGACCATTGGCGGCAGCGAGAGACGAGACGGTCGACTCGGCAAGTGCGAGGGTCTGGGTGCGGCCGAAACCGCGCAGCCGGGCGTAAAATGGCGCTTCATAGTCCGGGAAAAGGCGCTGGATCTGTTCGCGGACGACCGGTTCGAACTGCTGGCGGTTCTGCAGAGCACGTTGTCGCTTCTCGTCAATTGCGACTCTGATGTTGCGGGCGTATTCTGCACGACTCATAGTCTGAGGGTCTTTGCCCCCGTTGTTCGGGCTATCCATGGCGAGGTGTGGTCGGAGACGTTTTGATGAGGAAAATGAAGTGGGATGACGCTGTTCGCAGACCTGCAACGGTGACGCAAGAGTTGCAGTACTGGCGGAGCCGCCGCTGGAGCTTTATCGATATGAGGCACACGTGATACGTGCAGTTCTGCTGCTGTTGCTGTGGGGCAACTGCGCTGCGTCGGTCGCGTTCCAGGCCAGGACGAGAGACGCGCCTCCACAGATGCTAAACGCGTCTCCCCAACTATCCTTGCCAACTTGTCCTGGCTGTGAGATCCGCCTTGCGTCCCACATTTGTACCTCCTACGAATGCGGCTCGACAGTTTCCAATGTGCGGTCATGATCAGTACGAATCATGCCGCTACAGAAGTCTTACTCGGAGCGCGTCGGGCTGACCAAAGTGAGCCTCTGTTGACCCGTTGTGTATGCTCGCTCGTCTAACAGTGTGTGCCAGAACCGACAGCCATGGCAGCGATCGCACAGCCATCCTGCCAATCCCCAAACGCCGAAAGCAAAGTCTCTGCTGCGTATATCCGATGACACCAAGAGCAAATTAAACAAGTATCAGTATCAGCCCCCCGAGGACGCAGACACGGGCCCAGGGTCGCCCTCGAAGAGGAGCCATGGCGACAGCAGCACCACGCCACCCACTCGATTGGACTGGCGGGATCTCGTAGAGCCGAGTGCTCCAGTTGAGGAGGACGCGGCTGATATGTCCCCAAATGACAAGATAATGTGGAACAACAAACAGGACTCGCTCTATGCCTCGGCGCTGTCCCCGATGCTGGCTCGGAAGAGGAAGCGCGCTAGGAGCTCGTCTCCAACATCATCGCCGTTAGCAGACAAACCAGCTTCACCGGCAGTCAATGTCGCACAGTTGGCAAAGGCATTGCGATCGCCCTATGCCGACCCGACCTTGGAGTTGTGGGATCGATACTCGCTCAACGGGCCAAAGCATGGAACTTCAGCAGCGGGGGCCGTGAATCCGACCCTGGCACAACTCATGATATCATCGTCTCCGAAGACTTCAAGGGATGCATCGGCACTGCGTGGTGACCAGACCCTGCGACGAGCAGTGAGCTGTGGGCTGCATTGGCCGAAGAGGAGGAATGGTGAAAGGTCGAAACTGGGCGGCCAAGGCAACGGCGAGCAGCGAGAAGTAGCAGCTGCTTCAAAGTCTTCGCTTGTAACGGCGCTACTCGACACGGTGACGGGCAGCTTCAACGACGGATATCCAGACGATACACGCGAAACTGATTTGGACTCTCCATCCCCAAAGAAAAGGCGACTGCGCCCGACGAGCAATGGCTCACCAAGCCGGGCTCCTGGTGATCAAACTAGCCCGCCGGCTTCGGACTATGGCGATGACGATTTTGACGAAGACACATTCATGGAACTGGAGGCGAACTTGAACGATGTGAGTTCCGAGACCGCACCGGCGGCGGCGACTTCAGGCACAATCAGGCAGGAACCGGAGGAGCCGACAAAAGAGCATCGTGTGACTACCGACGAGTTTGAAGATCTTGACGACGGAATCTTTGACGAGGCAGAGGAAGGCAATTTCGAGCTCGATGGTTCCGAAAACGTTCCGACTGCCACTACTCCGAAGGCGCAGCGAACAACAAGTATCATCCTGGGGAGCCCTGGTGATGAGTTTGGAGGCGACTTTGACGGCGACATCGACTTTGACGCTATTGAACTCGCGGCGACCCAATCCGTGCAGCAACACGATGGCCCCTCAGGAACAGTATGTGGCAACGCGACGAGGCTTTCCCAGTGCTCCATTTGCTAAGACAAGGTAGACCGGCCAAAAAGCCAAGACAGTTCAGCGATACTTAGTGACGAGCGTTATAGAGGGTGACTACATCGATCAGTACGGAATCACGCGACCCGATAAGGTAATATCAATCGTTAGGCAGGCCGTGCTTGTGCTGACCTTGAGTAGATTCTGATAATCCAGGCCGATAATACGAAAATCGTCAGAACAGTCCACCTGAGAGGCGCTTGGTTCGATACTCCCGCTCACACGAAATCTTACGTTCATGTCATTGGCGACTTTTCGGAAAAGGGACAATGCATTGTCGACGATGCCCAAAACCTTTTGGTCTTGCATCCTGACCAACTAATTTCGTCCACTGTTGTCGCGGACTCCTTTGGCTGCATGCGTCGAGCTGTCCTCCAGGACCGCGTCAAAGCGACGAGTGAAGCCTCGCCACCGCTAGTATACGGAACGATACTCCACGAAATCTTTCAGGAAGCGCTGCTTGCCAATCAATGGGATCTTCCATACCTCGCGCGGTTGATCGAGAAAATTACCGAAAAGCATGTTGAGGACCTGTACACCATCAAAGTCGGAATGGCGACTGCGCGAGAGCACCTTCAGTCAAAGATGACAGAGCTCAGCTACTGGGCAAAGGCTTTCGTGTCGTCACAGCCAAATGTATGAATCACTGTACTTGAAGTGCAGGGGTGGCCACTGACAATGATGCAGCGCGATGCGATCGTGGAAGACCGAAACGGGAAAACAGCCAACATGGCCATTACGAAGCTGCTCGACGTCGAAGAACATGTCTGGTCGCCGACGTACGGATTGAAGGGCAATATCGACGCCACTGTTGAAGTTGCCATGACGGATGGAAAGCAGAAAAGGACTTTGACAGTGCCATTCGAGGTGAAGACTGGAAAGTATGCAAACAGCAGCCACATGGCGCAGACGGCGCTGTATACTCTACTCCTCTCTGACAGGTACGATATTGACATTGCCTGCGGAGTCCTATATTACATGGAGACATCAAAAACATTGCGAATTCCAGCTATTCGACATGAACTGCGGCACATGATCTTACAACGAAATCAGCTGGCATGCTATGTTCGAGAACGAAGCGTTCAGCTGCCCCCGATGCTCAAGAGCAAGCACATGTGCGGCAAGTGCTATGCCAAAACATCGTGCTTCACCTATCACCGACTGGCGGACAATGGTGACGGGGAGTCGAGCGGCATGCATGAGAAATTTGACGAACTCGTCAAGCACCTTACGCCGACGCACCAGGAATTCTTCATCAAATGGGAGAACCTCCTCACTGAAGAGGAGAAGGAGAGCCAGAAGACGAAGAGGGAACTCTGGACGATGACTAGCGACGAGCGCGAGAAAAAGTCTCGGTGCTTTGCCGACGTGATCATCGAAGAGGGCTCGGCGTCTGTCGACACTGATAACCCTCGCATCAACCGCTACCATTACACTTTTGTCAAACGAGTCCACAAGCCCGGCTTCTCTTTTTTGGGCTCGGAGTTATCTGTCGGCGAGCCGATAGTCGTATCGGATGAGAACGGCCATTTTGCCCTGGCCATAGGCTATGTATCGACCGTTCGAAAGCACAGAATCAGCGTCGCCGTCGACAGAAGGTTGCACAACTCTCGCATCCGGCAACCAGGCTTCGACGAGACCGACAACCAGGTCTTCGCGAGCATTATGGAAGTGTCACCAAAGGGCGGCTCGGTAGATCAAACGCAGGACAGGGTCAAAGAGCCCCCGGTCAGGTATCGTTTGGACCAGGACGAGTTCAGCAACGGAATGGCGACTGTCAGAAACAATCTTGTGCAGATTATGGCCAATGATGCGCCAGCTGCGGCCCAAATTCGGGGCTTGATTGTTGACCTTGCGCCTCCCAGGTTCAAGTCGATGCCCACGCAGTATACAATTGCAGACCGAGAGAGCCTGAATGTCGACCAGAAACGAGCCATTGAAAAAGTAATGAGCGCTCGAGACTACGCGCTGGTTCTGGGAATGCCTGGCACTGGCAAGACGACCACCATTGCACACATCATTCGTGCTCTGATATCCCAGGGCAAGAGTGTGTTGCTTACGTCCCATACGCACACCGCCGTCGACAACATTCTTCTGAAACTGAAGTCGGACAAGATTCCAATTCTCCGCCTGGGGGCGCCAGCCAAGGTCCATCCCGAGGTGCGGGATTTTGCCCATCTCGCCGGCCAGCCGAAACAGACTTTTGAGGAGATCAAAGAAGCCTGGCATGGGACGCCGATTGTTGCTACGACTTGCCTGGGCATCAATCATCCCGTGTTCCAGGAGCGCTCCTTTGACTACTGCATCGTGGACGAAGCGTCGCAGATTACTTTACCCATCTGCGCGGGGCCGATTCGGATGGCGAATTCCTTTGTCCTCGTCGGGGACCACAACCAACTTCCTCCTGTTGTCAGAAACGAGAAAGCTCGAGAGGGCGGCCTTGACGTGAGCTTGTTCAAGCTGCTGTCAGACGCGCACCCAGAATCGGTGGTCAACCTCGAGCATCAATATCGCATGTGTGAGGACATAATGACCTTGAGCAACACGCTCATCTACGGAGGTAAACTTCGTTGTGGCACCGAGGCACTGCGCAACAAGTCCCTTCAGGTTCCGGCCATGAAGGCCCTCAGCCACGTCCACTACGATGCGTCATCTCTCATGCTACCTGGAACGCCTCGATCGTTTTGCACGGGGCCCACTCCGACGCGATGCTGGCTGTACGATCTCCTCGACAGCGAGGCTCGCGTACGCTTTATAAATACGGACACGATGCGGCCCTTGGTTCGCGAAGAAGCCCACGGCAAACGCATCGTCAACTCGGCTGAGGTGCGCATTGTGTCTCAGCTGGTTGAGAGCCTTCTCACCGTGGATGTCCCAGCCAGCGAGATTGGTGTCATGACGCACTACCGCGCGCAGTTGTTCCTCCTGAAAGACAAGCTCAAGTCTTGCACTGGCGTGGAGATGCATACCACAGATCGCTTCCAGGGACGAGACAAGGAGGTCATTGTCCTCAGCCTCGTGAGGAGCAACGAAGCCTGCAACATTGGCGACCTGCTCAAGGACTGGCGAAGAATCAACGTGGCATTTACGCGCGCAAAGACGAAGCTGCTTGTCGTGGGCAGCATGAACACGCTTAAGCACAGCGGCAACGAAAATATGCTCAGTCGGTTCATCACTTTGATGGAGGAGCGAAACTGGATCTACAACCTACCCAGTGACGCTCTCGAAAGCCATCACTTTGAGGAGCTGAGCACGCCGATGACGACGGCCGGCGCGACTCAAAAGGCACCATCGCCAAGAAAGTCGCCAAGGAAGACATTTGTCAGCCAGCAGGGCAAGGAGAACCGTCGACCGACACCGAAGAAGGCAAGAGTAGTAGAGAGGGTGCTGCTGAAGGACAAGCTGATTACGAGGGACATACTCAATGAAATGACAAACGGCGCATATTAGGAAATGCAGGCTTTACGGACGGGCGAAATATGGATATCAAGCATTGGGATTGGCGCATCTATCAGGGTATCAAATGAATCATGCAAATTGCATCAGCTGCCATCTCCGCGATCAGTCTGGTCTTCTGCGTCGGAAGCGTCATCGTGAAACTCGTCGTCGAAGCTTGACATCTCGTCAGCGAAGAACATATGTGAGAGACATCCGGGCTGAGCTTACCCTTGTTCGCCCACGATGAGCTTGGTGTACTTTTCAAGCTCTTCCAGCTGGACCACACATCCCGTTAGGCTCTCATTGTACGAATAGCTGTAAATGGTGCTCCATTTCTTATGCCACCTCACATCGCTCTCCTGGGCATGCTTGGACATGTCCTCCTCGACTTGCGCAGTCTTGGCGAGGAGTCGACGCCTCGCCGCGGCAGCGCTGGGCATGTATCGCTACGGTCCGGAACTTTAGCAAAGTCTCGATAGATTCTAAATTGCGGGCAGAACACCTACAGGAACTTTGCGCTGCGATCGCAACGCGCCCGCGAGGATGTACAGGTTTCCCAAAATAGACGCCACAGCGTCTCGCCGGTAGGTCAAGAGCTGTTCGGCGGCGAGGGGGTTGTCGCGGATGTAGCCGGGGTTGTAAAACAGCGCAGATTGGCGCACGGCAATGAGGTGTTCGAAAAAGCGCTCGCATGAATCAGCGAGGGCGGAGTACGGTGCAGGCTCGAAAGGGGCTCTTAGGCGCATCTCTTTTCGGGTCAGTACCTGGCAAGAGTAAGTATGTGTCGCCCATTCTCTGTTTCCTTCTCATGCAACAAGGTACTCACTAGGAGTTGTCTGATTCGCACGAAGCCTTCTCTCAGGCGGCCCTCGAGCATTTCAGACCTCTCGACATCTTCTGGAGTCGGTTCCTTCCCCTCTTGGAAGTACACATATCTGGCCACCACGCCTGCGGTGCATGAGTAACGGCCCGAGCTTGTCATCATGAAGGGACTTACTTCGATATATGACGCTCATAAAGAACATCATGGACGATAGCGCGCTTCTCAGCTCATGCCTCGCCACAAACGGCCACAAAACCCAGTTCACGAGGATCGGCACCGTGGTGCCGACGAGGAAGGCGATGCCTTTGAACGTCGCGAGCGACGCAGGCGAAGGACCGCCGCTCTTGGCTTGAAGCCCAAGCGAGATGACTGCAAACGATAGGCACCCAACCAACCCGGATCGCTAGCTTCATTGTCAACCAGACATCCCCGATAACTGCCTGATGGCGAGAGATACTTACTGGATGCGAGCTTTGAGTGAACCGGTATAGCATGGGAAGCATATACACGGTGGCAAACACAGCCATCACGTATGGGTTCCCGTTGCCAGCAGCGTATGCAGCGCCGCCCCACGCAGCGCCTAGAATTGCTATCAAGGCTCTGATGACGAGATCCTGCGGATTGCCTCCAACCCGGGGATGGATTGTTATCCAGCTCATTGTGACAGCCCACCAAGCCTCATAATCGTCCCACCAGCCAAGATTCAAGTAGCCGGGGACAGAGAGAAGACCCGTGACGATGCAGACTTTGAACGCGTACTTGCTATCGAAGCCTTGAAGGTGATAGAAAATGCGCCACGTCTTGTATCGAAGCTTTCTTCCCTTCGGCCTGGTCTTGGCGCCAGCCTTCTCGTCCACGGTGGCGGAAGTGTCCCGGGTGCTTGCATTAACTTTTTCGTTTTCGTTGGCTCCCCGGGATGTTGGTTTGTACTCTGTAGCTGTGATCTTGTCGAGTAGTTGTGCAATTTCAGCAAAGGTGATCTGGTAGGAACCGGCGGCTACACCTCCGCGGTCGTGCCACACTTGGGCGTTGGTTCGATGGACTGCTTTCCGGAGTGGATATGATGGACGATATATGCGCGGCCAGTCCGATGCGTGCTGCATGGAGTGCACCTTGACCATGAGATTCTCAATGGTGGAAGCGGCTTCGCGGACGTGCCTAGCGAACACGAAGAGCTTCACAACCTCAGCGTCTTGGATAGACGAGGCAGGAGACTTATCCGAGTCCAGCAGATTGGACTCCACAGAGTCGAAGTCAACTTTTGCTTGTGCCATTTGAGCTTGGATCGGCGCAACATCCGACGAGATGCTTGCCGACGGGCCTAGATATCGGCGATAGCCAGATAGGTCCATGAGTGCCGCGTCGCATCTCAGCAGGCCTCCAGATACGCAGGAGAGGAGGGCCTTTGTGGGCTCCGCGAGTTCCCTTCTCGCTCTGCGACTGACACACGCATCGCTCGAAGTCGGATCCATACCGTTGGCGTTGTCGGATGAGGCAGAAGTAGGTCCCTCAACAGGAACGACAACGTCACCCGCAACCCCGGGATCATTGAAAAGGCACGTCTCTGTGTCTAGGGAAAGGAGTGCGCGATTGACAGCCTGAAGGAGGTTTCGCAGGTCCTGAATATCATCTGGTCTGAATCTTGTGATGGTGATGTCCATTCGCATCTCCCGCAGTGTTTGCGACAAGTTCACGAAAGCTTGTGCCAGCTGCCGCCTGAGCCTTTTGTCTCGCGGGCGTGGAATATCGAGGGATGCCTGAAACTATTAGCGAGATCGGCAACCCAGCGCGATGACACTAAACATACCTGCATGACGGCAAAGGAGCTATGCAATGTAGTTGCCACAGCTCTGGCCCCGGCGTCGGGGAAGACCAAGCAATTTACAACAAGAGCAATAGCTTGACCAAAGAGCCATGGGACGCCATAGTTGAGCAGCTTAGGCCACTCGATGTCGCGGCTACTCGTCTCAGCCAAGGTCGTGAAGATGATGGCTATGCCACAGCATAACACTGCTTGGTAAAATCTGATGAAGAAAGATCGTGCCCAGGCGATGGAAGTCATGAGCAGAGCAAGGAAGAGAGCCAAGATGCCACCGTACCCGGCCTGCGCGGGGGCTGTCGACGTAGATAGCAGCAGGCCTACAGCGCCCCATCCCAGCCCGGCGGCTGTCCCTGCGATGGTGAGGATGGTGCCGTCTACTTGCGCCCCAAATGACCGAGCCGGGTGATTGATGAGGACGGAGACGACCGTTATGTAGTGGTACCGGCCGAGCCAGTCCCGGACAGTGGGGACGAGGCACAGGGCGTATGCCACGAAGAATGCCGTGAAGGATTTGAGGAGCCGAATACCAGCTCGAGTCGTCGTGACTCGTCGAAACACAGACCGCAGCTCGTGCCATTGCCTCGGCAAGACGTGTCTGGGAGCGAAAGGCGAAGCCTCGTCAAAGTCGGCCGCCAGCGTGTCTCTTGACTGTTGCAGGAGGTCCTCGGTAGAAAGAGGAGGTGGCTTCAGGAAGACGGCGTCGAAGAAGCCATCTCGCAGCTCGGAGACGCCATACGTCTCCGTATCCATCCTCTTATCCGAGTCCATCTGCCTCATCTGCGTGCGGCGGATGGGTGAGCCACGCCTGCTCTCTGCGCTTGGCGCAGCATCCGTGGGCCGGATGTTGTCAAGAGGTATGGCTCGGGGTTGGATGAGTGCATGGGGTGCATGCAGCGTGAAGAATACGCAAATGCGATTGAGTTCTGCTCTGGCACCATGGCCTGGGGCAATGTGGAATCATCACGATCGAGGTACCGATCACGCGCAAGTTGGCTGCATTTGGTACAAGCGCTTGGGCGGGATTCGTATTGTTCCACACTGTACTCGTAACAGTGACCGAATGAATACTCGGGTTCTCGACTCTTCATGCCTCGTTAAAACAAGAAAGCTGTCGCGTATTCTCCATATTTGCCTTGACCTCCAGATTGAACTTCCCAGCAAGATTCCTCTCCTCCATTTAACCGTTCTCCATTTCTCGGCGCGAACTGTTCATGATTCATGGTCGCAAAACGAAGTCTACATCGGCACCAGTCACAAATGCTCCCAATACAGATCAAGCGGCTCTCTGTGCAGTCATGAAGAATGATGCGCGGGAAACATGTCACATTTAAATATGGGAGACAAGAATGAGGTTGAATGCCGGGCAATATTGTTGCTGACGGCAGATATTAGAGCATGCCGCAGCATTGTAGAGCCCGGGCCGGGGGGGTCTTTACCAATGTGGTAAGCGCATCACGTGATCCACTCCGATATACCGGCCTCAGCTTCAACGACGAACGCTCCTCTGCGACTTCACCACGCCTGACCAACCCAGCCATCGAGGCACGAACGACGTCCGCACCGCAATCCACCGCCCACGGACGCGCATCAGCCCCAATGGCCCTCCTCCGACACGCCGTCGCCCCGCTGCGAGCGGTGCGCTGCGCCCGCCAGCCCCTCGCCGCCTCCTCGCGGTCCTTTGCCGTATCCTCCCGACGACAAGGCGGCGGCCACGGCAACGAGTCGCAGTTCGACCCCCCCAGCGGCTGGCTCTGGGGCATCAAGCCCGGCGAGAAGCCCGAGGCCGAGGGCTGGGAGTGGCCCATGTACCTGTTCTGCGGCAGCCTGCTGGCCACTGGCATTGCTCTTGCCTTTAAGCCCGATACGACGTGAGTCTCCGCCATGCCTCGCACGAGCCGCATCGATTGCGCATCACGGGTCCATCTAACTCGTCGGCGCGCTCGGAATCGTGCGCTGTGATGCCGCATCTGACCGCTCACCACGGCTGGTGCGGCATTTCGATACGTGGACACTCGCTAATGCATCTTCACAGCGTCTCTACCTGGGCTCTCGAGGAAGCGCGACGGAGGTTAGAGGCCGAGGGAATCCTGCCCGACCCCTCGCCGAACCAGGCGCAGGAGAAGAAGGATTAAGGGGCGAATTGACAAGGCGCGAGGGATAGACGGGAGACGCGCCGGTGGTTATGAGGGGACTGGGCCGCGACGTGCGAACAAATGTATATGATTTCGGCCTTTTTTTTCGTTCTGGGCAAAGAGAGACTCCTTCAATGGTATGAATCACTAGACTTGGGAATTGCAACTTGCTGCGAGCTCTCCTGACTCTGAAGGGTGTCTTGTGTTACATTTCCAACGATAAGCAGAAATGACATACAGAGCCTTGCTTATCATGCGCACACAATGCAAAGGGCATGAATTCTGGGTAATTGTCTGGCTGTTGCCTGTTCAAGCTACCTTTCTCCAAAAGGGAACAGGTAATAATACTCTAATTCTATTACGCATTTTGTACTTTTCAGTTAAGCTTGTGGCTCCACTCGTGCTCCTCATCGCCGTACTGGATGGCCTCCATCCACTCCTTGACCTTCAAGGCAACCTCGCCGGACTCCTCGGTCTCCTTGAGACCGCAGTCCACCTGCTTGCCCTTCCATGCAATGGTCCTGATGGGGCTGACAATGGCTGCGGTACCGGAGCCAAAGGCCTCGAGCAAGCGGCCCTCCTGAGACGCCTCGTATATCTCCTTCATGGTGTACTTGCGCTCGATGACCTTCCAGCCCTCTGGGACCAGGCGCTCCCTGGCGAGCTGCAGCACCGAGTCTCGCGTCACGCCTTCGAGGATGGTGCCGTCCAGCGGGGCCGTGATGAGCTCCTTCTTGCCCGTCTCCTTGTTCTTCATGGCGACGAACATGTTCATGGTGCCGACTTCGGTGACGTACTCTTCCTCGCCGAAGAGCCAGAGGTTCTGCTGGTAGCCACGGCTGGCGGCCTGCAGCTGAGGGACAATGCAAGGCGCGTAGTTGGCGCCGAGCTTCTTGTCGCCAACACCGCCAGGCCAGGCTCGCACGGCGTAATCGGTCGCCTCGAGGGACACGGCCTTGAAGCCAGTGGGGTAATAGGGGCCAACTGGTGAGGCGATGACGTACAACAGGGCCGAGCCGGGAGCCCCAACGCCGAGGGTCTTCTGGGTTCCAATCATGGTGGGGCGGAGGTAGAGGGAATAGCCTCGCTGGTCCGGGATGAAGCGGGAGTCGAGCTTGGTGAGCTTGCTGATGAGCTCGACGAAGCTGCTTGGGTCAAAGGTGGGCAGTGCAATGCGCGCGGCCGACTTGTTAAGACGTTCCATGTTCTTTTCGGGACGGAACAGGCGAACATTGCCGTCCTTGTCCTTGTACGCCTTCATGCCCTCGAAACATTCAAAGGCATAGTGGAAGACGCACGTGGCGGGGTCAAGGGACAAGTTCTGGTAGGGGGTAATGTGCGGTTCCAGCCAGCCCTCGTCTTGATTCCACTCGATGGAGAGCATGTGGTCTGGAAGACTGTGTTAGCGGCGAGTACCAGCGAGAAAGGGGTCCCAAGACACACCAGTAAACTCCTTTCCAAACACCAGGTCTTCCGGTTTGCTCAACTTCTTGGGGTTCTTGGTCTTGGTGGTTGACAGTTTTGAGGCATCGAGGATGTGATGCTTGGCAGCCGACGCGGCTTCGGCCTTGATACTGAAGAGGCGAGCCGGCTGGGAGGCTGGGAGCGCCCGCGAGGACCTGCATGCGGTCCGCAGGGCGCTCCGCGCGAGACGGGCGGGCTGCATAGAGATTGGCAGCGGAGTACAGTGAGAACGGTCGACTGCGCGCGCTGCGAGACCAATTGCTGGGGAAACAGATGGCAAACTATCCCCGCGGAGTCTTCAGGCGGAAAATGGGCCAAACGAGGGGATGGTCGAGCCGGGGCGGTATGGCGCAAGTGTCGAGGCCGGGTCTTGGAAAGATAAATGGTGTTTCGGAGCGGTACCGGAGCCCATTCCAAGAGACATTATGCCGCTGACAGGGTCGTGTGCGCCCTGCGGGGGGCCGAAGCTAAGCGCTAAAAGCTCGGCATATCAGCAGCGTTGCGTGCGAGTTGAGCGCCAAGGTGCGGTGCAGGGTAGGCGGGCCAGCCTTGTTCACCTGGGGCTGGTTGGTTAGTCAGGCTTGGCACCACGAAGCTCCAAGTTATCTGGCCCAATGCAGCTGCGACACCGAACGTCTGAGCAAAAGAAGAGCATTCGCCATCGCCATTGCGCAGCTCCAGAAACCGAACCGAAAGCGTCCTCTGCACCACATCTCCTCGATCGGGAAACACGCCGGCTCTTCCGCGCCGAATTCTCCGTTGCTGGGGGTGACGACTCCCTCGTGCATCGCCACATCCCAATCTTAAGCTATCTGATAGCTCGGCGACATGATATCGCAGACCTCCCGTCCACGCCCAGCGTAATCGCAGCATGTTTTCCTCGGCGCTCAAGTCCATCTCCGCCACCAACATCACCGCAAACTACTCCGTGTCCCCGAACCCGACGTCAGCGGCCGGCCCGTGGAAGATTTACGATGCAAAGAAGAAGTCGACGGGCAAGGCCTACAGCGTCTTCGTCTTCGACAAGAAGTCGCTCGAGAGCCAAGGCCACTCGCTCGGCCGGTCCGGCGCATCGTCTTTCAAGCGCAGCGTCGACGAGGTCGTCGAGCGCTTGAAAAAGGAGGCGTCCAGCCTCGCCAAACTGCGCCATCCGAGCATCCTCGAGCTGGTCGAGCCGGTCGAGGAGACGCGCGGCGGCGGCTTGCAGTTCGTGACCGAGGCTGTGACCGCGTCGCTGGCGAGCGTGTTGCAAGAAAAGGACGACCAGGACAGGTCTGGTCCCGGGAGCCGATCGAGTCGCTATGTCACGGAAGACGCGGATGGCGTACGGCGGCGGAGGGAAATCGAGATTGACGAGCTCGAAATCCAAAAGGGGCTGCTGCAGCTCAGCAAGGCGCTCGAGTTTTTGCACGAAAACGCGGGACTCGTGCATGGCAATTTGACGCCCGACGCGGTTCTTATCAATGCCAAGGTATGTCTTCGTCGCTGTCTTTCAAGGCCCCTTCAAAGCCTTATTGACTGACCACGACACAGTCCGACTGGAAGATTAGCGGCCTGTCGTTTTGCAGCCCCGCCGAAGGCTCGACCAAGCCGACATCAATCCACGGCATCAACTTACACGAAGTGCTCAACATGGATCCGAGGCTGCCCAAATTTGTTCAACTCAACCTCGACTACACCTCGCCAGACTTTGTCCTCGACAACAATCTGACGCCCTCGGCGGACATGTTTACACTTGGATTGTTGTCCGTCGCCCTGTACAACTCTCCTCACCAGTCACCCCTGGAGAGCCACGGCAGTCTCTCCTCGTACAAGAGGCTATTCTCGTCTTCATCAAGCGTGCCCTCCTCGACAAACAATTTCCTCTCATCTCGCCCGCTGCCCAAGGAGCTCTCCAGCCATGTGCTGCCGCGGCTTATTACCAGACGACCTGCTCAACGGATGACGGCTCGAGAATTCCAAGAAAGCGAGTACTTTGACAACATTCTCGTCTCGACAATCAGGTTTCTCGACTCGTTCCCTGCCAAGACACCGAACGAGAAGGCACAGTTCATGCGAGGCCTCAACAAGGTCTTGCCGTCGTTCCCCAAGTCTGTCATGGAGAAGAAGATTCTGCCGGCATTGCTGGAAGAGCTCAAAGACAGGGATCTGCTGTCTTTGATCCTCCAAAACGTGTTCAAGATAGTCGAGCTGCTGCCTTCGGCCCGACGGGCATTCGGAGAAAAAGTCCGGCCAGCGCTCAAGGACATTTTCGTGGTGAATGCAAAGCAAACCCAGGAAAAGGACGCAGCCAGGGACGCTGGTCTGATGGTTTTTCTCGAGCACCTATCAGCGGCTGCGAACAACAGCTCGGGAAAAGAGTTCAAGGATGGTAAGTAAGTCGAGATCGTTGAGCTAATAAGTGAGACTAACGGTTCCGCACATAGATATCCTGCCAGTGATATTGGCCGCAATTGAGTGCCCAACTCACTCCATTGTAGACGCTGCTCTGAGGTCACTGCCCACGGTGCTACCGGTGCTGGATTTCAGCACCATCAAGAACGAGCTTTTCCCGGTGGTGGCGACTGTCTTCAGCAAGACAAACAGCCTCGCGATCAAGGTCCGCGGTCTGCAGGCCTTTGTCATCTTGTGTGGCGGCTCGGCGGACGCAGCAGCCGACGACGGGCTCAACGGACTCATGACGGACAAGAAGGCGCCCTCATCATCTAGCGCCCTGGACAAGTACACGATGCAGGAAAAGATCGTGCCATTGATCAAGGCAATCAAGACAAAGGAACCGGCCGTCATGGTCGCTGCTCTGAACGTGCTTCGCATCGTCGGGCAGACCGCCGACGCCGAGTTCGTGGCCATGGATATCCTGCCCGTTCTCTGGAGCATGAGCCTGGGGCCGCTACTCGACCTCAAACAGTTTCAGACGTTCATGGAGCTCATCAAGAACCTGTCGAGGCGCGTGGAGGATGAGCAAACAAGGAAACTTCAAGAAACGTCTGGAGCATCCAACGGGTCAACGGCAGCCGTCAACGAGGACTTCCTTGCCTTTGGTGGCGTGACCGGCACGACGTTTGACTCGAGCGGCGGCGGCAACGAAGACGACTTTGAGGCGCTAGTCAAGGGCAAGCCAGGTGGAGGCGGATTGTCGAGCAACGGCTTCGCGAGCTGGGACGAAACGCCCTCGGGCATGTCGTCGACGACCACTGTAACCAAGTCGACATCGAGCACGCCCCAGACGCCAGCCTTTTCCTGGTCCACGCAGCATCCAACGAGCCCGACGGGTGTTCCTGGTCAATCGAGCCAAGGAGCGGGGTTTCGCACCGTGACGCCCGATCTCGCACGCTTTGCGACGCTGGCACCGTCGTCCACCCAGTTCAGTCAGCCGCTACAGCCTCAGCCGGCGCAGTCGAGCTTCCAGCCTCCCGCCCAGCCCGTTGCGTCTTCGTCCGTTCAATGGGCGTCGGCCTCGTCGGCCACCCCCAATCCTTGGGCGTCTCCCACTACGCCCAGCTACGCTCCAAACTACACCTCCAGCAACCCTACGCCGTCTTTTGCACGCAGCTCTGGGCTTGGCAGTGGCAGCATGGCGACGTCCATGTCCAGCATGTCGCTAGGACAGCGGCCGACCATGGGCGACACGCGCGGCTCGTCGTTTTCCCTGCCGCCCCCGCCAGGCAGCAGCAACGCGCAAGGCAGCGGCTTCGGCATCAAACCCCCTCCTGCACCGCAGCAGCAGACTGGTTGGGCGGCGGGCGGCCAAAGCACGACGGGACACAAGCCGCCCTCAGCAGGAATAGGCAGCGCCGGCTCCGGTGGCAACGCGCCGAGCGGTGGCCAGCAGAGGTCCGGGCTGGACAAATACCAGAGTCTGATTTAGCCGTGGCGTTTCTGTTGGGTTAGCAAGCATAGATGATATGAAGAGCGTTGAATTATAGACATGTCGCGCTGTTTGCTACTGCATGGGTGCGGCGAGGGCTGAACGCGTGGATACCAGAAAATCAATCATGTGGCACGTAGCAAGTTGATTGTATTGTTGATGGAAGTCATGTCGCGACAGGCGCTTTCGACCGCAGAAACAAACGCTCTACGGAAACCAACAACATTTCTACATCTGATCTAGCATATTTTCTCGGATGAAAGGATGGACTGCCCCTTCTGCGCAGCAATGGTTGTCCGCCTCTGGCAGTCTAGAAACCACCTGTCCAGCCAGGGCGAACTCCTCCAGAAGACTCGGTTAGAAAGATGAAATAGGTCCACAGACATGACGAGAAATCAGGCAAGATATCAATTGGACAAAGAGGAGAACAATGGGTATCCTCTCGTCCACCTCGTAAACGCCTAACACCTGTCCTTGACTCCATGCCGCATTTGAAAAACAATGTTCAAGTCTCGGTGCGAAAGAAAGAAAATCAAAGAAACATCTTGGCCGAGGTAGCAAAATTTGGCTCATCAGCCGGTTCCATTCGGGACCTTGCCCTCGGGATTGACAACTTCAAAGACATGCCGGCTCTTGTAGCCCGGCTCGGGGCTTACGTCGATCTTTTGGTTTTTGGGCACCATCTCGTGCTTGAACGGCCAGTCCAAGCGGCGGCAGAGCTCTGTGACGACGACGTCGCAGTCGCCGAGCAGGTCAATGTCAAAATTAATGTGGCTGACGGCCTGGCGAGAAACGTAGATCTGCGGTATGTGCGGCGGCAACCAGCTCACAATCTCGGACACGGGCGTTACCTTGAGCGACGTGCCGATGACGACGACCAGGTCCACCTTGTCGCGGTCATTTTCCGTGAGCCTCTTTGAAAACTCGTCGGGCAGGGCCTCGCCAAAGAAGGTGATGTCGGGCTTCATGACGCCCGCTTGCGGGATGTCGTACTCGGAATCGTCATCGTCGGAGCTGTCGTCAGCCGACCACCGCCGGCGGCGCTTGTCGGCCCCTGCAGAGCGCTTCCGCTTCGCCGAGGCGCCGTTGGGCCGCAGCGACTGCACACAGCGCGGGCAGCGGGGGATGTTGCCGGATCGAATGTCTGGAAATATTTTCTCGCCTTGGATCTGGTAGCCGCACTGGACGCAGCTAGCAGTGCCGAAGCTACCATGACACTGAATAAGTTTCTCCTTGGGCAGGCCAGCCTTGACCTCGAGATTGTCGATGTTCTGCGAGTAGTTTGTGAGGAGCTTGCCGCGCTGGTGCAACATGGCGATGAACTTGTGCGTGGGCGTGTAGCGGTCCGTGGCGGGCACAATGTCCTTGGCGACCGAGTAGAAAATGGTGGGATCTTGCTTGAAGACGTCAATGTCGAAAACTTCTTGCGGGTCGTTGAGGCCCAGGTGCTCCAGCTTGGAGTACAGGCCGGTGCCCTTGGAGCGGAAATCAGGGATGCCGAGAGAGGTGGAGATGCCGGCGCCGGTGATGACAATGATGTTGTTGCACTTGGCTATGAGGTCGACGGCGTCACTAACGGAGTTGTAGCGCGCCAGCTTGGCGCGCTTGGACAATTCGCGTGAGATTGCCAGCGAAAGGAGGCTAAAGTAGGCCTCGTCGGGCTGCCCCTCGAGAAAGGCCGGGGGCTTGATGCCAAAGGCGCTCAGCAGCTTCTTGGCCGTGTAGCGACCGGCGTCGACGGTGCGCTGGCAGAAGACGGCCGGACCGTACTCTCGCACCTCGCGACGGAGGCGACTGGCCTCTTCTGGAGTGCAGACTTCGGATTCTAGGAGTACGAGTTAGCATGATGGTAAATTGGTTCAGGCAGGTTGCCCAAGTCGAATGTCTGCATAGTTGGGACCCCGGAAAACTCGAGGCGGCGTAGCCAATTCACTCTGACGTGAGAAGATGACGGGAAGCGGGACCCGGAACATGAATTGATGAGTCAAATAATTACTTACTGTTGCTCGAGTCGGCGGCGCCATTGCTCAGCTCCTCAAAGACGTCCTCAAAGAGGGAGTCTGTCTCCCACGAGTCGCGCACGTCATTGACCCTCTCCTCGAGCTCCGCGAGCGAGACATTGACAGCCGCGTGCTTGATCTCGGCGAGTGTTGGGTTTTCGGGCAACTTCTCGAGCGCCTCGGCGTTGGCCTTGCGCCGCGGCAGGGCGACGGTCTTGCCGGCAGCGACCCGTTTCATCGTCATTCGAATCAAGGGAGAGTACTGTAGCAGAGGCAGACCCGACAATGAGAGGTTCAACAGACAAAGAAGGTTCAGCTCAAGCCGTTGTCGTGCGGTGGTGCAGGAAACAAAGTAATGTCTCTACGCGCTGGAAGCGCAGTCAGTCGCGGTGGAAGGCGTTTTAAGAAGTTGTGCTCTTTTGTCTCAGTTGGAATGGCGATGGCGAGGGTGAGGGTGGTGCAGGGTTGCTGCGACGTAGCATCGGCGAGCCGAGTGCGTATACGATGAATGAGGAATGACCAAGGACAAACAAAGAGAAACACGCCGAGGACTCAAGGGGGGAGAAAGTCAAAGCGGCGGCCGCTGCAACGATGCGATACCACACTTGTCACGGGCAGCAAAAGCACAAAGCGAAACGTGCTTTTGGAGAAAGGAAACAGTGTGTGTGTGAGGTGAGAACAGGGTTTTTGGGATGGTGGTGGTGGTGGTGGTGGGAAGAGAAAAGGGACTGACTGCAAGCGGGCGGAAAATCAAGATGGCAAGGGAGAGAGGGGATGAGATAATACAGCAGCAAGCTACGGTACCTTGCTTGGGGGTGTGTGTGTGAGTGAGTGTGCAATGCGCGGAAGGTGGCAAGGCACAAGTTACATAGTACGCTGGGCGAGGGATGATAGGGAAGACTCAGGCCGAGAGAAAGATCGAGGGCCTGGCTACGTGTACCGTGCCATTCCATTCTTATGCGCGCAACGAGTCCGTACGAAGAGGCCAAGTCCCGGGTCCATCCATCCCTCCCATCCAATCGAATCGAACTCGACATCAAGGTCGGGGCTCTTGGCCACGACTCAGAGAGTGATGACAAGCCAATTCGTCTTTGCAGCCTGCCCGATACTCAACCAGGCAAGCCGCACGACAACCACAACGACGCAACTGTCCTCCTCGAGCAGACGGGGCCATGATGGCGAGACTCTGGCTTTGCATGCCAGCCCAGGTGCCAGTCGCTAGTCCCCTCCATTTGGCCAGTGCCAGTTGTCAACGACGCCCAATTTTTTTTTTACTTTTAGCGCGCCAGAGTTATTACGTGCGAGATGTCTGCCCGAGCCGGCCTCGTCGACGCCGCCTGAAACTCTGTCTTCTCGCCCTGCCAACGGCGACTCTGCAATTGCAAGCAAACTATAATCTGTGCGAGGGGCATTTCCAAAGCGTTGCTGCGAGTTGCGTTTTCCGTCATTCATGAACCCACTGACTGCCTCCTTACCGAGTGCCAAGTACCGAGTACCTTACTTTCGGATACGGACTATCAGACCGCTTTAATACGCGGTAGCGTCGCTGTGGCGCCACAAACACACAATCATATCGCCTTGTCATGCCGTACATTGCCGGCACACTCCAAAGCGAGAGGGAGGGGGATTCACTGATTCGGCTGTTGCTGGTAAAGTGCGTCTCGTCAATCTGCGACTCCGCTCGCATTTACTCATGCGTACTGCGGAGTCTACCTCTCGTACACGCCCGAGACATCCGCCCGTTGCCACCGGGCAGCATTCATGACGAATATGTTCCGCGATGCGTCTTTCCGTCACAGAGCCTTGGCCCGGCAAAGACGCAAGCAGTCTCCATGGGCAGGGGCAGGCAGGTTGTTGTGTCGTTACTCACAACCAACAACACTCAACCAACATGCCTCTCCTGCCTCTTCGCTAATTACCCACCCCTTCTCGCATTCGCCGGTGCACTAACTGAGCAGGTAATGGCGAGTCTCATGGCGCCACACAACGGCAGCGGCTAACGGCATCTCTGAGCCTAGAGCTGAACCCCTCAAGCAAACTCCTCCAATAGCACCACCGCCGACTCATGCAGTGTTGTCTTCCCTGCTCAATAGTCTGTACTTCGTAATCCGTGCCGAGTAGTCAACACAACACATTCGGGGCACGCCTTCAACCCTTCGCGCCACGTGAACCCGTTTCACCCGCTCGTTGCGTTATCGACAATCATTATGGCGCCCGTAAACTCCTAGACGGAGCCATCATGGGCATACGTTTTGTTGGGCTGTCAATGCTGCATGGATCACAAGAACAAGTCGTAAAGCCTCTTCATCTTGACACGAATGTAATTAATTCTGTCTATCATTGATGCTGTTGGGAATAAGAATAAAGAAAAAAGAGGTATGAAGCGGCCCAAGAGGGTCTCAACAAAACAATGCCCTTTGGGTACGCGCCCATCCATTTACTCCGGTTTTCGCGCCTCGCTATTTTGTGCATCAGTCGCTTCGCTTTTCCGCCCTATGCTTCCCTCCATGGTCGTCCTGGGCTCGCCGCCGTCCTCCGGATGTTGGCGGCGCATCTCCGGCGACCATCCCGCCGCTACTCCGGCGGCCATGATTCCCGCCATGACCGTGGGCGCCCCCAGCGCCGAGTTGGATCGCGATCGGTTCGATCTCGACCGTTGTCGCGAGTCGGGCGTCGCAGCGCGCGACGCCCCAATGCTGTCCCCCCTTTCCGGCACCGGCGACGCGTTGATCGAGTTGGATCGCGAATGGGATGGGCTCCTCGATCGTATCAGTGTCTCCTTGGGGTGCGCGATGGCGAACTTGAGGTTGTTCAAGCGGCCGCCCTTCATTAGCCTGAGGAAGTTGAGCTCGTCTCGCACTTCGGCCAGCGGCTCAGGGTACTTGTCCATCTCCTCGTCAGAAATCGTCAGCCCGGGTACCTTGTGGGCCCGCTCCTTAAGGAAGTTGGGCACCAGGGCCAAGAGCACCCAGTCGGGAATGAGGCGAATCACCACACCGACGGGAATCGAAAGGGCGCCGAGGATGAGGGCGATGCCCCACAGAGCAGGATCCTGGCCCCCCTTTGCAATCTGGAAGGCCGCGCCGCCGACAAAGATGATCAAGACCTGCCCGCCGCACATGATGGCGCTGATGCCTATGAAGAACCAGTTCTTGGTGAGTCCCTCGAATATGTTGAAGTTGTTGTCCAGACGACGGTTGCTGTCAATTCATTAGCAAGAGTGCTTCTCGAGGCGTTCTCGGCAGTCGGGGCACTTACTTCCACTGGTTGAAGATTTGCATCCACACAAATGTGTTGAATACCAGTGTGTTGATCTGATCAGTCGGCAGGGGCTCGTTGGTGATAATGCCATCGATGAGACCCTTGGGAACTCCATAGTACAGCATGAAGGTGATGACGAGCTGGTAGATGGCCTGGCCCAAAATCATCTTCCACATCGTCGTTGAGATGATCGAAGAGCCCTTTTTCTCGGGCTTCCTGTCTAGGACGCTGTCCTGTGGAGGATCGGTGGCCAACGCCAGCGCCGCGAGGGTATCCATGATGAGATTGACCCACAGCAGTTGCACGGCCGTCAGGACTGCCTTTTCCTCACCGCTCGACACGGCCGTCACAAAGGTCAGGATGACGGCCGTAACGTTGACCGTCAGCTGGAACTGCAGGAACCGCTTTACGGCGTCGTTGACGGCGCGACCCCACTTGAGAGCTTTGACAATACTGGAAAAGTTGTCGTCCATCAAGATGATGGCCGATGCCTCCTTGGCGACCTCGGTACCGGCAATGCCCATCGAGAAACCGACATCGGCCATCTTGAGTGCGGGCGCGTCGTTGGTTCCGTCACCAGTGACGGCCACAGTCTCGCCCTTGTCCTTGAGTCTCTTGACGAGGATGCGCTTGTCCTCGGGGCTGGACCGGGCCAAAACGTGCAGCTGCGGAATAATCTCATCCTGTTGCAGCTTGCTGAGGTTGCGAAAGTCTGGGCCTTCCATGACAATGCTGTTCGACTGCAAGATGCCACATTCCTTGGCGATGGCTTGGGCGGTGATCTTGTTGTCACCCGTGACCATGCGGACGACAACGCCTGCCTTTTGGCAAAGCTTGACGGAGTCGTACACGCCATCTCGCAGCGGGTCCTGGATGCCGACGATGCCAATCAAGGACATGTGCTGGAAAATGTCCTCAAACTCAATCTCGTTCTTGCCACCATCTCCACGACGGGCAGTCTTGGGTGGCCAGGTGTCAAAGTCTCGGTAGCAGATACCAATTGTACGCAGAGACCGCATTGCGTAGCTCTCGATGAGACGTGTAATGGTTTCCGCGTTGTTGGCCGACAGCTCCACAAGAGAGTCGTCGACGGATGGGTCCCGCAGAACTTGAGTGCACTTTGCAAGAAGAATTTCTGAAGCGCCCTTGACATAGAGCCTGGCCTTGCCCGATGGGAGCTGGACGACGATGCCCATGCACTTGCGGCCAGAGTCAAAGGGGATAATTTGAAGCGTGGTGGCGTTCTCTCGCTCCTCACTTACGGGGCCCAATGCTAGGTGAGCTTTGGCAAAGAGGAGCAGCGCTGTCTCGGTCTTGGATCCGATGAAAGTCTTCTCTCCGTCGACTTCTCCCTCAAAAGCGGTCGAGTTCAAGGCAATCGATTTGAGAAGTAGGTCCTTGACGGGGGCACTCAGCATGGACGCAAACTCGGACGCAGAAATGTCGGCACTCGTGTCAAATGGCTCAGGGACCTCGTCATCATCGTCGTCGTCTCGTGAAAGAGGTCGCGCGCCACCGAATCTGTGGCTGGTTCCGATGGTGCCTGACACGACTTGCATTTTATTTTGCGTCAGAGTCCCCGTCTTGTCTGAGCAGATGGTCGTCGCATTGCCCATGACCTCGCACGCCTTGAGATGTCTGACCAGGTTGGCGTCCTTCAGCATGCGAGTGGTAGCGAAAGCCAACGCAAGCGTAACGGCAAGTGGGAGACCCTCCGGAACAGCCACCACGATAATGGTCACGACCACGATGAAGATGTTCAGAAACATCTGGCCCTTCTCAGCCGGGGTGGTTCTCGCGGGCAGTCGCGGAAGGCGGACGAGAAATTCGATGAACAGGACGATGAACAGAAGCAGGCCAGCAGCACCACCGAGCTTGGCAATGTAAGTGGCGATGACGTTGAGCTTGGCCTGAAGGGGAGTCATCTCAGGGTCCTCGTTGAGGGCCATGAGCGTCTTTCCGTACGATGAGTAGATGCCTGTAGATGTCGCCATATAGGTGCCCACGCCTTCCATGATGCGAGCACCGGACTGGATGAACGGTTCCATCTTCTTCAGATTCTCGTGGTTCTCAATGGCCGCGTAGACTTCGTCTGCGGGTCGCTTGCGGATGATATCCGACTCGCCCGTCGTTTGAGACTCATCGCATTTGATGTTGAATCCCTCGATAAGGACTCCGTCAACAGGGACCAAGTCGCCAGGTTCCAAGTGGATCACATCGCCAACCATGAGGTCGAATACCGACACCTCGACCGTCTTTCCCGAGCGTACGGCCTTGACGTTGCGGTCTTGTTTCTTCTTGTTGAGCTTGGCAAACTGACGTTCCTTGGAGTAGTCGTTCAGCGATCCGACGACGACGACAATGGCAATGGCAACAATAATGGCGACACCCTCGACCCATTCGACCGCGGGCTCGTCCGGCTCATGCTTCTGACCAAAAGTCTGGTACAGACCGACACCCAGGCTGATGACCGCCGCAATCGACAGCAAAATCAGCACCTTGTCGTTGTACGTGATCCACATGAGCTGGAGCAAGCTCTTCCCTTTCTTCACCGGCAGGCGATTGTCCCTGAAGACGCGGTATCTGTCGGCGAAGGCGTCATCTTTCGTCCTCGAGGACTTGTTGGTAGGCGCCCGGGTGACGGGGCTTATGACTCCTTCCGTGGCAAGCTTGTTGTTCTTCGCAGTGGCCTCGTCGAAGGTGACCTCGCCCTCCAGACGCGTCTCCTCATTGCTCAGCCCAGCCTTTCGGTCCGACCGCAAGCCCTTTTCCAACCCACGCATACCCCCCAATTTGTAGAATGCAGAGAGGCTCTTTGGGTTGAACATTTTGTTGAGTTGACCTGGCGTAAAGGCGAATGGGTTGCTGTCGACCTGGAAATCGGCGTCCATGCCGGCGTCGGGCATCAATGCCTTCTCGTCCTTCATAATCTTCTCGTTGCCCGCGGCTTTGAATTTCTCAGTTTGTGTATAGCTGGAGGCGACCACCGTAGTCTCACCGTGGGAGCTGACGGATCGTACGGCATCCATGGAGTCGACGGAGTCTTGCCTCGCTCGCATGTGGTTGGCAGGGACCGACAGAAACCCAGCTCCGCCTTCGGTAGCGCGCGAAGCAACCGGACTCGAGACATTGTGAGGGCTCGTGGGACGACTTTCTTTGCTGTCAAAGGACGTTTCCGCCCGCAATTCGGGGCGTTGAGAGCGCGGCGTGAAGCCATAAGGCGGCTCGACAATCGTCGAGGGGCTAATGGCGTCGTCTTGAGGCGTTATGGGCGACACGGACGAGTGCGACCGGGGCAGCTCGCGGGGCATGTCGACGGCGTTACTGTTGGGGCTGACAGCGGTGGTATCAATGGTAATGGTCGGCCTGCAGACAGGGTCAGCTCACGGCAGCTCATCGACGGGCGGGCGGCTGATATAGATTGGGCGCAGGACGACTCACGCTCTCCGTCTCCCAACCGGAGGCCCAGGTGGCGGCTCGGCTTCATTGGCGTCCGTCATCACGGGCACACAGCCGCCTCGTGGGAGGCAGCAGGCGGGCTGGAGGAGTCGTGGTGAGGCTATGCCGGGGGAGGTGAGTGACGAGGCAGGTGAGGCAGTGGATGTGGAAGCTCGCAGCGCCGAAGGGATGGGAGGGCGGCAAGTTAATAGAGATGGGCAAAGGAGCGACAATGAACTGGAGAAGGGGAAGAGGCCTGGTCTTGGCCGTGGGACAGGGCTTAATAGTAGCGGCGAGACATGGCCAGGGCGAAGAATAAAGAAGAAAGAGAAGGTAGCTGCAAGTAGCAGACGATGACCAGTCCAGGCGGCGTGCGGAGAGAGTCTGTGAAGCGCACCACCGCCCGGCTGAAGTTTGTATGGATGGGCTCATCTACGCCAACCAGGTAAGAGTGAGGCAGTGCACTGCCCCAGTCGCCAAGGGTGGAGCCGCTGGTTGGCCAGCGCGGGTTGCTATCACCACCCCGGGGGCCCTTGCCTGACACTGTATTTCAGGCCGCTGCGGGCCCGTCAGGGGGGAAAGGCTCCGACGAACGACCCGAGCGCAGATGCATCTGGCACGTCTGGTGGAAGATCGCCACCTCCGAGACGGACGCCGGCCGTAAGGTGCTAATTAATCAGTAGCGACCGCTGGTACCAAGTGCGTGCGCAACGGCAAAGCCTGCCGAGGCCGTGCTGAGGCGCTCTTGCCGGTGGCACGTATCGCACCGCCCACTGTGGCGGCTGCAATGCTTTACCGTAGCCGTGAATCCTCATGTGCTCTGTCGATTACGGCAGCGCGCCCCTTCCGGTGCCAACCTGGAAACATCGGAGTGTTGTGGTCTTAAGCTCACGTTACGGTTGGGTTGTGCGGGCCGCGCCTGCTGGCCAACCTGCCTGTCGAAACTGCCAGGATTGTCATGCATTCGGCACTGATGCGATGCATGAAACAGACAGAACATCTTACGTAGGTACCTACAAAAAGCGTCCTCCGCGCCACTCTTGGCGCCGTAAAGATTCCCAATGCATTCGGTTGTGTTGTCTGGCCATAGGAGGCCAAACTCCCTTGTACCTACCTATCTGATGCATCCGCCGGGCGCCGGGCGCTAGCACCTGGCGGCCTCTTGTGGCAACGTCGTACGTAAGGTACGTACTCCCTCCGACTCGTGGCTGCTCGCGCGCAGCGTGGTGGCTGAGCTGCGCGACATCACCTGTCCGTCGGAAGATGTAAAAGCTTCTTTTAGGCGAAATACTGGACTTCGCCTCGAAAGCACTTTCGTACGAAACTCAACAATGTTATGTACCCTGACCAATGTCTCGGAAGCCGTGGAACAGACTACCTAACGCACTGTGAATTAGCGTACCGCCCACCCTCCATGCCTCCTAGATATATGATCCTCAGGTTGGCATGGCACGACATCTGAAGAGCACGAGTCGAAATTGAGATGCGACGCCTCGCCGCCGCCAGATGAGCTTCTCTGACGATGCGCCGGGCTTGGTGAGGCTGAGCGGGTGTTGTCGAGCCATTTCGGCGATTGCTTTGCATCACACTAAACAGGTCATCTCCTTGACATCACCATGGAGCGCGGCGTGGCCATAGCAAGTCCTGGCTCGGCGGCATCGAGGCCCTTGCGGCCATTCTTGAAGCTTAACGCTATCTTTTTTAGGAAGCTTAAGGCCGACAGACACGGATTGCATGTCATGGTAAGTGTATGGTTTCATTGACTTTCAACTTCTGCCGGAGGGCTTCCCTAGTACACGTCACTGCGGCCGCGAATATTGTGACACATGGTCCGCGACTCTTCATTCCCCAGAGCGATGAGAAGGTGCCATGAAATGCTTTGATACACAAAAAGCATTTCACCGAAGGTTTGCAAACAAGAATGATGCATGCCAAGCTGATTTGTGGCTGCAATAACTATCATGCTGTGCCATTTTCACATGGGCAGCCTCACACCCCGTGTCGAAACGGCATCTTGAGCAAGGAAAATGATTCAAGGTGCGCAATACAGCAGGCGGGCCTAGAGACTTTCCTGATCGTGACAAGAGGGCGACGTGGAAATCAAAAGCTCCTATCAAAAGCTCCTGCCGAGGTACACTACAGCGCTACGAGACCTGCCGAGGAAAGCAGCTTCTCGATGGTTCACTCATCCTCGGCCAGTGGCGCATCGTCAGGTTGTGCTTCAGCAGTCAAACCAACGTTAGACATTCGCGCCGCTTCCTTCCTACTTCTCACCCGAAATCACCTCGTACCTGTACATGCCTTCCAGAAGGAACGCAACGCAACATTACGTCACCGCGTTGGCGGCTGATGAAGTCGGCGCTGTGGCTGCTTATACTTTGTAAACTAAAAGCAGTACTGAAACCAGGCTTCGCAGAAGCATGCTAAGGTATATGAAATAACATCGGCTGCCTCGCAAGGCAGAGTAAGAAGCAGGCGTGCAGGCGTCGCCTGTTAAACCACCCGCAGCGAGACTCTAGCGAAGGGCCCACACGGCGCAGCAAGCGTAGAGTACGAGTAGCGGTCGCGCATTGAGCAGGGAAAGCCTGTAACTTGCTTGGCGGCTTGGCGATGCTCCCTCCAAAGCCAGCAGCTGGTGTCCACCGCGGACACTGTGCGTGGGTGTAAGCGGCAAAGTCGAACTTTCCCCGCCGCCAAGCCAGACAGCAATGGAAGTTGAAAAATGCCCACCAAGCCAGCCAAGCATGCACCATCATGTCCGACACCCTCGAAGTCACTAGTAGAGCGCGAATCGCCATTGAAACACGAAGACACAAAGCGGCGCGGTGCATTGCGAGTAGGCAGCGCAGCCAACCGCTGTGGCAGCTCGTAGCACTTCACGGACATGCTTTGGCGAGGTGCCGTGCAACTGACAGAGCTTGATGCTGAAGACCGAAGACAACCTGAAGCATTTGCACGCATATTCGCGAGGTTGGTCACTAGGGTACGAGTAAGGTATGAAGCACAATAGGGCCGCTGGGCCGCTGTTCATGGCCTCACAGCAACAAGGACAGCACCCTCTCCAACCCGCGAGGCCGCCAGTCGTGACGTAGGTGAACCCAATAGTCGCCGACTCAGGTTGTCGGAAATGAAAGCCACAAACTTCAAGGCAGCCAGGGCTGCTCGCGCGCGCTTGTCACAATCAAATCAATTCGACAGTGCCGCGCGCATGAGACTCAGCAAAAGTCTGCGGGGGGGCTCCAGGCGTCCCGCACCCCCTTACGCACCTTAACAGTAATAAGCTACGGCCGACTGCGCTAAACTGAGCCTAGCGCTGGTGATGGGCCCGTCAGATCCACATTCATCCAGCCAGTCATGTTGACCCTTTTTCCTCTTTCACATCGCCTCCACACGCCGAGGGTGCAGCCAGCAACACCGGGAGATGAGGCCCCTGGAAGGGCTCGCCTTCTTCGCGGCAAAGATCCACCGGGTTCTGTTCACTCCGCCGTCTGTGCAATGGCTCAGCGAGCAAAATGGTTTTAACAGAGACCTCTAGCGGACCAAAGAGATGCAAAAACTGGAGCGAGGTCACTCCGCCCGATAACTGGAGGCCGTGTCCTCTGAGCTCGCTGTTCCCTCGACATGCCCCGACCCTGACATTTTCCCGACCTGACTGTATCAAAATGGGGCACTCTGGCGACCCCTGCTCGCTCGCCAATCAACTCCACAACTTCATTGATCCATAGCTTGCCTGTCAATCGCCCATTTTGATGGAGACCTCGATGCGACGTCAATGGATCATGGAGATGCCAGCTTGCCCCAGCTTGGCTATGCCAGTATACGAATATGAACAGCAGGGTCTATTTTACATACCGCTCGTTAACCTGCCATTGTTGGATCGCGATTGCAGTTCACTGATAGCGAGGGGCGAAATCGCAATTGTCCTTTTTACCAACGACAAACCTGCCGTCCTCGTGTCAGTATCCGTCCCACACTCGATGTCTCCGCGGACAGCAACAGCTCGGCCGCTGATAATGCACCAGCAGCAGATCGATACATCACGTATTGTGGTCTTCCGGTCACTCCTCGAAGCCGTAGAAGCCGGTTCTTCGCACGAAGTGCTGATGAGGGGGCCAGCAAAATCTGTCCCTGCAGCTAAGTGCACTGCCTCATTTCGTCGAAGACAAGGTCGACGGGCCAAAGTTGACGCATGCTGGAACATGCAGCTGGGCCGTCCACGTGCAGCGACTAATGTTTCGAGAATACTACGTCGAGGGCCAAACGACATGACGACCAATCACCAAGCCCCCAGCCACGGGAAATCCGAGTTCAAGTCAGTCGACTTGCTTGACGATTCAAGGTGCAGGTTGCAAGTATGCGACAATGGACTCGTCCGTCTGCATACGGCCCTAGCTGCGCAATTGCCCTCGACCGCCAGCACGATTTAGTTCCCTGACACGCTTTTTGTGGAGGGACAGCGAGCCCGTTGTCGGCGAAGAGTTTCGCCATCGTCGGCGAGTGCCCCCGCTTCCCTCTTCTTGACCTGAGTACTACAGACTATGGCAATAACTTGTATTTATATGACTAATTTTGTGGCTTCCGGTATCCGCTCGCGATGCAGACGACAAATTCAACGTCCTTGTGCCTACCTGCGAAGGCTAAGCACAAGAACCTCGGACCCAGCCTCGATTGTGAAAACCAATAACCAACGTCCGGTGTACACTAGCTTCTTTGGAAACCCGCAGAGAACTACCTCGACTTGGGTTTGGCTCAAATCTGGCGGAAACGTCAGGGCTACTCCGTACATGCGAATGCGTTGCAAGACGGGAGTAGAGGCCTCGACAGCTTGTGGGGTCAGCAGTTGTTTGCTGCTTTCTGTACCTTCCGTCAACTTCTTCTCAGTCGCGATTGCGTTCAGTCGACCGAAAGTGGTTGCCCTCTCGAGCAGGAACACCTTTCGAGAGGTTGCGCCCATTGCAAGGCGACCGTTTACCGTGTTGGCCCGGTAGCCCTCGCCTTCACCCAGTGGGGCCGAGCCCGTCAAGCCATATCCCGCCGGCTTGCCGCTTTCGGACACGGTCTATCTGCTCAGCCTCAATCGAATCCAGAAGGTCATTATGACAAACCGCCGTCCCGAGACCATTCATTGACGCACGACATTCTGGCGCAGAAAGTCGACCCGTCGTCGAGATCATGAAGAGCCGGTTCTGTGCTCCAGGGATGTCAGGCTCTCGTTGGGCGATTGTGGCCCGACGTCACTGCTAGCAGCCCATCGACTCCCCCACAACCGCCAACTCTCTGGCCGCACGTCGACTGCCGCGATGCCGACCTGCACGGGGGTGTGAAGAGGGCAGTGCAAGTCTTGGCAAAAGCCTGGTTGGTGGTTGATGCACTTTTGACTTCTCATCCTCCGACACCCGGCTGCGCGCCGGCCAGTTACGGCAGGTTGGCGTCCACGTTGAGAGAGCAGTCGCATGTTTTACCGTGAGCATAGTGTGCACTGCATTCGGTACTTGCCTCCCGGTGAACAGCACCGATCAGAATATCGACTTTCAACGCGAAACTTTTGTCTGAGAGTCAAATACGGGGCACTATGTGCCGGGACGATGCTTTGTACTATCGCCACGCTGGCTAGGCCAAGGGGCTTCGCTGGTTCACTTCATCCGATACGTCCGCCAAGACCCCCATCTCCATAGAGGTAATCTCACAACACATGACGCCGGATACGCGACCCGTCGTCTGTCTGTCAGCCACTGCTAAGTAGGGAAAACGCGGATTGCAGCGCGACACGGGACATTCGCCGTGACAAGCACTGTCCGCAGCGACCATTATGGTGCCGAACCGTGCGCTATTAAGATGCTAATTGGGACGTCGCAACAGCCTTACACTCGAGTCGTATCCGCACACTCCCCCTTGAGAGGGCATTTGGCACGCGAAATCGCATTGCAATCTCTACGCCACCGTTAGGACATACAGCAAATATCTTGGCGAACCATTCGTCGCACACACTGGGCATAGCATCGTATTTGCGAGGCTGTGAGACGGTGGTGCTGGATGCATGTATCAATGGGTATAGATACCTCTACACTTGGCTCGTTGGATGCCTCCCGGACGTAAGTGCCGTGAAGCAAGCTCAGTTGCGTTGAAGGTTCAGACATCACGACATGTTCTGCATCGCCGCACACCCTCCAGCTGTGCCTTGTCAAGGCGTGTGTGCTCGAAGTCTGGCAACTTCCCGGTCTGATGAATTCGCCGGATGTTGCCTGACAAACCGACTTTCTGGCGAGTATGGCTCTGAGTGTGATGGCGCACTTGGCAGTGGCATTGTTGCGATGCAATGTTGCAAACGACGTGATGCTTCATGCGCTGCACCGTGAAGGCCAAGCTCCGGTTACCGCTGATGCAACAGAAGGACTGTAGCTGTACCCGTCATCGATTACTACGAATCCGTAGAAGTAGACCAAGTGCGAGGGCATCAACGTGAAGTTGCTTTAGGCTTGGAGAAGCATGAAGATCTCTAATCGAGACCACAGAGAGCAATCTCGTCAGAATTCTTAAAATGTTTTGATTTTGATATACTCCCGATAGTCGGCATAATAACTCTTCTCCGAACCGAAGCCCACCAGCCCGTCTCACCGCCTCCCGAGATCAATCTCCTTGACCTTGACCATATCTGCATCTCCCTCCGCATTGCTCTGCCCAACCCCAAAGAAAGGCATCACCCCCTCCCTGACCACCCCCCGCCAGAAGCCCTCGACAATCTCTCGCAAGTCTCCTCCCGTCTGCTTAAAGTCCGGAAAGGCATTGACCTCGAGCAGCCACGCCACGCCCGCGGCATCGACCATGAAGTCCAGGCCGAAAACTTCGAACGCGTTGGGCAGCGTCTGGAAGTGCACGGGCATGGCCCGCGCGGCCGCCTCAAAGGCCTCGCCCGTGACGGTGCAGATCTGGGCGAAGATGGCGTCGAGAGTGGCCGCCGGCAGCGGCAGGGACCAGAAGCGCCGGACGCTGTTGGTGGCGTCGCCGGCGGAGGCGGGCTGCTGGAGGCAGGTGTTTGTGAGGAAGGCGTCGATGTCGCTGGGGGAGTGCTCCCAGGGCGGGAGGTAGGGCTTTGCGGCGAAGAGGGCAAGCATGTGCTTGTAGACGTGGATGTTGAGGCTGCCTGTGGCGAGGACGTAGGTGCGGATGTGGAATTTGCGAGGGTCGGCGTCGAGGAGAAGCGGCGGGTGGATGTAGGGCTGG
>JALHBY010000038.1:193177-397926 GCA_024340155.1 Tolypocladium pustulatum | reverse complement strand
GTGATGTAGTCGCCCTCCTCCTCCTCCTCCTCCTCCTCCTCCTCCTCCTCCTCCTCCTCCTCCTCCTCCTCCTCATCGTCGCTGTCCGGACGCTCCTCTTCCCACTCATCGAAGATGTCCTGCAACTCCTCCATGGTGCTAAACAACCTGATGCCCTGGCCCCGATCGCTCATGCCCGGCTTCAGTATCCACCACTCCCGATCGCCAGCCTCCGCGTCGGCGTTGCGGTCCATGCCCTCTCGCAGGTCAAAGGCTTCAACGAGCGCGTCGTCGAGGAACTCGGCATAGTCCACCTCGAACGGTTCGCTGCGCTTGACATGCTGCTTCAGCGGCGATGCCGGCTTCTTGGCTACCCAGTGGTCGACCGTCGTAGACAGGTAATGCTTGCGTATCAAGGCCTTGCGGATCATGTAGCTGTTGATGAGGCACGACTGCGTGTGCGACGAGGCGAACTCAAAGTCGATGGACTCGTACGGCACGATCTGGAGGACCTTGGAGTCCGGAGCGGGCAGCATGCCGGAGGCGGAAAGACTTTCGTGTGAGGGCAATTCTGTGACAAGGTCCAGACTCTCTTCAGGAACAAGCGACGTTAAGGCAGACACGATAAGCGGTTGAACGTAGGGATCGTCATAGGCTACAATAGCCCGTATCGACGCAACTCCTTTTGCAACCTCCTTGCCTCGGATTGCCAAGTCCGCCGTAGACGTTGTACCCGCCACTGAATGGGTTGGACTGCGACATGGTTGGTAAGACACTATTTATTGACCATGATGAAGATTGCATAGCATACATGCCACTTTGTCGGTGCTCATTCACCCCCAGTGTCCATGCTGCCTGAAAACCATACTAAGTTCCAAAAACCAACAGGGGTCACTCACAACTCAAACTCTTTCTTGCTAAAGGCACCCTCGCCATGAGCAAAGCTTGCTTTCAGGGGTGTGATACTGAAGGAGAGCGTCAGTCTCGGTAGGTCGTTTGAATGGCATCTTAAAACGTACCTTGTGTTGCCCTCCCTCACAGTTCGCCCGTCGTTGCCCGGTTCAGACGCGTCCACGCTCGCATACACGTCGTTGAGCATTGGAGCCCACTTGAAGTGCTTGTGAATGTGTCCCGTCTTGCCATCATTCAAGCCCTCCTTGCCGCCAGCTTCTCCTCCGGGACCTTCTCGGATGCGGGCCTCTTCCTCTGCGGCGTCCCCTGCCTCGCCATCTATCTGCTGAAAGCAGGTGCTACTTTCGCCCCAGTAGTTTTGCAACATGTCGGTCCATAGAGTCTTGTGCTCCTCGACGCCTTCAACCAGCGGGACGTTGACGCTGTACAAGTCGGCACTGCCATCAGTGGGCCATTGCTTGTAAAGGGCATCAATTATCCTGACGCTGTGGCGGCACGCAGCGTCAATGATGACGGGATCGTGATTTCGCGTGAAAAAGGCAAAGCTCAAGGCAATGGCCTTTTTCCTGCAGACGGCAGCCTCCATGGCGCCGCCAAGAGTCCCCGAGCTCAGAGCGAAGACGGACGTCGTGTTCCTACCGTAGTTCGGTCCGCTGACCACGAGGTCGATGGGGCCCTTGTTCTGGAAGAAGTGATACAGCCCAATCTGCACACACGATGCGGGGGTGCCGTCAATCAAGATCCATTCATTGACATCACCGGTCGGCGAAGGACGGTGATGCGTCGTGCCCTCGGAGTCGTCGCCGTGAACATTTGCGCTCGGGCGAAAGTAGAGCGGCTTCAGCGTCTGCCCGATCATGTGGGCCTTGCCGATCCATGAGCGCTGCGTGTGTGGCAGACAGACAGAGACGGTGTGCCCAGCTTTCTCAAGGTGCTGTACCAGGGAGTGGACGTAGGGAGAGGACTCTGGCGATGGTGGTCCATCATCATTGGTGACGAGGATGTGCATGGTGAGAGTGGCCCTCGAGCGATGTCGAAAATGGCCCGACTTGGACCACCGGCACGCAAGGAGTCTAGCAACAAAACATCAGACCCTACAAAAGGGCTGGGAGATTTGCTTGGTTTCAAGCTCGTCTGTTCTTATCAGCGAAGCAGAAGCCGAGGATGGAAGCAGATGAGTTGGCGTTGTAAAAGCGAGTCCAGTTTTTAGAACGAGGGGCAACGTGGGGCAGTTGCGCCCAACGTGGCTACTGCGGACAGCCAGCAACGGGCCTTCCCTCTGGCTGCAGTGCAAGTCACGTCACTTGTCTGTGCATGTCGCTATTCAACGGCCAGAGCACATTTCCCTAGTAAACAGGTTGTTTGTCAGGTCATTCTAACTTGTGATTCCCTAGCCCTCAATCTGAGTATGTCCGAGGCGCACTATCCGTCCCAACGCCATGATCAAAGTCAACCTTCATTTCCAGTTCCTGATACAAAGGGTGAAAAAGCGAAGAAAATCCACTTCCAGAAGTGCAGTCGCGCCGGACTATACACTCCAACAATGTTGCCATGCCAAACTCAGGCCGTAGCCGATTACCGTTGCAAAACCGCGTCCTCCAGAGCCATTAGACAGAAAACAAATATCGCTCCCAAACCAAGTCTACCTCAAGAACGAGTCCGCTTGGTGCTGCCGGCCGTGAGGGTATCTCCCTGCCGTTTTGGCGCTGATGTAGCCTTGTGCTCCTTGGTCCGGGGCCAAGCATCGAACGGGCTCTTGCGCCCAGATGAGCTCTTCATCGGCGTCCCCTCGCTCACCAGCCTGTTGGTAGAGCGTGTCGTCCGCTTGGTGTCGGGCGGCGAGGCAGGCGCAAACCTGGGCGCCTCGGGAGTCTTTGCCGATTCGGAGTGGGCCTTCACGGGCGTCTGTGGCACGGCACCTTCATCTGCCATGAACATGTCTTCCACGTCGGTCACGGCCTCTCCGTCCTCATCAGTCACCTCTACTTTGTTTGTCGCAAACAGCAGTCGGGGCTTGACAGAGGACCGGGTGAGCGGATGTGTGAGCTCGGGCTCGGCGTTTGCAGACTCCTGCTGCTCCTCAGGCTCCGAGAACTTGCGGAAAAACTTCTTGCCACGGCTAAAACAGTCAGTAAATTACAAGAAGACAAGAAGCTTGGCAAACAACTCACAATACGTAGACCATTCCATCTTCGCGTCGCGAGGCATCTTCGACGGACTGGGCACCCTCGCCCGGAATCTTGACCAGTCTGCGCTTACTCTTGCGCTTGCTTGGTTCAGGCACGGCCGCATCGCCGTAGAATGGATTCTCCGTGCTCTGGTCCTTTTTGGGGACGCGGTCTTGAGAGTCGGTAAAGATCTCGATGGGGTCATGCTCCTCCTCTACAGTGAAGCTCTCCATGGTGACGCCCGAGTACTTCTTGGCGCGGCGCTTTCGGGGGCTGGCCATGGCCTCTTCTTCCTCAGGCACGAAGAGGTTGCGAGCGAACAAGTGTATGTTGGCCGCAGTCTTCTCATTTGGGGGCTTTTGGGGTGTCTTGGAGGGTGTGGGTAGCATGCCGGTGGAGCGCGAGATGGAGGTTGCGGGAGCCTTTTGTGCTATTTTCGAATTGTTCAGGCCCAGAGCAGCCGCAGCGCTGGCTGTTCCTTCGGCTGTCAGAGTCCCTGAAACTTGACGAGAGGACTCGGACGCAGGATGCGGCTTCTTGCGTGGCGAGGGCAGGGGCGAGGCCATGGCGGCGATGTTTTGTGCGTTGACTTTCTTCGTCGTGCGCGGGGACGCGGGTTGCTTGCGATGTTGTGAGGCGCGAGGTGAAGGGGTCCGATTGGCGGCTCGCTGCGAAGAAAGCCTGGCCGACTTGCGGGGTGAATAAGGCTCCCAGCTATCATGAAAGCCCAGTCGAGGAGCCGGAGGCGTGCGAGCGCCGGTCGACGGCGGCGGCGGCGGCGTCACTGCGCCGGCAGCACTGAAGGCCATGTCGAAGAGCGAGTGCAGCGATGCTGCGCAAGGCGTGTGTTGGGCGGGACGACGTTCTTCGATCCCTAGCAACCGGTCTCCTGGACGTGTCGACGGGCGAGAAGCGGATGCTCGGGAGACACCAGATTGAAATAGCGGTAGCAGCTCAAGCCTCAAGGCGCCGATTGAATTCGTCGGGCGCCGAGGGATATTAAGCAGTGACACGGCGCGCGACAGCGGGCCTCTAGATCGAGGCAGTGGGCGGGACAGCGGAGCAGATCGACGGCCAAAAGCGATACGGTTGATTCTGGTTGAAGATATTGTGACGATGGGAAGACGAGTGCGCAGGGTTCGCGGCGTTAGACGCTGATGCAAGTGAGGAGGCTGGGCTCCCGGAATGCACTGGGGCGGCGGCCCAGCCCCCTGCCAACCTGGCGAGGGTCCACTGCAAATTGACCCAACCGCACGCGCGTCTGGGCCGACCCGGACGCGTCTGTTTCGCGCCACCACGCACCAATCACCGTGGCTAGCGGGCTGCCGGTGCCCTGTCAACTGTGCCTGTCCCCCATGACGCTCCGTGGCGGCCCCTCACTGACCCTGGCCCCTCACCAGCTGGATGGGGGAGACCCTTTCAGAGAATCTATCGAGTGCATGAAACATGGATGTTGACCTCTGACGCCAACGACCGCACAGCGTCATCTCTTTGTTCCGCCGGCTTACAACGCAGCGTGTTATGTGATTCGCGTCAGCTTTGTCCTACACGTTGCCATTGTCCTTTTCTCTCGCCATGGCAGACGATATGGAGCACACAGAGTCGGACATCTGGGCATCGCCCAACCACGACGACCACCACGCCCCCCCTCGTCCCAAGACGCCAAAGACACCTAAAACTCCCAAGACACCGACGGGTCACGACAGACAAGCAGAACCAATTGATCGCGAGGCGGTCCTGCGGAAGGAACTGCAAGGCGTTCGAGATGTCAACGAGTCCATCGAGGGCGTCCTCGCTACCCTGGGACGGGCCGGTGGGAACATGGCGGTAGAGACCCGAGAAGAAAAAAAGTCCCTGACCGTTGCCTGACGTTTTGTCCATCCAGGTTGTTGCCAAAACCGTCGCCAATGCCTCCACGCTTCTCAATACGTGGACGCGGATCCTGTCCCAAACCGAGCACAACCAACGCCTCATCCTCCACCCCAGCTGGAAAGGCGCCACAGAAGACATTGCGGAGCAAGAAGCAGAGGCCCTGGAGAAACAGCGCGCCGCCGAGCGCAGGGCCGCCGAAGAGGAACAAAGGCGAGAGGATCTGCGACGGCGGCGCGAGGAGGAGGAAGACAGGCGGAGGTTGGGGGCGTCGAACCCGCCCCGCGGGACTCGCGGGGCTTCCAGGACTCGGGGGACCATCAGTCGGGGCAGAGCCGTCTCGAGGGTCGCCACGGGCTCACGCTATCAGTCGGCGACCAGCAACTCGGGGGGGACGGGTACTCGCGGCGCATCGAGTATTAGTAGAGGCACCGGGACAAGCAGAGGGCGCTCTAGAGCAGCGAGATAACCTGCTTTGTTTCCACTTGCTCGTTTCCATTCCATCATGACGCCTAGATACCCAGACATGGAAGAATGCCTTTATTTCGCCTTGAAAAAATCGCTCATCTTCTTCATCCCGCTCGTGTTGACCTTTTTGAGATCCCGGACACCGCGGCTTTGGTTCGCCTTGCGTTTCTTCTCCTCTTCCAGCTTCCGCTTCTTCTCTTGCCGGGCCTCGTCCTGTTCTTCGTCGTACCCTCTTTTTCGAGAAAAGTCCGACACTATTGACCTCGTGGCCAGCGCTTCCGCCCGTAGCTCGGCGACCTTGGCGAGGTACTTGTCTAGTGGAGCAAAGTCGACGGAGCTGGTCTCCTTGTTCAGGAATTGCTGTCGTAGCTGCTCGGCAATAACCGGCGATACGTAGCTGCAGCAGATGAAGTCGAATGCGACCCGCAATCGCTGGAGCCTGACAATGTCTGGAGAGGCATCCACGGTATTTGCGACGACATCGGCAGCTAATCCGTCGTCTGTGAACGACGTGGCCGTAGTTGACGGCTGCGAAGCGAGTGACGTAGCCGTGGACTGCGAGTTTGTGGACTCCGTTCGAGGCGTTGATACTTCCGACTCGACGGCCTCTGAAGTCTGGCTTTCGTTGACAGTCGTGTCTCGCTTCTGGAGCAGAGTTGGAGCCTCCAATACCGTCTTGACAAACTTGTCCTCCATGCTAGGAGGCAGTCCACCGGCGCTCATCCGTTTAGCCTTGTCGGTGATTATCGTCAGGAGCTTCGCTTCGCTCAAGCGAAACATGCTCTCGTCACCCGCCTCGACAGTGTCACAGATGGCGGCCATCCTGCCTTCGATCAAAGTCCGTGTCTTTTTCCATCGCAAGATTTCAGCCAGATGAGATGCCTTCTCCGGGAGCTTATCAAAGTGGTCATCGCTCGACAGAAACAGGCGACTCTTGTCCTTCGATCCTTTGGATGCTCGAGAGTCTGCTAGAGCCGGCAATATAAGAAACAACGGATCGATGGCTGTGGCAATGAACAGGTCAGCGCCCATCACGACCTGGGCCTGGAGCTCCGAGGAGTCGGCCTCCGTCTTGTTCTCGACCGAAGCGGCGCGCGTCTCGACTAGCCAGCTCCGTGGTGTTGAACTTGGTGCGGCAATTTTTGTGAACTCGTAGATGCCTGTCTCTGGGCAGACCAGGTAGCGCGCTGGCTGGCCATGCCTCGGGTTGGGCAGGGTGACTATTTTTGCTTCGGGCGTCGCCGCCTTGGGCAAGATGAAGAGCTTTGGCGGGGGGCCGCTCTGTGGTGTCAGTGCATATTTGGATGCAGTGCTCTTCGTATCAGCCTCTTTCGCCGCCGCACCGCTCGCCTTGGTCGATCTGGTCCGAGGCATCGTAATGCTCCTTGGCCGGGATCCAGATGAAGTATCCGTACTGGTGACGAGCTGGGTAACCAATCTGACGTGGAAGGCGCGTGCAGAGTATCAGATGGCACAGGTGCGGAATCTAGGCGGCTCTCGGGAGCGAGAAACAGCGTATAGCCTGTCAATCCGCCTCGGACGTTGTGTGCTTGGTCTCCTCGAGAGTCCCAGCACGCAGTACCTGCTGCGAGTAACAGCGCTAGACGCGTCCTGGCTCCCAGGGTCCGGACGCGTAAAGCGCGTCGCGGATCCACCCGGGCACCCACCTCCACACCTTGCCTCGCCGCAACCAACATCGCTCGCAGCGGCCGAATTTGCGCCAATCTTCTTATCACCTGCGAAGCATTATTTTCGATAACACGCCGAGGCCTGGCTGGCATCTGCCTCTCGTCTCTTGTCGCATAACACTATTCACCCGTGCCTGCTCCGAAATCTACCCAACAAGCCAATACCTTCAAGGCCACGGCTGCCCTTGGGCGACAACAGGGCCTGCGGCTATGCGCCGTCGAAGTCTGCTTGATTGCCCGGGTTCGGTACCTGGCTGACCCAAGCTGGGTTCGCCTCCAAGGATGGCTACAGGTAGGATGGCGCCTCTCCCCAAATCGCCCTGCTGCGACTGACAAGCTTCAAGCTCACGAGCCGCAATGGCCGCCTCGATCACCCCGCGAAGCTCTGCTGAGCACGCCAGGCGGACGGCAACACTACCGCAACATGCTGAACCGGACATCGCCATCGCCGTCGCCTTCAAGAAAGCCGCGGCCGATGTCAGCTCGGGGCTCCTCGCCTGCGGATGGGCCCTCGGCCCCGCCGGACGAAGAAGAGGAAGACGAGGATGAAGAAACGCTACAGCTGAAGCTGCAAGAAATCCAGGCTCGTTTGAGATTGAAGAAGCTGCAGAATGCGAGGAACAAGGAGAACAGCGCGCCCCAAAAGAGCAGCGAGGGGGGTTCTCGATCGCACTTGGCCGCATCTGTAAACGAGCCTCGCCGGACGGTTCGCGGCGGCACACCAGGCGCAGATGACGCTACTCGGCTGACTTCCCGGACCCAGGTACAGGTTCCTGCATCTCCCATCCGGAAGGTCCTGGCGTCTCAGCAGCAGACGTCTCCTAGCAGGATCCTGCTGGGCATCGACAAGGGCCTAAGAGCCAAGGATATTTCGCTGAAGCGTGCACCCAGCAGGAATGTTGGTGGCGCAACAGGACGCAAGGCGTCGCAGAGCAAGGGCTATTTGGAGAGCTCGAGGTCTTCAGATCTTGCGACGGCATCGATTCCCAGACCGACGAGTTTCAACGAAAGACTGGCCTCGGCGAGGACAGAGGAATCGTTCAGAGCCGAGAGACAACAGCAGATTCAGAAAGTGAGGACCAACGCTTTCGGAATCGGCAAACAGGAAATGGAGGCGTACAAGAAAACCGCCGTTGATCTTCCAGACGAGCCGCTGAAAGCCCCGACTTTTCCTCGCGATGACATTCTTACCAAGGGGAAGCCCTCGGGGCAGCTGCCGCGAAGCAACACCGCCCCGACTTTCCGCTCGCACTTTGAGTCTGGCGAATCCAGCGCCTCTTCCAAGAGCACATTACAGGGAGTAAGGCTGGGGAACGCCGAGGAAGGAGAAGAGTCCTCGTCTTTTGATCCCTACTCCTGTTTTCATTTATCGCGACGTATCCTCCCTCATCGAGTCCTAGCGCGGCACGTGTCCGGAAAGAAAACTCTCAATGTCAAAGAATTACTGCGCGATGTCAAGGCTCCTGATTTCGCCCTGCCGGATGTTGAGCAGGACATTGTCGTCTTTGCTGTCGTTGCAAAGAAGTCAGAGGCCCGCGCCCACAAGACCGCGGCTGCAAAGAACGGCTCGAAAGATGAAGATCGGGGCAAGTACATGGTCATGACACTTTGCGACCTGGACATGGAGCTTGATTTGTTTCTCTTCAACTCTGGCTTCATGAGATTCTGGAAGCTAACCCCAGGAACTGTCGTGGCAATTCTCAACCCGGGGGTCATGCCACCCCCACCCGGACGGCATGACACAGGGCGCTTCAGCCTCGTCATCAACTCAGACGAGGACACGATAATCGAGATTGGGGTGGCACGCGACTTGGGATCCTGTCAGTCCGTGCGGAAGGACGGCAACACTTGCGGATCATGGGTCAATAAGAAGCGGACTCAGTTTTGCGAGTTTCACTCCAATGAGGCCATCCGCAGGCAACGGTCAACGCGACTGGAGGTCAACTCGAGCGGCTTTGGGGATGGGGGCCGGCGACCAGCCAAGAACAACTCCAAGGAGTGGCATGGGAAGACAAAAGGTCCTGACAATTACGACTGGGACACAAAGACACAGTGGTACGCATCACGAACATTCAGCGCGGCAGATCTCCTTGATGGCAAGGACCGAGCTCCTGCGGACAGCAAGGAGAAGAAAGAATTTTTGAAAAGAAACTTGGAGGCGAAGGAGAAGGAGCGCGAGATGATGAAGACACTCGGCCGCGTCGGTAACGCGGCCGGAAAAGAGTACATGCAGCACGGTGGACAGAAAAAGGCAAGCGATGCAGCTTCTGGCATGTCTAATCGGGCTCGCACTCTGGGCGACAATGGGGACGTGGCAAGTACAACGGATGCGTTATCCCTGGGCCTGCTCAGCAAGGATCGGATGATCCACCTGAGCCCCATCAAGCGGAAGCGGCCGGAGAGCTCCCAAGCCAGCTCTACAGTGAGCAGCGCCAAATCCTCGGCATACGGCTGGGGCGGCAGCTTGAAAAATAAGCTGTCCAGCATGAAGGATGGCGAGAAGCTGCACAGGGGTGCGAAGTCGAAATCGCCCGTGCGCAAGAAGACGAGGTTCGTGACGGAAAAGGGCATTCGCGAAGCCGGCCGAGAGAGTCTTGGCATGGACATGTCGCAGAGGCTGGTGTCTCTCGACGATGACGACGATGAACTGATCATTGTAAAATAGTGGGACGTTGGTACAGGTATAGGGTTGCATGTATTATCAGCGTGGCGTGCGTGGAATTGCCGTTCAGATGTGATGGAGTTATTTAAGTCTGCCACCACCTGCTCGGCACATTTCCAATTTGTGATGGGCTCGGGATGCTGGCGTGCTTCGGCTTGGCATTTCAAGTTGATATCAACGACATCATCGAGCCGCTCTGACGAGTACTTGGCCACAAAGCTCGCTTCGTGCGAGTCGGCCGTAACGGAACCTGCCGCGTCACCTCACACATAACCGAGTGGAATTCTTTCGGGCTGGAAGAATCTGACGGAACACTTCTAGCGAGATGGAAGCACAGTCCCGCTCAGGTCGTACCCCGGCCTCAAGATTGAGCTGGAAGACGTCCCTTGCAGAGCTCCATCCTCTGGAGTGGAGCTACCGAGGTACAGCAAGCCGAGATGGCGCGCTGCCTCGGCGGCCGGCACGTTAAGGACGTGTACAGGAAGTTGACCAAGATAGGCAGCTAGAGCTGTCGTTTACTGCGGCGATACGCTGGGAATATTCGAGGTACAAAATTTGGGTTGTCAGGAAAGAAATCAATGAATAGCGGTCATGCGACCACCTTGAATTTTGACGCTCCCGTGCGTCACGGGCCGGAGTGGAGCTCGCCGCCTCGGAGCCGCAACGCCGTTCTCAGCTACACTCAATTTCCCTCCTCATTCCACACGGCGTTCCGGGCCGCGCCAACAGCACGCAGCATGGGCTTCGACATCGCCGTCCCGTCCGCGGACGAGGCCCTCGCCGTCTCGGACGTCCACCTCCGGGCCATGGACGCCAACCACCTCACCCACGCACAGTTCTCCAGCCCGGCTGCGTTGGCCTTTTTCCACGGCTGGCTCGCGCGCAACACGCTGCAGCAGGCACACGACACCGGCAAGGGCGTGCTCGTCGCCCGAGACGCAGAGAGCGGCGCGGTGGCGAGCTTCGTCAAGTGGCTGGTGCACCCCGAGGGCGGCGGTGAGAAGGCGGCCCGGAACCTTGAGGGCTGGGCCGACGTGTGCGAGCGCTCGGTTCTGGATTCGTACGGCGTGCTCACGGAGGGGGTGCGGAAGCAGGCCATGGGAGAGAAGGCATACTATCGTAAGTCTTCCTCTCACAGATTGCGCTGCATACGCCAGTCTTACTCAATGAAGATGCTCGTCACTTCCGGTGAAGCGGTCCGGCATACCAGACAAACTCTCAGGCGAAGCTACGAAGCGCATGTGCTCTGCTCCCCCTCGTCACTAACACGCCATAGATGTCACATTTCTCTGCACAGATCCGAGCTGGGGCGGACGGGGTGCCGCGTCGAAGCTGCTCAGACGGGTGCAGGAGCTGGCGACGGCAGACGACATGGCCATCGTCCTCGAGGCCACCATGGAGGGTGTACCTCTGTATCGAAAGCTGGGCTTCGAGACCGTGCGGGAGCTGCATGTGATGCTGCCGCGTCGCGGTTCGGGCGACGCGCCAAGCCAGCCGTATGAAGAGCGCTGCATGGTCTGGACGCCGCCCGGTGCGTAGAGCAGGGAACTTGAACCGAGAGACGGGGCGTTTGGGCGAGGCCACACGCGGCTGTCGTCGGCTTGAGGTGCCAGGCAACGAGGCTGCGTGAAGCTGTAACGAAGCTCTATAGATTCTCCGTATACATAGAACCTGTGCAAGCCGCAGCTGCGCATCGGGTTGGGCCGCACCGCGTCGCGCCGCGACTGCGCGCGCAAGGTGTGGTGTGGGATGCTCACGATGCTGCAGCCTCTCGGCCATCGCGCTGGCCTCACGTGGCACGTCGCCGGATCCGGCAGGGGCCCCGACAGCGAAACGCATCTAGAAGATGTCCGGGTATGTTACGGAATACAACATCATGCGATCATCTGCCGGTTATGGCGGGTCGGCCACGGTGGCCCGCGCATGCATCTCGGGCGGCGGAGCGGCGAGCCTGCAAAGAGGCCCGATGCCGCTGCGGCCGCGGATCCGGCACGAGAGTGATAAGTCGGGGACACGGAATGGCGAGACTGCCAATCGGGCACTGCAGAATCTGGGACGCATCGTGACACGAGCCAAAACCGAGGGCTTGGAGCTCGGGGCCTGGCGCCACGATGCCCCTCTCAAGCAAACCGCTACCCCACAGGGCAGAAACTCACGATGCAGCAGGGGTCAGGAACCGTCTCAGAGGTGGGCAATGACGTCGCGTGGGAAAGGGAGGCTTCCGTGGGGTCAGAAAAGTCAATCATCGATGACCATGTCGGGCCAGGACCTGACCTGGGCGGCGCAACATTCGAGACGGCATCGACAGCAGCAATTGATTGGCTTCGCGAGCCTCACATGAACATGCACCTGTCAGGTCATGAACTTGTGAAGCATCCTCCGCCAGGGCCGGGCTCGGGTTCCTGGATAGGAAGGCTGAAGCAATAACGTTAAATGGGCTCGGGACGGCGCCATGCCATGCGACAGCTGGGCGCACCAGCTCGGCAGGTAATCAGCAGTCGTCGTAGCATCAGTTTGTCACGAGTATGTCGGGATGCTGCGACGCCAGGCCGAGCTCGGGAGGCTGGCCCGTCGCATCAAGCATATTCTGGCCTCAGCGAGGCATCAGGAAATTGGACGAGGCATGACGACGCCGAGTTAATAAGTGCTACCAACTGACTCGGCCTTATTCATTACGTTAGAGCTTGGGCGGGTCGCTGCAGAAGGCGGCAAATGGCTGGCTTTCGATTTGGTAATAGCCACAGGGCCTCGGTGCACTCCGTACTCGTATTGCGCCCCCGTATCGGCGGGCGCCCGTTTGCCATTATGTATTTCTTTCTGCTGATACCAGATAAGGCGGTGGCTGGCACCCCGGCTCTGGGCGTCGCTGATCTCTCTCGTGGCTGCAGGACCCTGAAAACAACAAGTGATGGCATCTCGACAGTGGCCATCGCCCAGCATGCCCAGTCAGGAAGATTGCCCAAGGTACCTTCCTTACGTTGCGTAAGATACCGTACCTACCTAACCTACCTAACCCACTGGAAGGCGGGGATTGCGTGCTCTGTCTGCTGTGCGAGCTCCGCAATGCGCTGCAATGGACGCCTGCGGGTAATAGCAGGGAAGGTCTGCCATTTACGACATGACGAAAAGCAAGTCGAGACATGCCATCGTGCTGACCACGACCAGCTGCGCAATTAGCGAGCATGGTCCGAATGCGGGCGACGGTCCGCACGCCCTCCAATGGCCAGCTGCGATAAGGACGCAGCGCCACATAGGCTCAGACTGCTGCATGGCGGCAACGCGCGCCTTTTTGTCGCGCACACGCACCACCATCATATCCACTTCCACCTCGGCCATCCTCCACTCCATCCATCCAACTACAGTACCTCCAGTGCCCCAAGTGCCCGTAGAGGCAAGAGCAGCCAGGCCCCATCAAGCCCCCCCCGCGCCTCCATCCATTGCGCCCAACCACACTAAACGGCTGCTATAGTAGCACGCGCTGTGCTCGTTCCGGCAGCGAGGCTCGCCCCCGTCCGGGGAAAAAGGCAGAGAGAGAGGAGAGCAGCTCAATTGCAAAGCACATGTCACGGTCCATGGCCCTGCCTCTTCCGATCCTTCTTTTTCCATCACCCGCCTCGTCATTGGTAGAAGCTGCCTGGCACCAGGCCCAAAACCATCTCTCTGTCTCTCGTCCGTCCATCTACCTTAGGCTCCCGTCTCTTCTCCTTCTCCTACCCTACCCTACCTCTCACGCGCACTCGTCGATAAGACACGCATGTGCACGCGATCTCACACCGCAACGGCCCGCAGCATTCCCTGTCCTCGTCTGCCGCCGGTAAACCGCCCTGTTCCGGGGTTGACAAGCCAAAGGCCTCGACTGATGCCATAGTCTGGCTGCTGCCCCGAGCGAGACGCCCATCGGCTTCCTGGCCAAGAGACGACCTCTGCCGGTTCAATGACGCCGATAACCCACGGTTATCTCATCCTCGCCGCCGTCGTTACCTGACTCTCATTGCCTGCTCTCCGCTCAACACCAACAACTTATACTTCCTTGCTCATCGGCCCCGGGCAGTAACCCAAAGGCGCGCGCGACGACTTCCTCGTCGACGTCGCTGGCCTTGGTCCTCCATCGTCCAGTCACGTCAGGCGTGCATTTCGACGCTTCCTCCGTCGACCAACCAACCAACCAACCCCACTGGCCATCAGCCCTATCGAGGCTCCAGCACGATCCACGCAAGGCCACTGCGTTGTCGGCGCCTTGATAACGACAACCCAGCAACTGATCTGTCAATCATCCTCCCGCCACGCGAGGGAGCGTCTGGGTGGTCTGCAGTATTCCCTGTTGCGCCCGCCCGTTATCGCTCCGCAGGACCGGTTTCAGCCTCTGTACGCGGCCGCATTCCGCTGTTGTCGCCGACTCGTTTGCGCTGCTCATCCAATAATAGCAAACACTCCACGTCACTCACTCTCGCCGTGTGGGAGTACTGGTTCACTTTGACGGGTTATATACGGCTGGCACCTCATCCTTGACTTGGAACATACGGCGTGGTCAGCTCCGACCTCACTGGTCCGTTCCCGAGATAATCAATCGCTCGCGCTGAGCTCACCTGCGGCCATGGCACACAACCCGTCTGTCCAGCGCACGGCGCCAATCGCCATCGCCCCGAAGCCTCCCCGGCCAGAGCCCGCGTCGCGTCGCCAGGATAGTTTGCATCGTTTTGAAATTGGACCGAGCAGCCTGCAGACGGGCGCCTCCGTCGAGTCGACGTCGTTCCCCGGCTCGACCCTCCCTCCCTGCCAGGCCTGCCGGTTCTCTGGCACCAAGTGCGTCGTGAGCGACGACGAGGATGGATGCGTGCCTTGCCAAAACAGCGGCTCCGAGTGCTCTCTCTGCTCGAGCCCTCAATCCCGTAAGCGGAAGCTAAACGGCGACTCTGCCCATGATTCAGGAGGCCTCGGCAAACGAAGGTTGGTCTCCCCTTTCATATTCGTTGCATCGCCGGCAACAGCCTCTGGACGGCTCACTGTCTCATCCTACCCTGTCCTTACTCGAAATGCAACCCTTCCCGCCACCGCGTCGAGATTGGCGTGCTCATGATATCTCATATGCTTAGGCATCAGACAGAAGTGTAGCTAACGTTTCGTTGACTTCTAGCTCTCCGGGCATCTCTACCCGACGACTGCAAAACTCGAGTCTCTCGAGCACCGCAGCCAGCAGTTCTTTTCTCGAGGACATGGCCAATGTCGGCGGTCCGACCATGCTCAAAAGAACTCTCGGACTGCAGAATGACCGCTACAGCCAGTATATCGGTCCCACAACCGATTTTGAGCCCTCTTTAATCAACCTCTCGACCTTTGATCCTCAGGATGAGAGTCTTTTGTCGCGGGGCACCCTTCGGAAGGTCAGCGACATCGACACCTTCCTGATGTTGCCGGACCATGCCACCAGCGGCTATGAGCACATCATCCAAGACGCCGACGCAATAGAGGCCGTCGTCGCGCCACACGGGCGCAAGCTCATCGACCTCTACTTCCAGATTGTCCACCCAGCGTTTCCAATCATCCAAAAGCACGTCTTTCTCGAAAAATACGAGCGCTCGCATCGAGAGTTCTCTCCTCCGATCCTCGCCGCCGTGTACATCCTAGCCATCAACTGGTGGGAGCACAGCGATGAGCTGTCCAAGCTGCCGCGTCCCAACGTGCGAGAGCTTGAGAGGCTCATCCGTCGCACACTGGAGGATGCCATGACTCGGCCGAAGCTGTCTACCATCCAAGCCGGCCTGCTTCTGTCGCAAAGACCAGAGGGCGACCAGTGGGCGCCGACCGCTCAGCTGATAGCCATCGGACAGGAACTCGGCCTGCATTTGGACTGCTCCAACTGGAAGATTCCGCCCTGGGAAAAGGGCCTGAGGAGACGGCTCGCCTGGGCACTATACATGCAGGACAAGTGGGGCGCCCTGGTCCATGGACGGCCGTCGCACATATTCTCTTCGAATTGGGGTGTTCGATCCCTGACAGCCAACGACTTTCCCGACGTCGAGTGGGACGAGAACGACTCGGACGAGAAGCAGGACATTGAGAGAGGGCGCTTTCTCTTCACGCGCGTTGTGCAGCTGACTGAGATTCTTTCTGAGATTCTCGACACCTTCTACACGCTGCAGTCGACCAACACGATAGCAGAAGCCGGGCAACAAGGCACGCACCTGGTGCTGTCTATGGCAAAACCCGTCCAGTTGAAGCTCAAAGAGTGGTATGGAGGCCTGCCGACCATTCTGCGGCTGGAATCTTACTCGTCGAGCAATTATTCGCCTTCGCGCGTGAACACGACAAGGCTTTCGAGCATCGGGTATCTCCACCTGGCCTATTTCGCAACCGAGATCACCCTTCACCGGCGCATCATCCGATCTTTGGCGTCCAATCCGGCGTCGGTGGACCCGTATGTCCAGCACATCTGCCGTAGCGCCGCAAAGGCACGCCTCATCTCTGCCATGGATTTTGTAAACCGTCTGACGCCGCACCATCTGAGGTCGTTCTGGTACTTTGCATCGAAGACGAATTTCGCTCTCATCGGCACATTTGGCTCCCTGCTATGGGCGACGTCCCCCGGACGGGAGGAGGCTGACTGGTACCGGCGCCGGCTCGGCGAGTATCGCTGGACGCTCTCAGTCAGCTCCAAGCCAGGCGAGAGCAAGGGGTTGACCGAGTTTGCCATGACCATGCTGGACATATCGACTGGTCTGCTGAAGCAGCTGCCCGAGAAGCCGTCCATGAGCCGCAACGGCAGTCTCGCGGACATGTCGGCCCCGTCTGGGCCCTCATCGTTTCCCAACTCGTTTCAAGGGTCGTTTACTGGCATCAGCAGCATGTTGGGCCGGTTCAGCAACATCCCCAGCGCCGATGTCAGCAGCGCGCAAAGCCCTCGGAGTGCCGATTACAGTAGCGAAGATGATGATATGGAGGACAGTTATGCGACGCCGGTGTGATGCGTATCTTGGGCCGAATAGGGCGGGAGGTGTGGAGATGACGACCTGGATGCGAGTGTAGTCGGGCTGCCGTGGCTGTGGCTTCTTGTGGAAATGGTGACTTAGTGTTGGGTTGCCCTTCATGGGGAGGCTCTTTAACGTGTTTGGCTCTCATGTTTTGTCGTCCGAGGCGTTAAGAGACAATACCTCTTGATATCCAGCTGGGTTTTGAGCGGGCGGTGGGGGAGGCAAAAGGAGAGACCTGAGCGACGACACAACTTCTATATGAACGGGACTGAGAGGACTACTATGATTTTATGAGATTTTAGATTGACATGAGGGAATGTCGAAATGATATGGCGCCACTGCCTTTGCACCGCAACGGACGCAGCCTCATTGCACCATCGACAGGCTTTCCTATTTGGGCAGTTCCTTTGCACGCTAAAGAGCCTTGACCACGTGCTCGTCGAGGCTGACGTCGACAGGAGAGATCCGAGTAACGTAAGGTAGACAACGAAGACCCCGAGCTGCGCTTTAAAGCAGGACATGGGGCCGTTGCGTGGCTTGGATCCTTATTCTCGGGCACATGGTGAACCAAGTAAGGTATGATACCATTCTCGCGGCCTGCTCGGAAGTCGCGGTGGCCTTGCCTTGGCCATAAATACTTTTGCGCCTTCAAGACCGTCTGACTGCTTGAATTTACAAGTACGGAAAAGCTGGCTACGGACCTCAATGACCCAGTATATTCCAGCAGGGCTAGAGTCGTGGCTCTGGAGGTAATCCCAGATATGACTTGGTGGATGGGATGGGTCGCTGTACTGCTTGAAGTGCTAGTTAGTGGAGGGTGATGTCGGGGGCGTGGACCAACCCGCAGATGCACGGGGTCCATGTTCCGTAGAGCTTGCCGCAACGAGACGCCTATCAAGCTATAAGCCGCAGCCAAGAAGCATGTTTCGAAGGCGCACGACGAGATGAGTAGATGGCCCAGGAACATATATATGTCGGCCAGTCCTGCTCATCCCTCTACCGTAGTACTAACAGGCCAGGATCCGACACCGACACATTGACAGATCGTCGCTTTAACAAGACCGTGACCCATCTCAGTCTCCAGCGCTGGGCTACATAGCCGTTGATTATTCTGGTCACCGACACAAGGCCAGATGAGCTCCCTTGGTTGCTCGGGCGAGAGCCTGCCAGCTGTGACCGACTGCGCCTGCGGCAGACAGTGCCGTTGCATAGCCTACAAGAGGCTGGAAGAGCCTTGTCCGTGCTGTCGGCTCTTGTCGGACCCTTTGCAACAGACAAGCCGATGCCTGTGCTGGCGTCGATTCAAAGTCACCCTTGGAACTCGCCCTCTCCCGTCAGCGCTCACACAAGATGGAGGATAGATGCCGGGGGCCGTCATCGCCGCTTTGTAGCCTGGGCCTGACAAAGCTAGTATTTGCAGATCCTTTGACCTCGCCTCCGGAGCAAGAAGAAGTACAAGAGACCAAACTCTACCACCAAGATATAGAGGTGCTTGACCGAGACCTTGTACTGGTCAACGGTGAAGTTCAACTTGAGACCGAGCGGCCGCCTTGCTGGGGATGCAACGCCAAAGCACACGAGTACTTGCTAGACCATAACCGATACACCTAACGCTCCGAGCCTCGATACCTGATCGAACACGATCTGGTGGTAGCGAGCAGCCGGACGTATCAGCGAGGCTACACAGATCCAGACGATCACTGGCGCTACAGTTTGAACGAGCAGCCATACAATTGCCGCTTCGAGCCTCGGTACATGATTGAACACGATCTAGTAGTAACGAGCAGGCGGGCGTAGCGGCGAGGCTACACAGTCCAGATCCTCACTGGCGCATCAGGCTGAAGAACGAGCACCCATACAACTGCCGCTTCGAGCCTCGACCTCTGGTCTCTTCTATCTGGGGCTTGCCGGTGGAGGCCGACAGATTTGTGCTGCGGGGGAAATCTTCGGTCGTCATTCTTTCGGGCTCATTCATGGCCGGTGGATCTGCGGAGGACGGACCATAGCTGACTACCTTACGAAATTCTAATCGTTGGCTATCGTTGATAGTAGCGCTCATCGGGCGTACGCTATGGAGATGCTGGGCGAGATATTGGGCAGCCGCAGGATACCCGCACGAGCCGGACTGACTGAGGAAACATGGATGGGCACCGGCTGTCCGTGCCTACTTCGGACAATATGCAGGTCGGTATGGTAAGGTAGGCACCTACTACCAAGTACACGAAGGTGCCTTTGAGCCAGAAAGTGATGTGTGGGAAAAGAGCTCCAGGTTGTTTGATGGAAGGGGACGCACCGGGAGGTGGTCACATTGAAAAATCCGTTCGACTCTCCGAATCATGTCGGGCCTGAATGGCCATGCCGCACTGCTGTCTCTTGAGAAGAAGTCAGAGGTGAGAAAGCCACATCATTTAGACCATCGCAAGCTGACGGAAGAGGTGAGGGAGGACGTCAGACCGAGTCACGCAGCTTCTGAAGTTCAGGGCCAGTTTGCGGCCCGCACCGCCACACGGCGCCACACACGGAGGGGCGTCAGCACTGATCCCCTGAGCCATGTTACAGCTTGAAACACCCTTCGTGCCTTTGGGGATTGAAACACAATTACATCGTCTATCCACTTGCAAGCGGATCCTTCACGTGTCGGTCGATTGAGACGGCTCGACGACGTCTTGAGCATCGCCTCGCAGCCGCTCTGAGCGTGTCTTGGTTTGCTTTCTCTTCGTTCTTGAGCGAAAACATGTCGGCCCCAAAGACCGCCGAGGCGCCCAGTGAGGCCTTCACACCTGAGCGCTTCGAGAGAGAGCTCAAGGATCTCGCGTCCAAGGCCAAGAGCGACACCTGGAGCAACCGCGCCGTGGGCCAGCTGTCCGTCTACGCAAAGGCCGGGTTCCTGTTGGCGCTCCTCGGCGTCTACTCCAATGTCTCGCAGCTCACGCTGTCGCCCGTCTATGGGTCCATCCCGGCCTCGATATGGCACTCCAAGCTGCTCATGACAGGCTGCTTCCTCGGCTGGGCGGGCAACGTTGCCCTGCGGAACTTCCTACCCACGACGGCCGCGCAGGCGATCCCGCTCATCGCCATGTACATCCCGGCGGTGCAGTTCACGCTGTTCAAGTACAGCGGCCAGCTCGGCGCGCAATGGGGGCCCGTCGCCACAGAGGGCCTCACCCTGTTCCCGCTGGCGGTCCTCACTGCGGCCGCTGTGGCCGACTGCCTCGAGGAGGCGCGGCTGACCATGTTGCCCAAGTTTGTGGCCGACGCCGCTCCCGGATTGGGCTCCTGGGGCTTGCTCAAGTTCGTGGAGCAGCACGCCGCGAGACACCTCCAGGCCAACATGGGCAAAGTCGTCATCTACACGCGCCTCTGCCTGGAGCTGATTCTTGGCGCACTGTACGCTGTGTTTGGGCGATCTCGATTCCTTGTGTACGCCCTGCCGCCGCTCCTGCACACGCTCATCATCAACCCGCACGTCGCCTCGCCGGCGGCCACGTCCGCTCTAGTCAGCTCTATGATGTCCGAGGGCTGGCTGCTCATTGAGCGCCGCGAGTCGGTGACGGGATACATCTCCGTGGTGCAGAACATGCAAGACGGGTATCGGGTCATGCGGTGCGACCATAGCCTGCTGGGCGGCGAATGGATCAACGTCCGCGGAGAGGTGGTGGCGGAGCCGATATACGGCGTCTTTGTCATGTTGGAGGCTGTGCGCCTGGCGGAAAAGGAGAAGCCGGTGGCTGACAAGGATGCTCGTGCGTTGGTTGTGTAAGTGGCACGCTGCTTCTTCTGCGATGTGGGCTAACATCTCACGGTAGCGGACTCGGCATCGGCACTACGCCTTCGGCCTTTGTCGTTCACGGCATCAATACGACTGTTGTGGAGATTGATCCGGTGGTCCACGAGCTGGCTGGCAAGTACTTTAACCTCAAAGAGAACAACTCGCCTGTCTTGGAGGATGCCGTCAGCTATACGTCTGCCCTGGCTGTCACTGCCCCCGAGACCTACGACTACATTGTTCACGACGTCTTCACCGGCGGTGCGGAACCCGTGGATCTCTTCACCCTCGAATTTCTACAGGGGCTCGGCGCATTGCTCAAGCCAGACGGCATCATCGCCATCGTGAGTACGACCCGTATGACGAAGACATTTGGTCTCTGACATGACACACCAGAACTATGCCGGCGACCTCCTTCTGCCCGCACCAAGACTCATCTACCGCACTGTGAAGCAGGTCTTCCCCACCTGTCGCATCTTCCGGGAAATGCTACCCGATGCCGACGCCATAAAGGAGAAGAGGAGCGACTTCACCAACATGGTCATCTTCTGCAAGAAGTCGGCCACGCCGCTCACATTTCGGGCCGCAACGACAAAGGACTACCTCCAAAGCTCAGCCAGGCAGGAATTTCTGATGCCCAAGAACGAAATTCCGGAGGCGGAACTCCTCTCCGGCGGCGATGCAACCATCCTGCGCCAGAACGACACCAGCGTCCTGGCCAAGTGGCATGAGCAGAGCGCCATGGGCCACTGGGCGGTCATGCGGACGGCTCTGCCGGCAAAAGTGTGGGAGCAGTGGTAAGCGTGCGGGCCATGTAAATGTATTGCAGCATCTCTTGGAGTAATTATGGGTGGCCTCTGTGCATATACATCGTATCCCGACGCCTCACACGTCGGATCCTTCGTCTCCCTTGCTCACTTCGTCTTGTGAGCCGCTGCTACTGCGTGCTCCTTGTTATCCGTGCTAAACTCGTCGAAGAATTCAGACGCATACTTGGGGAGCTCGATCCTGTTGTGCGCTGATGGGATGGGCTCCCCCATGGTCGAGTACACGGGTATCACGCCGGTCCACACACTGTTGAGCGCATCCTCGTTCTCCAGGTCATGCTTGTCATCGATGACACCCCCATCGCGGAACTTTGCGCTCCCAGCGGCAATCTTGACACGCAAGATGCTCGTGCTCTGCATCTCGGCGCCCGTCGGCGGTAGGCGGCTGTTGCGCCAGCGGTCCGGCACGACGCTGTTGGTGATGAGCTCCATGGCGTACATCTTCTCTTCCTCGCTCTCGACGAGGGTGGCGTGGCCAAAAAGCACGGCAGAGCGGTAGTTGTAGCTGTGATTAAAGGCCGACAGCGCGAGCACGAGGCCGTCGACATGCGAGGCGGCGACGCACACGGGCATGCCCGCTGCGCCCTCCGCCGCGCCGGCGGCGCGGCCGACATTGAACATGCGCGCCGAGACGTAGCCGTGAATGTACAAGTCCAAGGGGTCGCCGAGCGAGGCGCTGGGACGGTCGAAGGAGCCCATCTGGCCGATCATGGGGAGGATCACTGGGAAGGGCGAGTCGGGCGGGGTGAAGGAGACATGAAGCAGCTGCGACGAGTTGACGAGGCCATGGATCTTTTCGAGGGCGTATATGCCTGTGAATGGTGTCAGGGAGGACTGAGTGTGCTGAACAAGTTAGATGTTGAGACCAACCTCGCTCGCCGTGACGCTTGACGAGGTTGTTCGCGTCCTTGGGGTACTCGAGCTCGTAGCGGCCCATTTTGGATGCTGTATCTTGAGCTCTTGACTGGCGCTCTTCGCAGATGCTTGGTCAATGTCGCATATGAGAGTGCTGCTGCTCACTCAAGCTGGAGGCGGCCGGTTATTATATAGCACCCTCATGCTTGAGGCCCTTGGCTCATTGAGAGGCGCTCGAACCGGCAATATGTGCGATGAGCCTAGCCGTCAAGTCGATAACTATGTGTCAGCTGGGGCCTGCTTCCCGAGGGCGGCGCACTTACAAACGCCGCGGCCGTGATTGATTCAAGCTGCGCCAGGCGGGCCCCGCGGGGAGGTTTTGGTGCATGGCGGGGTTGGCGGCGCCATGCAGGCAGCTGCTGCATCAGCTCGGGACGGAGCTACCTCGAAAGGACAAAGGCAGGCAATTCGGATCGAATATCCAAGGTCGATGTCAAATATACATGCACGCTGATGATACCGGACGGTCCGTTTTGGTATGTCGCATCAGGTCGCCTGCAGTCTGCGCATTCGACGGCTCTTACATGTATCTTCGTCGCAAAACATGTGACTGAGGGTCCTCGTTGGTGACTGTAGAGCTCGCGACGTGTCAAGTGAGATCCGCGCCCTTCGAAGAACGCAGCCTCAATGTCTTCCGCATTGAACCGACCTGACACAATGGCATCGCTGTCAGAAATCAATAGCCAGTATCCCTGCTCGCACACGAGCCTCCGAAAAAAATTGATACCTAACTTATCTGACCGACATGGGATGACGGGCTACAAATATTGCCATTCAAAGCAGGTGCGGTACAGGGTAGGCGGAGTCCGAGGTCAATGAAGGCCTGCATAGTGAGGCATCACTACGCTTCGACCTAGAATCATCATGCATCACCTGCCACGTGGTTCCTCATGGCCGGAGTCCTTTCCAGCACCAAGCTGGAAGCTCTTGGCTGCTGTACCTGTAATTACTGTGCGTCCGATGTGTTCGTATGGAGCCCAAACGCGCCTGTCTTGGGCGACCCCTGTTCCACTCGGACACACGCTGGAGCCATCCGCCATGACACTACGAGGAGGTCTCTGGGTCGGTACGGTTGGATCCATCTCTGTTTCGAGTCTCGTCTTCACCCCTCATCGTCAGCAGCTGCGACAGCGATCTACTCAGAGAGTAGTTTGCCGCACGATAACTGCAGCATTCGCTCGGCTGCCAATCCACCCTTCTTCTTCCTTCCTCTTGCAAGCTCTCTCGTCGGGCAGGATGCCTCCGACGGCGCCAAAGTTGACCGCTGTGCACCGACCACCTTGCTAGCTGGTGTTCAGCGTCGTGGCCCGGACTCGCCAAGACAGACATCACGCTCACCCAATGTCAAAGCAGATGACAGTACAATCCATCGCGAAGGAGAAAATACTCGCAAGCTGTTGTAGTGTCGACTCAAGAAGGAGCCCCACCGCCTTGGCTCAACGGGCTGTTACAGTTCCCGGTGGTGGTCCCCCCTACGCGTGAGGTTTCATGTGAGACGACGCCAAAGATGGTTTCGCCCACATCCAATCATGCGACCGCCTGCGACGGAGCCGCGATGGCAATCTGCGTCGGCTCGAACATCTGGCTGTTTGAGGCTCATGCTCCCATGAGCCCCACGATTCAAGTGTGTGCTGGCTTTCTCTTTCGGACTGTTCTAGTTGTTGTTTTGAGAGGCCCTTCTCACTCTCTCCTCCTCCATCATGCCGCATTGCTGTCGCTGCGCAGCCGCCATCGACGACCATGGCATCTTGATGGGCTCGGCTGGCTTGTAATCATGGCACACTCCTTGCCTTAATACCGTTTCTTTGATCCTTCCTTAATTGTGATTTATTTATTGCTACCCATTGACTGGGTCTTCTTTTCTCACAGCCGGCCCCTCGATCGCCGACTGGCTTCGCCGCCATGGCGAACTTGGGCGACAACCAGGCCGTCGCCGCGGCCTTTGCCTTGTTAGTAGATAACCAGCCTGGCAGCAGACTCGCAAGACATACTAACGAGAAGATCAGCGGCGTCGTCGTCAGCACAACACTCGGCACGACTTCTTTCTACTTTCGGGGTGGCGCCTTTACGCTCTTTCGAGATGGACCGAGGCTGGTCCTCGTCCTTTATCTCGCGCTTTCTTCTCTCTGGGCAGTAACGGGTTTCATTGCTATGCTCGTTGGCACGGATGCAACTACAGGATGCCAGTTGGCCGTCGCCTTTGCCTCTGCTTTTGATCAGCTGGCGCGAATTATGCTGGAAGAATTTCTGTTCTGGGGCATGAAAAGCGATATCCGAGTTTCTTTTGGAGTATTGTTCCCGCAGGCCGTCATGGTCCTGCGCTTTGTCCTGGGCGCAATCTATGTTGCCGTCCAGCGGCCTCAGTTCAAACCGGCATGCGTTGGGACAACCCTGGTGCTGCCCTTGGGCATCGCCGTTATTGCGACCGACGTCTTGATAGTCCTCGTGCTCCTTGTCCGGGCGTCTTCCGTTGGAATATTCAGAGACATCTCGGCAAAAGCCCCTGGGTGGCCCCGAAGCAAAGGTCTCCTTCTGATTACATCGGGTCTGGTTCTTTGGATTGCTGTATGTTTGTACAATCTTTTCTTTGATTGCTTCTGACATTGATCTAGCTAAGCGTTCCAATGATTCTGGGCATGGAGTCTTTCAATCTGGTCATTCGGACGGTGCTCCCAGCTGTTGGGCTGTTGATTGCCATTGGTATGCTCCGCCTCTTTCAAGTGCCTGCGGCAACTAACGTCTGCCAGTCCTTGTCGCCCTATTCAGTGACAGCCTGACCACCAAGTACGACACAGACTCTTCTCCGTGGTCCCCGACGTCTGACGTCCTTCCCGCCTTCCCGACTAAAAAGGACCCGCCGACCCGTGGCCTGTCTACCCGCGAACTTCAGAGCCGGGACATCTCGACCATCGACACGTCGTACCCTCCGAAACCAAACACAAGTATCAGAGTAGTGCCAACGTCGTCGAGGGAATCTCGGCAGAATATTTCGTCCCGGGAGGAAGGAAGACGTGGTCTGCCAATTATCAGCCGCCCAAGTCCCGGGCAAGCTCAGGCAGGAGTCGGAGGTCTACCGGTCCAGGGCCAGCTCTTCCCGCCCATGAGAGCACAGACGGCACCCGTGATACCGCAGACCTTCAATAAGCAGCCTCTTAAGAAGGCCACCATCAAGGGTGGCAAGCTAGTCATTTCCAACCCTGTCATAAGCGCAGAGAGCGAAAACGGCCCTTTGCGAAAAATTCCCACCGTCGATTTGGCCACGGCGGCCATGAACGAAAAAGAGCGGAGAGCTCTGTATTCCCAACCTCTCAAGACCAATCTAGTCCAGTCGCCAAAAACCATGTCGCCCGAGGAGATGCAAAATCGATCCCAGGATTTCAAACGAAGAGAAGTTGGCAAGCCATTATCGAATGTCGCGGATTCCAACCAGCTGCTTCAGCCGGTTGTAGAGCGCTCGTCAATGGCAGCATCCTCATCTGCGCAGCTGTCTCCAGGACGAGATGATTTGCGTCGAAGGTCTCCTCGACAGGTATCGCAGGCTTTGCGTCCGGAGTTTCCGCCGGCGGTGCCATTAAAGGACGTCGAGGTGCCAGATATCAACGTTTCAAGAACTTCGATTGCCTCGATCCCACTGGTGCCTCCGCCCAGATCACCTCTGCGGCCTATGCCAAAGCAAATCTCAGGAGGTACCAGGCGGCAAGAATCGTCATCTTCGACTTTACCTCGTCGATCCCGATCTTCAACCATGCTTTTCACGGACCCCAACTCGCCTCACCAGATACCTGTGCAACCTCCAGGTCCTCCCAAACCAGTTCCGTTTCCAAAGGTTGCCTCTCCAAGGCAATCGGTGGAGGTTTTGGTTCCCCAAGTTGCACCATTGTCCCCTAGAGAGAGTCCTCCGCCATTCTACAAGAGCTCTGGCAGCCAGCGCCAGCCCAGGCAACCATTGGCTGGCCTTGCGCGAAATGGTTCCGTCAGGACCGACATTCGCCCGTCTAGGCAGAATGCCGAGCCTGCTGTCCCGGAAAATCAAATCAAGACAGCGAAGACACCTGTGCAGCTACGACAAAACAACGGGATACCGAGTAATCCCCGGGCACGAATCCCAAGAGCCACACCAAAGTTGCGAGGCGGCTCTGATGAGGAGACGGTCAAGGGCATCGAGCACGATGACCCTCCTAACATCAAGAGCATCAGAGACCAGGCGCTGAACAACACCGCCGACGGGTCTCACAATCTCGTTGAGTCGAGTCGAGACTCCGTCGTCCATCGACCCCGGCCGATTCCGCGAAAATCTCCAGTGAGACGCTCGCCGCTAACGATTGAATCCTCGAAGATGCAACGCGACGATCGGAACCAGGCTGTTGAGTCTACAGAATTAAAGCCATACATTCTGCCGCAAAGCGCAGGAATACTCCAACCGACAACATATTCACAGAATGGGGCTGGATCGACGCAAGCACCATCGCTAACAACTAATGATTCGCGCAACTTGAGGCGGAGGTCGTCTCTCCCAGATATCCCGCTTGTCTCGACTGCGTCCCACCCAACACCGCAAGCGTTGCCGATAATGTTGAGTCGAGAGGTCGCGAAAGCAGATTTTACCGCAGAAATTCTCGGATCAGGGAACTATGCGCCGGCTCCGCGGTCACGTCAATCGAGGTTCGTGTCCAAATTCAGCATGGACACCTCCATGAGTCCGCTGGAGGAGCCGCAGTCTGGTTTGCTTGAATCGCCAGTCGACAACCGGTCATCCAACGAAGACGCACGTAGGCGATCCTCGCCAGTACTTCCCGCCGAAGATGGACAGGATTCTCCAATCCCAGAGGACGCAGAGTCACAGAAGATCGACCTTTTAAATGATGGTAGACCGGACAACTTAGGGGCCACCCAGTATTCTGCACAGAGTTCCAACACTCAAGGTACAATGTTGACAGAAGCGTCTGCGGTAGCCTTCGAATCGCCTATGTGGCCAACCCGGAGCACATATCGCTTTGTGGACAGTGCCATGTTGACGGACGATGACGATGGCAAAGAGACCATGACCGTGATGCTGGACCAGTCAACCGAGTACCAAAAGAGACCTGACAAAGTGTCGGCTCGTGAGCCCCAGTACGCTTCATGGCACCATCGCGTGGGCGAAGACTGCCCATCCTTCTCGGACAGGAAGGGCACAGCAGTGATGAGAAAGGTGCCGCTTCCGACACCGCTGCAGCTCAGCAAGCCCATGAGAGCACGGAAAATCGTTGTTGCTGAGCCTCTGCCTCTGCCTCTGGAATCTCCCCAGCACGCTCTCGACATGATAAGGGAGCAGCTGAAGAAGTTTGAAGAGCCTGAGGAAGAGACGGCCGCAAATGACCAGCAGCGAATGACTCTTTTGGCTGATCTCGAGATGGAGATGGGCATGCAGGAGGATCGCTGGCAACAGATGCGCCAAGACTATTCTCGGACGTCCGTTTCGACGTCCGTTGCTTCTCCAATTGCAAATTCTGCATATGAAAGTTTACCGCAGTCCCCCGCGGCCGAGGCTGGTGCCAACACCTCGCGTTCAGAAGCATCGAACGACCGAACATCGCGGCTAGGCCCCCCAGATGCAAGGGAAAGCGGCGCTTACATTCAATACTCTCCAATCACTGCTACGGCCAGTCAAGTTCAGATAAGCCGTCTGAATGTGACCGAAGAGCCGCTGCTGAATGGTGCAGAGAATATGTTGGAAGATGTGGTACCAGGACCTGTGCTCTCTGCCGACGGTCGGCCTTTGCTCCGGTCAAGCGATGGCAACATGACAGTTTTCACTGCCCCAGACGAAATAGGAGAGCAGCATAGGCAGCCAGATCTTACGAATGATACAAAGATTGACGCAAACGTGGACGTTGGGCGTCCCATCTCGACAGTGAACCTTCCTACAACCTCTTACAGACCCCCAGAACCCGCCGAGCCTTCTGCACCATCAGAACAGCCAGTGACAGGAGAACTCTCGGAGCCACTTTTGGGCGTTGAAAGCTCGGGGCTCGCGAATGAATCCCAAACGCCAACTGATGTACAGCCAAAGTCTGCTGGCTTGCGGAAGACTCCTAACTCGCCGTCAACACCACAAGAGTCGCAGCAACAACGACGATCTGTCACACGACCGCGTACGTCAAGACCTCCGCGCACAAGCAAGCTTATCACTACGTTGCCCGATATTCTGGAGGACCCTGTCCCTTTGCCCGACAAGCGAGGTACACTGGGCATTTTCCAGTTCCCCTGGGGCGAAAAGTCGGACACCGGCACCATGCCGTTGCAAAGCCAAATTCACAGGGGCATTGGCATGGCCACGATGAGTGTGCCCGTGAATAAAGTACCTGGACCGCCGATGTACCCTAGCCTCGAGGCTCAGGTCCGCACGCTGCATTCGCAAGACTATTCGTCGTCGTTTTTTGATGAGTACGAGGACGAAGGCGATGACTACGTGAACAGCAGCGACGATGACGACTCTTTCGATGAAGAGACTCTGTGGGAGATTGCCAGCCTACTCAAGTCGGACAACGTCCCCTCTCGGGACAGCCTCCTTCCTGGACAGGCCGGTCCACGAGTGGCATCTTCATCGAGAGTCGAGGACTACAGCATTGATTCACCTTTGCCTGAAGATGACAGTGAGGCGATTTTCGAAGCTTCCCCCGTCGCTTACGACCGAGATTCCTCTTCGCCAACTCTGCCGGTGCCTGCGCTGCTCTGGGCCGACCAGACCAAGTACGCGTCTGTGACCAGGGCCGGGTGGCTGCCCCAGCCTGACGAAAGAGCTTGGGAGGCTATTGTTGCTTCCAACTCGAAAACTACTCGTGCTGCACTCCGAATAACTAAGCCTGGCACCATCACAAGCAATGCATTGTGGTCGGCGCAGCTACAAGACACTGCGCAGAATTCATCGCAAGCAAGAGTATTCGGGGGCCAGCCGACTGCGACACTCTGGGCCCCAAAGCCGGCGCAAGAGTCGCAACTCAACAACTTGCCTAAGGAGAGTTCATATGACAATGTTAAGAGCCTGCCAAGTCCCATCACCGTCAATCTCATGTGGTCGCGACCAGAGACCATTCAAACTTCGCCTGTAGGTCTCCGTCAACCGGAGGGGGGCGAATGGACCAAGTACGGGGTTCGTAGAGATATGTCCCGTCCTGCGAAGACCCGAAAAGTTTGCCTTGCTGCAATTGAGAGTACTTCACTCTGGGCGCCAGGCAGTGCAAAGCAGTCAGAAATCGCTGCTGCATCTGGACTGGAGACGCAGTCAGAGCCAACCCACAAGGCCAGACCAACCACACCCGACTCACTATGGTCTCTTCCTGAGCCAATTGTGGTTCTCTCATATGACCATTTGATCAGCGGCACAGGCGTAACAGCTCATGCAGGCGCCGTCCTGGAGACACTCCAACACGAGTGTTACGAGAGCCTTATCAACTTCCAAGAGACGGATGCTGCGGATGTCAATCCTGGCCTGTGGATGCCTTCCATGACGGCTGTACAGCTTGACGATGCAGAGGGGCTCTTTTGCATCGATCACAGCCGCAGCGACTACAGACACACACTCAGCAAAGCAGCTGCATTGGGGACTCGTCCAAGTCGTAGGGCGTTGAAGAAACCCATTCCGCAGATCGCCTCCACAAACCTCTGGTCTTCCCAAGCAAGACACACCTTTGCACACGATTGGGTTTCGCTGTCATCCATACGACCAAGCACTCCTGGAGGTGTATCATCAGCCTCGGACAGCGAGTCGCCTTTCTCGGATGCATCTTCCGTTCACTCCAGCCTCACGGGGCTCTCCACGGTCGGAAGCACGTTTACCGGCTGCCCAGAAGATAGTGTTGCGCCCCAGATTGACCAGCCTGACTGGGCCGCTGGTTTACCGGATACGGCGCGGTCAAATCAGCCTGCAAGAGACCTGTTTACAGCTGCAGACTGGGACACCGCGCTCGAAGATGCCATTAGAGCCAGTGGCTACGAGTCGACACGGCCAAGCAGGACGGCGAGAGCACCCGCCTCGGAGGCTGACTGGAACTCGGCGCTTGCAGAGGCCATTCAGGCCACCGGCCTTGGTTCGACAACGCCCGAAGCGCACAGAAACTCCGTCCTAACCGAGTCTTCACAAGTCGTAGTCTGTGACACTTCGAGAGTCCACCCTGTTTTCGCAGTGTCCAGCCTCGAAACTGATTCAACTGATATCCATCCGGCCGGCAAAGGCTATTTCATCCACTGGTGAAGACCACCATTTTTGCAATACGACGCACGATTACTGATGAGCCTATTTTATGATTCAAGAAGCGGTGGATAGGAGATAGGGGTTAGAGAGGAATCGAGGTTTATGTTTTGGGGGCAACTGATCGATTTGCAGGTCACTTGGAGTAAGGTACCCTTCTCTCTCTACGCGAGTAGGCGAGGGAAAGTCTTCTGAAGACGTATCGGGCGCTTCCATTTGTGTAAGAGAATGCGGCCCGCAAAGGGATTTCTGCCGACGTAGAATGAGCACAGGCATATTAGAACTGCATTCGGTCCATTGGCACAAGTGATATCAAGCAATCACATCGCACATCACGTCCCGCGAAAGGAGTAAAAGGTAACAGGGTGATCATGGCCCTTGGGGCTCTATCCATGCAAGTCATAAAGTACTCAACAAAGAAGACCTGACAACAAAAAAAGGCGACCGTCAACAATGCGCCAATGCTAAAAAAGACATGCCAATTCTTTTGATTCGGTGGTCCCATCCACCTATCCTGTATCCCCATGTTCCTTCGCCGCTTTTCGGTCTTCGCCGTTGGTTTGTGTTTGTTTAGAGATTTGGCCAGTTTGACCATTCAAACTCGTGCGTCATATTCCCGCAGGGAGGGCAGTGTTTGGCAAAGGGTGCATTAGATGCCAAACTTCCTATCTTCTCCAGAACTCGTCATTCCCTCCATGGACGTGTCGAAGGGCTCGCAGTGAGGCATATCCTACACAAAGGAAAGAATAGCAAAGTGGAGATCTCGACATCCGCCGGTTCGAGACAGTCGGTGTCAAGACCTCAGCCATCTATACAACTTGATGGTCGTCGTTCCAGAGGTTGCAACTCAATTCAGGGGTTGGTCGATGTCAAGAGATGGTATATATCGATGCTGTAGTAGACCTGATGCACGTCCCGACGGACGGAAAGCAACGCTTGTGCCGCAGATATAGCCAGCCCATGATCGCAGAAGCCAAGCGTACAGCCCAAAGTCTCGTGACCGACACTTCCAACAAAGAAGAGGATCTCAGAGACTTCGTCTTCGAGAGAGCTTAAGAGGACCCTGGAGCTCCACTTCTCCATAAAGTCAAGCCAAGCCAGGCTTCAGCAGTGCCGTATATATTCGAAAAAATGCGGCCTGAAGCCGCGCTATGCAAACGGGTTCACACAGAATGTTTTGTACAGAGGACACGTGTAGCATGCATCAGCAGACCGTATCGTCATTGCAGAGATGCTGCTAACATGTGGCTAGCCAACTGTCATCAGAGGGACCCGTCGACCCATTGGCGATGACGGTGACTTGTCCGGTGACGTGCTGTCTATCAGCGGGTTTGTACCGTGATTCTTGGTTGCACGTCGAGGTGGACTTGAACCCGGATCGTCAAACACTCGTGTGAATGCAGGACTCGACTCGAGACGGCGTTCGTGGCGTGGAGTTCTTGCCGGGCTCTGGGTAATTTGGTCGGCCTTGCGAATCGTGTCGGATAGGACGTCGCGCAACTCCCCGGCTCTCCTAACTAGTGCCTTTAAGCTGTTGGTGTCGAAGTGCACTCTATTATTATTATTCTTATTATTTTTCCGGGGCTCGTGCGTCGGCACATTGGATGAGTGATGGTGCATGGACTCCATCACAGATCGGACCACGCCAGTGACGTCGCTGGGCTTACTTGCTCGATGTTCCGGCGTTCGAGGCCTATTGGGGCGGCTTGCCTGCGCATTTTCTTCAGGGAGCGGCCAGTTGCCGCCAAATATGTCATCCTCCGGAGAGAAGACAGATCGACGCCGTGGGGACTGGCGCTCTCGCACAACCGCAGTTTTAGACATGGGCGGCTCCTGGCTGTCGATCGCAGCGTCAAACTCAGGTATGGATGTAGTAGCGTAGTTGTCCTCAATCGAGCCGTCGTCGATATCCAAGGAATCAAGGTTGATTGACGAGGTCGACTGGTGGTCCTCGTTCATGTCGTCTTCATCGGGGGACGCGAGGGCGATAATCCCCTCTGCCTCTTTCCATAGGCCCCTTTGCTCTCCATTGAGCATATTCATGTCGCGTCCATGCCGACATAGACGCTTCAGGTCATTAACAAGCAGCGACAACTCGCGAATATGTCCAGAGTGCGCTTTGACGCTGGGTTGCGTAGCACGGATTGATTCAGGGACGGAAAACAAGTGCCCGTTGCTCTTGTCGTCATTTCCAGGGTTGCCGCCACCAAATTCAAAGTCTTCGTCCCAGTCCTCGGAAACAGTCTTGGTGCTCAGTCCCCAGGTGCCGTACTTGGAGGTCGTCAGCTTCGAGTCGTCGGCAACGTCGTGAACGACCGGGACGCTCTGGCTGCGCACATGCATCGGCATCGGTCTCTTGCGGCTGGCTGAACGGCTCCTAGAGTCCAACTCTGGCATGGCATAAGCCGTTCTCGGGCGCAGAAATTCCGAACCGTAATCTTGCTTCTCGTGTACAGTTTCGCTCCAATCAAATAAACTGCTCAATGGCCGCTCACTACGATGGGGATTAGCGATGGTCTGTGGCACAGCCTCTCCCTCGATACTAGCAAGTGCAAGTCGAACGTTGGGGTTGATTCCCTTGGCATTGAGCGAGTTGCCCTTGGAAGGAGGGGATAGAGGATTGAATGGGGCGTCATCATCTCTTGTCCAATCTTCGTCAAAGTCGTCATCCATGGAGAAACGTCCAAAGTCTCTGGCTGATTGTGAAACGTCATGCGAGGACTCCAAGCTGAAACGGGGCTCTGCAAGTACGTCGCGACCGGGGAACTCCACCCCGGCGAGCTTGGTAGCTCGGACCGGCGTCAGCGTATTTTCATCCTCTTCCTCCATGATCTTATTGCCTTCATTCCACCCTCTCTCTCCTAGCATTTCTTGTAGGGACAGCCGCTTTGGCTTGCCGTTGCCAGCAGTGCTCGGCGGAGACTCGTCGTACACCGAGTCCAGAGGCGTCTCCACAGCCCTCGCACGACCAGACGCCAGCGTGCGCAGCGAGTCAAATACGGTATCACTCTTGAAGTCAGTGTCATCGTCGTCTCCCGACGCGAACCCTCGAGCATCGCCATCGGAGCCCTCCATCGTGGACGATCGCTCGCAATGTAAGCCCCTAAGCTGCGACATGGCGGCGGAACTTGTCGAGCTCCCCGACGGCTGATTAGGCCGGGCTTGATGAGTGCTGGCTCCTCCAGGACGGCTTAGACGTGACAAGTCGTTATTGAAGCCACGAGGACTGGAGAGGGATAGCGGGGAGTGTGGGGAGGACGAGTCTCTTTTATGGCCTTGGCGCCGGACACTCGCAGCTGAATGAAGCGTTAACCCCTGCCGATTTGGTGCGATCGGGGTCATGGCCCGTCTCTCGGGCGTATTGCTCTCCTGGTCCACACCTAATTGCGAGCCGCTGACTGGATCTGACACGTGCCGCTGGTTGCCGCCATCCTGCTGTTGGTAGTCAGCAGCTCCCCGCTTGGGTCGACGCAAGCTTCCCGATGTTTTGGTGACCCAATTGCCTGCTGTCGCAAAGCTCGCAGACAGTGACAGGGATCGTCTTGATCTCGTCGCCGGGACAATTTCAGGCGACGGTCTCAGGCTTGTCACGGCTTTGGTGGTCTTCTGGTCTGGTTCCTTCCCAATTCCCGAGGGGTTGACCAAGACGCCGGACGCCATCGTCGTAGACACCATTCTGGGCTTGACCAGATGAACTCTTTGGCACTGGCCCCGCTCGGGACAGATTCTCTTCAGAGTAGAGTTTCGGGTAGATGGGCTCGCATCTCCGAGACGGCTCGGAACGGTGCCACTCGCGACAATGCTCGCGGTTCTCGAGTGGAAAAACGACGTCCACGCAGACTTTGACTGGGCCTCTGGTAAGCGCTTAAGAGGCGACGCGCCCAGCAGCTCCTCAGGCCAGATTGGATTCTCAAACGAATACTTGGGGTGAGCGGCCGAGCCCGCCACGTCAATGTCTGCACGGAATTGCTGTAGAGTTGCGGACCTCTGGTGACTCGTGGCCGGTCTTCGAAGAGTCGGCAGATGCCCCTTTGTCCGCCGACGTGGTGAGGCGTCTCCGGAATCGTTGTTTTGTGTCGAGGGCGTTCGCTTGACGAGCTTGTTGGGTGGCAGAGGTGGTGCAGTTGAACTGGACCGATATAGCATCGGCGCCGTAGAGCTATTCGAAAAGGTGACAGATGACGAGTCGGCAATGAAGCTTGATCTGACGCTACCGTGCTGGGACAGCGGGCGGATGGACAGCCGCTTTATCCACGAGCCATTGGACGATATTGAGTCTCTCGGTCCCTCTACAGCTCTAGCAGGTGAGAGCTCGCCGTCTTGCCTGGAGATTGACGGTCTTCTGCCCAAGGTTCTTGGCGATGTGACCTGGGAGCTCTGGGGACGTTGATAGCGGGACAGCGGCGGCCTGGAGGTGGTCTCTCGATGCGAGATGGTGTGATGATACGGATTGTCAGTGCCAATTGAGGGCGCTGCAGAAGTCGTGGCCGGTCGAGCTGGTGTGTGATTGTTCGGCCGGAGGTTCACTTCGAGTGCCTGATCGGTAGAGATTGCCTTCTTGTGCAATGTGTGTCGAGTCGTAGGTGGATTGGGTTCGGACGGTTGGCCGAACACCAAGCCACTAGCCGCTGCAGCAACAGCAGCGCCCGTCCCGACAAGCTGTGGGTAGAGTGCGTGTCAGAATTGCAGGCACAAAAGCAAACAAGCGAATGTAAAGAGTTGAGAAGCTCTAAGAGTCAGGCTAGGGCGGTTGTCGAGGGGAGGACGTGGTGGAAGGACAAAGTAAGTTGGAGCTAGACGACGTCGACACAGAGAGCTGCAGGTGACACAACAACACAGACACGCCCACGGGATGTTGCAGGGAGAGAGGGGGGCAGCCAACTTACACTGGGAACGGTGTGCATGGTTGCTGAGGGTTTTCACTCGAGCAGAGCCGTCAGCAGAGCGGGCATTCTAGTCGTGATGCAGGAGGATGCTCCGAGAGAGGTGCTTTGGCATCCTTCAGCCAGGTCCTGCGCAGGTGGCTCGAGTCCTCTGGTGCCTGGAATGCGCGTGGGCGACGAGGTCGTGAGACGGCGAGGGGAGGGTGGGGAGGAGGGAAGCGCGCCAGACGTGACGTCGCCGCGCAGAGAATCTAGAGCCGCGGGAGGCTGCGGGCTCTGTCCCAAGGCGAGGGAGGGAGGGCGAGGGATGGGAAAAGGACTCGAGAAGATGGAGAGGCGTAGATGGCGAATGGGACGTCGAACGGGATGTCGATGAGTCGGTCCAATGTTTTGTTCATGCGCCGGTGGTGGAAGAGGCGGAAGCGAAAGCGGAATTGTATGGAGGAGGAACCGTGACACGCACAGCAGCGCAGAGCAGAGGTTCCCGGGCGCGAGGTGAGGTCGGGTGGCCTGTGGGTGCTCTGCTCCGCCCGCTGCTGAGTGCTGACGCCGCAGGGCATCTCCGTCACTCCACCAGCACCCGACCCGCCTGCGGCATGCCCTGGAGATTGCGCCGAGTTGGGCGAGGTCGGATCGCCGCTGCAGGGATGGCCGCCCAGCCAGGGCAAGGCTGCATCACGATTAGTGGGCGCAAGCGCTGTTGACTCTAGCGCATCTGCGCGTCTGTAGCGGGCCTGCCAGGAATCGTCGAATCGCCGTCGATGCGTCGCCGTACTCCGGCCTCGTCTCCAGACTCCCAATATGCAGGCCGTCGGCTCGCCCAGGTGGGGAACGAGGGGGAACGGGCCAGGACCCGCTCCGCGTGCCTGAATTACAGAGGCGCCGACGCCGCTACAGCCGTCGTGATTGGGCCCGCTGCCCTCTCTGTTGGCTCCAAGCCAGCCCGGCAGGATGCAACGAGTGGAGGGGACCGGATGGCCATGAGCACGCCGTTTCCATCGTCTCGCGTATTCGTACAGGTACTACGTACGAGTGTGGTGGTTGTTTTCCCTTTTCCACTCGGGCCCTCCTCAGCATCGCCAGAACACTGTCCCCTTGCATCTACGACCAGTCAAGGCAGGCGAGCTGTTGTCGGGGTGCCTAGCACATGGACTTTTATGCCATGTATGTATGTGCTTCATGCATGCGTTGGGGTGCAAACCATCGCTTGAGCCCTGCGACGAGTTGCGGCTCCACGAATAGCTTGGGCAAAGCCAGACAGCTTGATGGACAAGCGCAGGGGGCCCTGGAGCGCTGTGCTGCCGAGGTGGAGCGCTGAGCAGTCGAGCCCCCCAATGGGCGGTCTCTACAGCGCCCTTGCTGTCCGCCCCAGGCGCTATTATGCAGTTTCCGCGGTGCGCTCTTTGTTTGGGAGTCCCATTTGCGTGATTGCAGCCATGGATGGATCATGTTTTGGATCATAGACACGGCACAGTTGATCGGGCAGCGGCTGGGATGCCTGCAGCTACGATGCCAACGTACGAGAACGGACCTTATATCCTGAAGTACATCACTGGCAACCATCGATTGTCACATCACTAGGACCTGCGAGGATAACTCAATGTCCTGCACATAGCACGTCCAGATACCGCATACGACACTCAGCAGACGAGAAAGAAAATAAAATAAATGGAAAATAAAATCTAGGCGGCAAGGGCGAGGCTGCGTCGGCAGATGATATTCCTGCGTCTCTTAAATGACGGTCGTCCAGCGTGGCTCCATTGGCGATGCCTGCTTGCCCCTCAGCCACTTCCAAAGGGTCCAGCATCCAGCATCATGCATCCTGCGTCGCCATTGCATCGCCCAGGAAAGGGGTTGTGCTCCCATTTTACCTCTGCCCTCTCGCATCTGGAGGGTTCTCGTCCGCTGGGAGCGAGATCTGTGGCACGGGAGACGGCGTCCCGACTCCAGGGTCCTCCTGTTCTCGGCGCCAGTAGCTGGGCGTGGCTGTCGCCATCGGATCAATAGTCTTACGATTACAAGTACGAATGACGATACTGGCTATGTGCTCGGTGTCCGTTCGAGGAGGACCATTGTTTCGTCTTTCCTCGCGGCGAGAGACACGGCCAGGCTGGGCCGTCCGAGGCCTAGCCAGCTGCTGGTCCGTGGCATGAACAACAAGTCAACAACACAACGAAACAACACACAGAGACGATTGTCGTAGCACAGACGTCGGTCCCCGGGGACGGTCAAACAGCCGTGCCACAGTCATCCGCACGCTATCCTCCTAATTAATTGAGACATTCCTTTGGATGGTACCATGGTGCGTACCACATATAACTTTGCAAGGAATCCCGCCTCCCTTGTGCAGCCAACACGTTCTGCCTGCTGCCACAGGGACAATACTTTACCAGTTCAGCTTGTTGAGCTTATCCGCCATCCTATAAACGTCACCTTGCTCCTCGCCGGATGCACACTCAGCCGCTCGTAGCGACGCCACTGGCAAAACCTGCCTGATGCTGAGGGGGGATGCAGCCGCAGTGCTGTCGTACGAATATGCGTAGAACGAACTCTGTGGATGAAGCAGCGTCTGTTTCATTCCAGCTTGTCGGTGTGAGCAGATTTCCATATCGCCCTCCCCACGGCAGTTGCCTGTGTCCAATTTCCATGAATCTCTCGTGTCCCATGTACAAAGTACCAAGGCAGCCATGCTTCAAGGGAAAAAAATTGTCAGCCCAGCACAAGGTCTGATGCAGTGATGCTGGTGGCGCGCCGGTGTTCCGGTTGTAAGCCACCGTTGAGAAACAGGGCAGGGTTGCATGAGGCCCATTGGGCGTTCGTGTGTATGAGTGCTTCGTACGACGGCCTTGGCCCTCACAGCCGGCACTCCACGCCGTTTGCTCTGAGGTACCTTGAAAGGAAGCGTTCTTTTGTTCGACTCTCCTGGCCAGAACAGCCGTGCGCAGCGTCAAACCCGCGGCGGCCCTCGTGGCAGGCGCTAGCCTTGTCCATCCATAGGTAGCTGGGAAGGCGCTGCGAAACCCATGCAGAGCCCGCATCGTCTACAAAGCAGGTGCTCTAGAGCACGGCCGTCTCCAGAGCAACCAGCCGCGATGAAGGAGCCAGCCGCATCCTTTCAAGATGAGTCTGCACAAAAAGGTGAGGTTTCTATGTCGTCTTGGCAGTTCAGGAAACTGCAGTGCCCTTGCAGCTCCGGAACTCAGGTGCCCGTCCCGCGAGGCTCCGTTGACTGCGGGTCTCACTCTCCGCTCGCTGCACCTCAACACCAGATCAAGATCTGGAGAGCGCTTGTGCCTTTCTGTGGGGCGAGTCGGCTTTTCAGCTGGGTTGCATTGCAATCGCGTCCAACAGGCGGGCCCCGTTCATGCCCTCTGAATGGCGTGATGCACTTGTAGATGGATGGCCCGTCAATCGTTGCCTCGGGGCCAGCTGGCGGTCGGAATGTAATTGGCCCTTTCGGAGCAAGCTTCTACAGGACTTGTGATGTGGAAAACAGGCTACCGGCCGAATAACCCCTCCAAATGCTGACGTGAAACGGCCTATTGGTTGCCATCCGGGTCGAGGCAGGCCGAGTTCGGTGCCGTTCGGGGCTCCACGAATTTGTTGTTCATGGCTTCTTTTGCTGATGCACCCCTGCATAACGACCGCATTTTGTTCCAGTCGATTTAAATTCAGTCGATTTGCTCAGAAAACTTGACTGACGCAAGGAGAGAGAGCGAAATTGCCGCTCCAGGAGATCCATTGGATCTAGCGGAGACCCAGTCGGGCGCAGCATTGAGCTCCTTCTCTGGCGATAGCTCCAAACCTTACGTCCTCGAACTAATAAGTGCTAGAATTTCCAGGTCCCAAGCAATCGGTTCAGCCAGCGGATCCGTGTGCTCCACCGCAAGCGCACTCCGCATGTCTCCATCGATGACTCTATTGCCATGAATACGAGCCGTCAAGGGAACGCTTCTGGCAGTAATGACGACAATTGCCCTGCCAAGAGTCAAATGTGTTTACAAACACTGAAACAGTGGACGTCACTGTGTGCAGGGCAGGTACCGCGACACCAGGAACCGCAAATGCTGATTCTCTGCGGAGCAGTCCGAGTAAATTCTGGAATGGCTGATCCTCGGTGCTCTGTCATGTGTTCATCGCAAAACTCTGTTCACCTCTAAGCCACGACTCTGACGATCCAAAAGTCGCCAACTCGCCAGGGGTGGTTCGAGGGATTTGCTAAGTGCCGAGAAAGAACCTCAAGGGTTTCCACAGAGCGTATGTTTGACGAGGTAGACGTAGGCTCTCACTGCGGATCAACATCGTGTTACATGACCAAGGATTCAACCGCCTCTCTGACACTTTCGAACTTTCCATCTGGTCAATTTGTGCCATGCTCTAGGGTAGCGTCCCGTCACGGACACGCGGTGCAGGCTGCTCAACCAAGGCCAAGCTCGTGGCCAAAGTGCACTGGTACGTAATGCTAGATCAGGGATACCCCGGGACGATCGCAAGATGTGCCTCAGTCGAGCTTCAAGGTTTGGGCCTTATTGGATCGGCCACGCCGAGATATCAACTGGCCGATATGACGCGACACGCGACGCGACATTGACGCGCCAGACTTAGAGTTCTTGCCCTTTCATTGGCCGATGACCCTAGCTGCCCTACGAGAAAGTTGCCCTTACAAATTGTATCGTAGGCCGCCGCCCGAGACGTCCTTGCCAAGCTGTCGTTGCTGACTGAATGGCCAAATGAACCAAATGAACCTCCTGCAAGTGGGAGCAGCACCAAGGGTCTTTCACGAATATGTCCAGACTTGGAAGCCGAATTCTGACGTGCGCACCTTTCAGCAAAGCTGACTGTGGAACCAGTGTAAGAATTAATGTAGTCAGCCAGATGTAGGCAGGGCTGCGGCGCCAATGTGCTTGTAATGCTTGCGAAGCCAGACATGATGTCTAGACTTTGCATGTAAAAGCATTCCACATATTGCGCACTCCATGCGCCGCATCCTCGCTGCCGTCCGAAGTAGTTTTCTGCTGTGCGGCGTCGGGCGTCGGCCCTTTAAAACGCCGAAGCTTGGCAAATTCTCGGAACGGAGCTCACTCCCGGCCCGGAACGGTATGGGCAGCCCTGCGCACCATGCTCCCGCCATGGCGGGGCAAAACCCCAATAAAACTACGCGAGAAACGGACCGCCAGCTTCACCGAGTCGACCGCCGTTGCCACGATACGCTGCAGATACACGTCGGCCAGCTTAACGAACCACCGGAGACGACTTGCTGACTTTGTCAACGCGTATTTCGCCGCCACGACCTGCGCAACCCTTCTGGCGTCACGTTGCGAAGATGGACGCCGATATCCGAGCGGTGCTTCCTAACATCGACCCCGTAGTCTCAGACTACTCTGTTGGCTACCTGACCCATGCATCCACCGCCTGGTCCGATGATGAAGACCCATCTGGGCTCTCGCCCCTAAATGAGGCTGCTGCGACCATCACCGAGCTGCTGCTCTCGGCGTCTGGCAAGGTCGACGCTGCGGTGGAGGAAAAGATCAAGCGACTGGTGGAGAAATGGGTCGACAAGTACACCGAGGCAAATGGTGGCGAGAGGAGAGGCCCGTCAACGGTGAGGAGGCTGGATCAGACTATCCAAGTCAGCACGCAGCGCAACATGTCATCCACTCTCGCCGTCGCCGCTGGTGGCGTCGACCTCGAATCTGCCAATGCGAGAAAGGTCGAGTCCAAGGTCGATCGTAAGAAGCTCGAAAAGGCTGAGCGAAAGATTGCGGCCAAGCAGCAGAAGAAGACGTTCAAGACTGTCGAGTATGAGGCGTCCAGGCTGCTCGACCTGCCGGAGGATACCCAGTCGTACGAGGAGTTTTACATGGCCGTCAACCCCCTTCAGATCGGCGGCACTGGCGCGAACAAGACCAAGGATATCAAGCTGGACAGCATCGATGTGTCTATTGGTGGACTACGCATTCTCACAGACACTTCTCTCACGCTCGCGTACGGTCATCGTTATGGTTTGGTTGGTAACAACGGTATCGGTAAATCGACATTGCTTCGGGCCTTGGCCAAGAGAGAAGTCGCCATTCCCACACATATTTCCATTTTGCACGTTGAACAAGAGGTAAGGAACGCTGATATTCTTTTGTCCTCTTTGGCGTTCTAATATGTGGCAGATTACGGGCGACGATACGCCGGCCATCCAGGCCGTGCTCGACGCAGACGTGTGGCGCAAGGTGCTCCTGAGAGAGCAACAAGTAAGAGACCAGAAATCTTATTCTAGGGATGACAGCTGACGAAACCAGGAACTTATCGCCGCTCTGGCTGATTTGGAAGCACGCCGTGCCCCTCTTGCCGATACGTCCGCCGACGCTGCCAAGCTCGACCTCGAGAGAGAAGCCAAGGATGGCAAGCTGGGCGATATCCAGTCGAAGCTGGCCGAAATGGAATCAGACAAGGCAGAGTCTCGCGCGGCCAGTATCCTCGCTGGTCTCGGCTTCTCGCCAGAACGACAGCAATTCGCCACCAAGACGTTTTCCGGTGGTTGGAGAATGCGACTTGCGCTTGCGCGTGCCCTCTTCTGCGAGCCCGATCTCCTGCTGCTCGACGAACCCTCCAACATGTTGGACGTCCCCTCGATTACCTTCCTTTCCCAATATCTGGCAGGCTACCCGAGCACCGTCCTTGTCGTCTCTCACGACAGAGCGTTCCTCAACGAAGTGGCGACAGACATTATCCATCAGCATTCTGAGAGACTCGACTACTACCGCAGCTCCAACTTCGACGCCTTTTACGCCACCCGCGAAGAGCGCAAGAAGGTGGCCAAGAAGGAGTACGAGAATCAGATGGCCCAGCGAGCTCATTTGCAAGCCTTTATCGACAAGTTCCGCTATAACGCTGCCAAGTCATCAGAAGCCCAGTCGCGCATCAAGAAGCTGGAGAAGATGCCGGTGCTGGAGGCACCAGAGTCGGAGTACAGTGTCAAATTCAGGTTTCCCGATGTGGAGAAACTGTCACCGCCGATCATCCAGATGTCAGAGGTTGCCTTTGGATACTCGCCGGACAAGCCTCTTCTGCGGGATGTGGACTTGGACGTGCAGCTGGACTCTCGGATTGGCATCGTCGGGCCCAACGGCGCGGGCAAAACGACGATATTGAAGCTCCTCATCGGCAAGCTGGAGGCGTCCAAGGGCATAGTCACAGCGCATCCTCGACTGCGGATCGGGTTCTTCGCGCAGCATCACGTCGACGCGCTGGACCTGACAGTGAGCGCCGTGAGCTTCATGGCCAAGACGTACCCCGGTCGAACAGACGAAGAATACCGGAGGCAGCTGGGCGCATTTGGTATCACGGGTACTACGGGACTACAAAAGATGGGCCAGCTTTCTGGTGGTCAAAAGTCGAGGGTGGCCTTTGCCTGTCTGGCCCTCACGAACCCCCATATCCTGGTGCTCGACGAACCGTCCAACCATCTGGACATCGAGGCCATGGACGCTCTGGCGGAGGCGCTCAACGAGTTCCAGGGCGGCGTTCTCATGGTCTCTCACGACGTGACCATGCTGCAGATGGTGTGCACGTCGCTATGGGTGTGCGACGGTGGACATGTGGAAAAGTTCCCGGGCGACGTTCAGCAGTACAAGAAGAGGATCTCTGCGCAAGCAGATGCTGCAGGCGTCGTCAAAGCCCATTAGATCTCTTTGATATAACGAAGTATATCAGAAATGAAGACAATCATGGATAACATGTCTTCGCCACGAACGTCTCTGCGACGGAGTGGTGCCAACATCTGCCGATCGGCTGTGATGCTGCAGAGTGGTGGGGCAATCTCATCTCAATGCAGTGACAGGCAGGGAGGGGCCCATTAGCGATACGCCAGCATACCCTCAGATGGAGAACACTCCCCTGTCCAAAGAGGCATCTTACCTGCAGAAGTCCATTGCGTCTCGGCGCAACCTTTGATGTGCGAGCAATTTGGCTTAGCCAGCTCGCCACAGCTGTACCACGAAATGCGGCTCTTGCACCCAGGCTCTGTGCAGCTGTCGCCGCCGCTGCTCGCTCCCTGCGACTGAACTGAACTTGAGCCTGGCGGGTGTGCCTGTAACTTAATAACGCCTTGCCGCTTCGGGCCGCGCACGGGCCATGGTGTAAACAAGCGAGAGTGAGGGGCCCGCACCTGCTCCCCGGGGGGGCGCGGCGGTGAACCACCTCATGCACCTCCAACAAAAATCAACACACTCGTCCTCGACTTCTCTCCCTTATCCACTACATATATTGAATCGTGAAGCTAGCCCGGCTTGAGCTTCCCACTCATCTGCAACTCTTCCGCACCCACGCCGTCGACGATAGCCTCCAAACGCCAACATGCGTGAGATTGTAAGTCCTGCCCACGACCCCTCACCCGCGACGCGTCTGAATCAACAACCCCTGATTGTACCCCGCCGAGAACATGCCACGCCATGGCCGCCCACAAGCTCGCGACGCAACGCCCGTGATGCTTTCAATGAGCTGCTTGCTGACCGAGTTGTCTTTTTCCAAATTCAGGTTCACCTCCAGACCGGCCAGTGCGTAAGTAGTATTCTGCAATCTCGACGCCATACACGTCGGGAGGCTCACAATCGCCCAGGGCAACCAAATCGGTGCTGCTTTCTGGCAGACCATCTCTGGCGAGCATGGCCTCGACAGCAATGGCGTCTACAATGGCACCTCCGAGCTCCAGCTCGAGCGCATGAGCGTCTACTTCAACGAGGTCAGTCTCTGAGCCCCCAAGCTTTCGCCCATTCCGCGTGGCTAACCGCGTCAACAGGCATCGGGCAACAAGTATGTCCCCCGCGCTGTCCTCGTCGATCTTGAGCCTGGTACTATGGATGCCGTCCGAGCTGGTCCCTTCGGCCAGCTGTTCCGCCCCGACAACTTCGTCTTTGGCCAGTCCGGTGCTGGCAACAACTGGGCCAAGGGTCACTACACTGAGGGTGCCGAGCTTGTCGATCAGGTCTTGGATGTCGTCCGTCGCGAGGCTGAGGGCTGCGACTGCCTCCAGGGCTTCCAGATTACCCACTCCCTGGGTGGTGGTACCGGTGCCGGTATGGGCACCCTGCTCATCTCCAAGATTCGTGAGGAGTTCCCCGACCGCATGATGGCCACCTTCTCCGTCGTCCCCTCCCCCAAGGTCTCCGATACCGTTGTCGAGCCGTACAACGCCACCCTGTCCGTCCACCAGCTGGTCGAGAACTCAGACGAGACCTTCTGTATCGATAACGAGGCGCTGTACGACATTTGCATGCGTACCCTCAAGCTGTCCAACCCCTCTTACGGTGACCTGAACTACCTGGTCTCCGCCGTCATGTCCGGTGTCACCACCTGCCTGCGATTTCCCGGCCAGCTCAACTCTGACCTGCGCAAGCTCGCCGTCAACATGGTCCCCTTCCCTCGCCTGCACTTCTTCATGGTCGGCTTCGCTCCCCTGACCAGCCGCGGCGCCCACTCCTTCCGCGCCGTCAGCGTGCCCGAGCTGACCCAGCAAATGTTTGACCCCAAGAACATGATGGCTGCGTCCGACTTCCGCAACGGCCGCTACCTGACCTGCTCTGCCATTTTGTGAGTCTTCTGTGCATTCGCCACTCTTCTGCTCTCGCTGACATGATTACAGCCGTGGCAAGGTCGCCATGAAGGAGGTCGAGGACCAGATGCGCAACGTGCAGAGCAAGAACTCTTCCTACTTCGTCGAGTGGATCCCCAACAACATCCAGACCGCCCTCTGCGCCATCCCTCCCCGTGGCCTGAAGATGTCGTCGACCTTTATTGGCAACTCGACCTCTATCCAGGAGCTCTTCAAGCGTGTCGGCGAGCAGTTCACTGCCATGTTCCGTCGCAAGGCTTTCTTGCATTGGTACACTGGCGAGGGTATGGACGAGATGGAGTTCACCGAGGCTGAGTCCAACATGAACGACCTGGTCTCGGAGTACCAGCAGTACCAGGATGCTGGCATTGACGAGGAGGAAGAGGAGTACGGTGAGGAGGTTCCTCTTGAGGAGGAGGAGTAAGCCAGCTCCTACAGCCCTTTGTACTTAGCCACGCGTCTCCAATTGAGCGACATATTTGTCATTGCAGTCGGGCAGAGTGCAGACTTCGTTTCGGGGTGTGAAGGTGATTGTGCGAACGGTTTCTATATGCCTTACCGACCGTGTTGCACTGGCACAGCACGTGAGTGAATTAATGAATGAATAGTTGAGTATCATAATTAGATTCTCCGACTTGCAATTGCGCTGTATCTCTAACCTTTTGCGCTGGGGGTGGCTTTGGCGGCTTAATGTAGTTGAGCCTAGCCACGCACACACGTGATGTTCTGACTAAGCGCCCAAAAAGTTCCAAATGCAAGAAGCGACAGAGCGACAGCTACGCCGACAACAGCGAACAATACATCGATCCATTGGGACACCAGGGCGCACTCAATGGCCGCAACATTTGCTCCCAGCCGGGGCAAGGTCTTGGGCCATGCGCTGCGTGCCGCGCCAGCCGTGACGCTGCCGGGGTTCCTGGTGCCGGCGTGGCAGCGCGTCGCGCAGCGCCAGCAGCACCCCTTCTCGACGACGACGAAGCGACCCTCGAAGCTGGGCCGGACTCCGATATCAATCCCTTCGGGCGTGGAGCTGATGATGGGAGAGCCCAAGTCGTCCAGGAGCCCAACGTCGTACAAGGAAACTGTGAAGAAGACGATTACGGTCAAGGGGCCGCTGGGTGAGTTTTTCCGCTTCGGGGCCTCTCATTGGCAATGGAACCGTTTCGCTGACCGTGGTGCGGGAATGCAGCGACGCTGGAGCTCGATGTCCCCGAGTTTGTGGGCTTGAGCCAGAACCTCGAGGACGGGACGGCGCTGTTGAGCGTCGAGGACGCCAACGTGAAGCAGCAGAAGGAGATGTGGGGTACGTTGCAACACCTGCCAGGCCAGGCAAAGCACAAGATTGCATACTAATGTGGCTATGTCTAGGCACGACGTGGTCGTACTTGAACAACTACGTCATGGGCGTCTCCGAGGGCCATACAGCCATCCTGCGACTCGTCGGCGTTGGCTACCGTGCGAGCGTCGAGCAGCGCGGCGCCAAGGAGGAGTATCCCGGCCAGCGCTTCCTCTGCCTCAAGCTCGGCTTCACGCACCCCGTCGAGGAGGGCATCCCCCGCGGCGTCCGCGTCACCACGCCCGCGCCCACGCGTATCCTGCTCGAGGGCCCGGACCGCGAGGTCATCATGTCGTTTGCCGGTCGCGTGCGCCAGTGGCGCCCGCCGGAGCCGTACAAGGGCAAGGGCGTCTTCATCAACGACCAGACGATCAAGTTGAAGCAGAAGAAGATCAAGTAGAAGGGTTTCTGTGGTGAGGGGGATAACGGCGTGGTGCGGCGTAAGCTGTGCGTTCTCGGGACGTGTAGAAATGTGTAACACTATCATAAGTCTTTTGTAAATTTGGGGTAGTAGTCTTGACCCTATCTAACACCTAACTTTTGTGCCGCCTGTGTTTTCTATTTCTGTTCCATCCATGTACCGTACGTCTTTCCGTCTACTGCTTGTTGTCGAGAACCTCCTTGACCACCTTGAGCACTCTCTTGTGGACAGCCGCAGGGGCCGCAACGACTCCCTTGTTGTTGGCCAGCGTCCGCCCGACACCGAAATCGAGCCTCTTGCCGTGAATGTCGGTGACCTGGCCGCCTGCCTCCCTGACGATGAGGTCGCCGGCGGCGTGGTCCCAGATCTTCTCCTGATAGGTTGCCTTGACGGGCAGGCGCAGGTAAATGTCGCCAGCACCACGGGCGATGGAGCCGTACTTGGCCTGGCTGTCCATGCGGACGCTGGGCTCCGTGATGCCCAGCTTCTGGGAGATGGCGGCCTGGTCGCCATGCGCCGAGTGGCCCGCCTCGACGCTCTCGCAGAAGGTGGCCTTGCTGAGGTCGCTGATGGGACGCATTGAGATGGGCTTGGCCGCAGCCAGGGCGCCAGTCGTGAGGGCGCGGCTGGTGGCACCCTCGGTTTGGACAGCCGAGAATAGTACGCCGCGGCCCTCATCGGTCTGGTTGGAGCCAATGTCGGCGGTTAGGCGAGCGGCGTCGTCGATGGGGAGATTGGGGCAGCCGAGGACGCCGACCTTGACGTCGCTGTCGACCATGAGGCCCAGGCAGACGGCATACTGGCCCCCGCGCAGGAAGCCCTTTGTGCCGTCAATGGGGTCGATGGTCCAGATGCGGCCTTTGGAGCCGCCCTTGCTGTTGCCGAGGTCTATGAGCTCGAGCATGGAGTCGACGTCCTTGATGGGCCCGCCGAGGACCCGCTCCGCCGCAGCGTCGTCGAGCTGGGTGTCCTTGACGAGCTCCCAGATGGTGTCGCGCAGGTTGGAATCCTCACGCAGCTGCGCGGCCTCTTCCTCGGCGACAATCTCGTCGGCAGGGAAGTTGTGCCGCAGCGCGGCAATGATGAGGGCCTGGGCGCCAAAGTCGCCGATGGTGACGGGGGACTTGTCGTTCTTGTCGACGGTGCCCTTGGCCTTTTCGTGGAAGACGCGCTTGGTGAGGATGGTGGCGCGCTGCACGGCCAGCTGCGCGACCTGCAGCTCGCGTGCGTACGCCGACGACGAAGCCATGGTCGAGAGGGGATGCGATCGGAGAAGGTGGCCGGAGAGCTGCCGCAGACGGAAGACGGCGACGTGCGGGACAAGGAGAGCCAGGGCGAGGACGAGGAAGAAGGAGATGGAGAGGGGCCGTAGGTATGCCAAGGAGGAAGAAGACGACGACGAACGGCGGGGAGATGACGGAGGTTGGAGGGTCGCAGATCGCATGGGATCTCATAAGTGGGTTGCCTGTATCCAGAGGCGTCACTAGTTGCGTCAGACCCGGAAGTCGGCGCCCAAGAGACGGGCGAGCTGGCCGACGTCTTTGTGCTGCCTTGGAGATGTGAACAGGGTGACAGACTCAGATCTGGATCAGTGCAATTGCTACTCGTGATTGGTTGGTTGTGTTCTCGACGGCCATGTGAAGTCGCAGACCCCGATGCCCCTCGCAGGAGCCCCTCCCTCCACGGGGCGGTAGTTGTAGTGCCGACGGCCCGACGGCGGGAGAGGCAGGCACTAACATTTTTTACAGAGCACGCAACACCACCGCCGGACTGCCGCAGCAGAACCATCACTCAACCACCACGACCGGCAGCACCACGAACCCGCCAACCACAACCATAGTCGCCATCATGGCCACCTCGCCCGCCCACATCCGCTCCCTCTACCGCTCTCTCCTCCGCGAACTGCCCGCCCGGCCGCTCCTCGCCAGCCCGCGCTCGTCGCTGCACGCCCACCTGCGCGCCTCCTTTGCCAGCAGCAACGGCGACGGCAGCGGCAACAGCGCCAGCTACCGCCGCGCCGAGGCCGAGCAGGCCATCGCCTACCTGCGCTCGCAGCGGCAGTACGCCACGCTCGTCGAGCGCTACAACCCGGGCATGGACATGGACGAGGAGGAGCGCGTGCGGCTGACGGCGCGCCGCGTCGGCATGAACCTGCCCGTCGTCCATAAGCCCGAGGGGGCCAAGTGAGCCATCGGCGGGCCCCAAGCTGGTATATGCAAAAAAGAGAGCAACACTTGCGTCATGCGGCTGAGCAAGCGGTGCATGCCGCAATCGGATAGAGAGCCCCTAAGCGACTCGGGCTTGACACCGTACAAGCTGTCTCGGGGGGCCACAAATTCGACCTGCCGGAGAGGCAGAGCCCCGTCGACGTGCGAATCGCGAAAACGACCTCGAGAAGGAGTCGAGGTATACGGAATTTTCAACCCTTGGATAGCATGGGAGGAGCGCAACCACTGTTTGACTAGGCGAGGCACTCATGTACACTACGACGGAGTCAATCACTTATATACCCTGTCGGTCCGGAAAAGTTGAATTGGATGGACATGGCCCATCCATGATGTAATATTCGGATTGCAATTTCCCGACCGTCTCCAAAATATATACAAGAGAATCCATGCTCGCTCAGGCCGTGAATCGATCGTCCTCGTAGGGTATCTAGCAAAAGTCCCTCCTCCCAAATCATATCAATGCCTTCTTTTCTTGGCGCTTCGTCTCCAAACTGCATCAGGAGATCGCGGATACTCCACCGAAGCCTGCTGACTCCTCCAGTGTCTCGTCCCAGCCCCCCGTCTGTAGCAGCCAGGCTCCCGTCCGCTCCTTGACCGTCTTGATGCCCTCGCCCAGTGCACTGTTCCACTGGTCCTGTACCACGCGCACCTTTTCCTTGAGGTCCTCAGTCAGCCGCCTGTCCTCGTTCTGACGCATCGACTTGGCCCGCTCCTCGCGCTCCTCTGTGCATATAGGCGTCCCGTCGGCCTCCTTCACCTGCGTTGCCAGCACCCTGGCCTTGGCATTCACCACGGCCTCCCTGACTTCGTGCCCCAGGCACAGCAGATTGGTGTGTGACTCGATGAATTGATACGTGCTCTTTTCCGTGTGCTGTAGCAGGCTGAAAAGGTACTGCAATGGGTGCTCATGGTATGCCGGGTTCTCCTCAAATTCAGAGGGCGGGATCTGGGGACTGAACCCTTCGACATCAGCAGGGATGCTATCCAGCAATTGCCGCAGCGGCGGTGCAATGTCCCAGAAAGCAGACAGCTGCAGGGCCACACCTCGTTCGACGGCCTCGTCCATCACGGACCGTAGCCCTCGCGTGCGGTCCAGAACCTCGTTTGCGTAGGCATACTCCCGCTTGGCCGCATCCTCGGCGAAAAAGGCCTCCGCCGACTTGAGCTTTTCACTATTGCCCGAGAGGCGATAGGGAGTCACCACAACCTCGCAGTATCGGCAGTTGCGGTCCGAGAGAATGTCGTAGATGGCTCGGTGAAGGGTTTCGCGGGTCTCAAAGATCCACTTGAGCAGCGTCAGCTTCTCGAGCAGCTCAGGCCTATCATCTCCTTCCTCCTGGGGCATGTCGGCGTCAATCTGTCCATTGTCGAACAAATGGCGCGTCAAGTCGTCAAATAGATCCGTGGCACGAGTGATGCGTCCCATCAAGAGGTCGTTTAGAGGCACAATCACTTCGTTCTGGAAGTGCTCATATTCCGCCTTTTCGAGTTCCTTCTGCTTGTCTCTTTCTTGGTCTTGGGAGTCGGACTCAATGGCAGCCGCGTCGGCATACCCCAGGTTTCCAGCACCAATCTCCTTTTGCAAATTGGCCCTCAAGGACTGGCGTCGCTCCGAGGCCGCCTTTGAGAATTCCTCCCGGCGCTTGGAGCTGGTGATTGCGAATCGCTCCTTGGCTTTGTCAATCTCCGTCAGATCACTCAACGCACGAACTGAGCTTCGAATCGCCGCTAGCTCTGGATGATTGTTGTTCACAGCAGGGTGATGCCGCGGGTACGGCGGAGGCATGGTGACTAAACGGGAAACATCCACGGACTCTGGCTTATAGGACGATGGTGACGAGTCTACTGGCGTTGCAGAGAGTCTCAGAGGCTGCGGAGTCCACGATGGCTCCTCCGGGTCGTGCCAGCCCGTCTTTTCCGGCGGATACTCCGACGATGACTCGCATTCGCTCGCCACCTTGTATGCCACTGCGTTGTGTTCTTCCTCGGCCCACTGACCTTTGGGAACACCCATGTACTTCGACTCTCGCTTGGATCTCTCGAACCCGCGGCATGGGTCTCCCTGGGAATCGGACTCCCACCAACGGCTTGGTGGCCTTCCGCGGGAACTGCCATTTTCGTAGTTTTCGCTCACGCTCATGCTCAGAATAGGTGACAGCGAAGGCATATAGTTTGTAGTCCAGTTGACGTTGTTTGGTGGCCCACCTCCACCCGGCGATGTTGGTATATTCGCCGAGGCTGGGGCAGAACTCGATGATTCGTCACCATGGAAGCTCGAGCCTGCAGAATCCTCCTGTGAACCATCTGGATCTAAGGAGGCCGGGGTCCATTCCCCCTGAGAAGTGGCAGATTCGCGCCTCGAGGCCGCCATTGGCCGGAAGAGGTCTCGTGTGAGGTCGAAAATCTCAGAGCCCATTGCTCCAATGGCGGATGCATATTTCTCCCGCCGAATTCTGGACTCATCGACTATGAAGTCTGCAAACATGCGGACCCGGTCAGCGTCCGTGGTCGCACTCGCCTCTTTAGCCGCAAAGGCTCGGAAACGCTCAATAGTGGCATTGGCAAACTGCTCGCGAGTCTGATTCACCACCATTTGCTTGGATATTGGGGTAGTTGCAGACAGCGGGGGGCGGGAGACGTCGCGAGGCCTGGATCTCGACGTGGACCGTGTTTGAGGCGGTGGCGTGGGTAATGCCTTTGGGACGATAAAATGGGAGCTATTGGATGACTGGCCGGTTTTGGCCGGATATGGAGAGAATGGGGGCGTTGCCATGTCAAGTCGTGGCAGCTTGGCCGAGGCTGGAGCCCGAGGAGTCGAGTTGCGAGAGTCTTGATGAGCCGACGATGGTTCGCCTGCTCGGGGAAAGTCGAGCTGCTTACCATCACTGAGTGGAGTCGATTTTGCGACCGTGAGCCGACGATTTTTCGAGCTTTCGGGAACCACAATGTCCGAGATATGGTGTGGTTGAGCCACGGCGTCAATTGACCCATGCGAAGTATGCCGAGTCCGGCTCTCCGCCCTCCGCTGAATGATGGTCTTGTCGTGTCGAACGGCCCTGGCTCGATTCAGCCCACCACTGGCACTGCCAGATGACGCCAATGGCTCGGGTACGTCCTGGGAGTTGGCCGCCGTCACCGTGTCGATGGTCAATCCTGGAGACCGACGTCTATCCGTTTGGCTTGGCTGATCATCCTCATCGACCCAGTTTGCCGGAGTGGGAGGAACTGGGCCCAACGAGGAGACGCCGCTGGGTGGTGGACGGCGAGTCGGAGGAGAGATTATTGGCACATTGTTCCGGTCCATGCTCTGCACACTTTGCGACCTTGATCCCGAAGGCGGTGGCCCTGGTGGAGGCGGGGGCAGTGGCATCCCAGGCTCCCATCTCGTTTGCGACGTAGATCGGGAACGAGCAGACGTAGGAGTATCGATGGCGCCAGTAGAAGCCGCTCGACGCGCTGCCGGTGGACCATTCTGCATGAAGGCGGACGGAGGAGATGTCGTCACTCGCTCCGGCTCTTGATACAACGCCGGAGTCCCCATGCTCCTTCTCACAGGCACATTCGGTGGTTGTGCATCTGGTGAGCCCGACAACTGGTCATGTTCCCTTCGCCTGCTCAAAGAGGGGAGGCCGAAGCGCCGTTCCCGGGAGGGGCCTCGTCCGCTGGAGCCAGGAGGGGGCGGATAAGAACGGAGAGCCTGCGGCTCAGGGGACGGCCGGAGCATAGTCGTCGTCGCGATCCGAGGCGGGGTCGTCGATGCTGAGGCATTGGCATGCTCAAAGGCCGTGCTCATCGGACGCTGCTGTCGGCTCCTCGGCGGGCTATATGGCGGAGGCGGGGGTGCCGTTCCTTGGAGCCATTCAGTAAGTTGCACGTTGAATAAGGAGACGGCACGGCGCAATCACCCACCTAAGCTCTCGGACTGGAACTGTCGTGGCCGTTCGGGCGGCGCTGGGGCTGGCGCAGGGGACGACGCCCATTCTTGGGGGTTATAAGGCTGTATTGCGCTCCCAGGAGTCTGTGCCGAATGGAGGTGTGAAGAAGCCATGGACAAGGCGGACATGGGCGTATTTAGCTGCGTGTTGTAAGGTCCCAGCGCGCTCGTCGTGAGGGGGTTGAGGCCCAGACGGAGGCGCGCCTGGTCACGGGGAGAGTCCATTTCTAATTCGAGCTCCGAGGCCGTGTCCAGACGTGCGCCCGTCTCGTCGGGGGCCTATGCGCTACCAGACGGGCCGAGGAGGCTGACGAGAAGCCACGAAGGAGTAAGATGGTGAGTAGGCGAGTAGAGAGATGTGATGAGCAGCTGTCTACCGTCTGCCCCGCGCTGGGCCGAATCAAGGGCCGCTGCAGGCTGCAAGTTGTCCGGGACTGTCCCTTGTTACCAGTCCATCTATTTACGGCAGCGGAAGATGGGCAGGTCAGTTCCAGGCGTCGTTCGAATAACGCGACCGAGGGTGAGTGGTCGGGGTTGGGATTGGGGGCGTCAGACCATGGGCAGGCCAACGAGTCACGACTATGTATGGAGCCGTCGACATGGAGGGAATGGCAGCAGGCGGCGACGTGTGCACCACGGTCCGCACGGGTAGCCGCAGGACGAGATGGAGGGACGGCCAGACGGCCGACATGTTGCGGTGGTTGCAGCGGGTGAGGAGTGAGCAAGGCAAGGGGGCAGTTTACAGGGATGCGCATGGAGACAGCAGCTGCATGCCCCCTGCCTTGCAAGGTGCACTAACCACCTTGAGGCAGAGCAACAATGTTTCACCGTCGAGAGCACAGGTTAAGGTGCATATCTTAAAGTGCAGGCAGCCATGCCCTTGTCCGGGTGGTGTTCTGCAACTGGCGGCATGGAAGGCGGATGTGCATGATTGGCACGCGGAAATGGGATGGCGCAACGGCCGCCTAGGATGAAACATGAGGGCAAAGTCACGGCGAGCATGCAATGTGATGGTGGATACGAAGTGCATGCGGACAGAGTACCTTGCCTTGCCTGCTAAGATGAGCACGGTGCCTTGGACCAGCTGCAGCCGCTTGTCGTCCTGAAGCACGGCAAAAGCATAGCGCGCGGTGACATGGCCCATATGTTTGCCAACGACGGGCAGACTGGCAGGGATGTTCGAATAGAGTCGGTGACACAAGGCTTTTGTCAACATAGACGCGTACTGAATTATGATCAAGGTTGTTGTATATTTCATCCACGGCCCTTTGGCTGGGAGTCGTGACTTAAGACGACGTGGGCACGATCTTCAAACCCCATGAACATGAATATACTTGTCTTTTCTTTCGTAAAGCACTCGACACATGTTAACGAGACACTTAAGCTCCTCATTGCTGCTTCGTCCGCCCGTGAGCAACCCATGCCAGCCGCGCAACATTCGGCGATGGACTACGCGACTACCCCAGCAGCACCCGCACCGAGGGGAAGTGGAGCGCGTTCTCCGTACGGAGGAGACGAGACTCGTCCCGTTGGTAGATCTGGTCCGTCAGTGGGTTTGCCAATCTATTCTTGGATGGAGCCGTCTCGGGCCCCGCCTCATGATTGGCCACTAGCTGGCGTACGCATGTGAATGGATGGCCGTCGGCGCTTAATAGTGGCTCCTTTCAGACAACGTCCGCTCTTCCATTAAACACGCCGGTATAATGCTTCCGGTCCCAAGTCAAGGAGACTAAGGAATGAGGGTAAGGAATGAAGCACTATCTGCTAAGGCTCTGCTTCTATTTTGTGTCACGCGTGCCATTTATCTACCGGACTGCAGAAAACGGATCGCCCATATCCCCAGGACGCTATTGCACCTGAGAGGCTGGCCTGGAAAGGATGAAGAACCCATCCCAGCAGCTGCTCACTCGGTGCTTTCACCGTGAAGACCTTAGTGCCACGTGGTTGGAAGTGGCTCGCCTGCGCGATATTCGTTCCGACGCCTACCCGGCCAACCTAGAACAGCCCGGGGATACTCGCTCCTCCCGAGAAGACATGAGATCTATTTTGGGATTGTGGGAAGGCCGCTCGTAGCGGGACTGGTAACATCCGTACCTCATTGATTACATGGCTGCGTCTCACAGTGTAGTCAACAAAGTTCCTTGGAAACTCTCGCTGGACATCAACCTTTCTATTTGCAATTGTCTAGAGATCCGACTAACCGCCGCCATCGTAGCGGTAGTAGTAGCCCTTCTGGTTGTTGTTCGCCGTGCCATAAGCAAGATCCTTGCGCTTGGTCCGCTTCTGCTCAAAGTCCCGGCTACGTTGTTGCATCTTGCGTACCTCACGCTTCTTTACGTCCGAAACACCAGCCATGCCTACGGCGCCACGTGGGATCACTTCCCGACCGCGGCCGTTACGGACAGCAAGCCGACGGTCGCCGTTGGCATGCTCCTGCTCCGATCCAGATCCGGACCCTTCGATGGCTAGGCGCTCCGCTCGCTCCTCGGGTGTAGGGTAGTTGTTGAGGTTCTGGCGGAAGTACTTGTTCATTGAGCGATGGCCCACCGACTTCCCAGACGGCAAATGCAGCTCTCCATAGTCGTCGTAGAAGACGGCATGGACGTGCTTATGCGCACGAGAGTGCCAGCCGTCGACTTGATGGCGATTTCGAGGATCTTTGTGCGAGTGGTGGGGGTGCTTGCTGAGGCGCTCAAACTGGTGGATGTGGCCTTCGGCGGGCACAGCTGTCAGGTCGGCCGAGTCGAGAGACGAGACTGAGCTATCCGTCTCCCAGCCATCGGCATCCTCATCCTCCTCCAGCTGCTCACCATTCTCCCGCACCACCTTCTCTTGACGCTTGAGACCAAGTTTCGCGCCACCGTGCTCCTCTTGCTGAATGCCATCGTCAGATTCTTCGTCGTCGTCGTCATCGTCTTCGCCATCTGAGTATGTGCTTCTGAAGTCATAAAAGTCGCCAATCCGCAGCTGCTCTGTCTCCGATGAGTACGGAATCTTGCAGTGGCCCTTGTCACGCATGTGAGTCTGGACACCAAATACGGTAGACTTCATCTTGCGACAGCTCAAGCACTCGTGGGCCTCGCTGACCTGGCGTTGGAGGTGCTTGATGAGGCCCTCCAAGTCCGCGAGGTATTGCTTTTCGGGTATGAACATGCCATGGAAACGTTCCATGTGGCTGGCGTTGAGGGGAGCAGTGGGAGACTCATAGTTGCAAAATATGCAAGAGTTTACAGTCCAGGTTGGCTCGGGACCACTGGTCGCTGTCGACTCGTCGTCGGCGCCGCCGTTCTTGTCCACAGAAGGGCGGTGTGGGTTTGACGGCCGCTTGACGGGAGAGGGTCGCTGCTGCGTCTGCGACACCTTGGCTTTTTGTAGGCTCTCAATGACCTGGTTGAACTCGTCCTCAGCGTCGGAGTCGACTTCGTCGCGGGCGACGGCCGTCGGCTCGCCCAAGGAGAACGTAGAGCTGATGACGGAGGTTGTTTCGTCGTCGTGCCGCTGCTGGCCCGTGGTGGACAGGTTGAGCTTGTGTTTGTGACTGAGGAGGTGGTTCTTGAAGGCGTTCTCGCTGTAGTACGTCTTGCTGCAGGTGTCGCATGAGCGCTCAAAAAAGGCCTTCTCCGCCTCGGCCGTCGACGCCGTACGTGCTTGGACGACCTTTTCGGAAAAGACTTCGGAGGAGATGGGCGGCAAAGAAGCCACACGACGCTTGAGGTTATATCGGCTTCGGACGGGTGCCGTTGTCAGCGGGAGGCTGCGAGATACGGGGATCAGACAGCAACGCCGGGAAAATACTCACTGCCAGTCGCTCTTCATATGCCCCTTTTGAAGGTCGATGTTACGATAGGCAACCTGGCAAGTGTTGCACGTGTACGGATGCGACGCCGCGGTACCGGATACGCCGGGCCCAGCGTTGGCGCTCGCCATGGTGGCAGACGGAAAGGAGTCGATTTCAATCAGTAGATGGACGGCATCAGAGCCGAAGTAGACGTCGCGACGGTCTGGTAGTGTGAGACAATAACGGCCAGGCGCAGGTGCTCAGCTCAACGTAGTGTCGAAATGCAGACGCCAGGAATTTATAATATTCGTGGCGACGCAGATTTTGGTGGCGGGGTTTGACTTTTTGGTCTGAGTGAGGTGCACATGGCGGGGCAGGTTTGGGCGGGTCAGCGCCTAACAGTTGATGGCTGACCGGATGACTCCAGATGACTTGACTCCAGCTCCAGCAGCGGAAGCGAGCGCCAGTCCCGTGCCTACCCTTCCTTTTTTTTTGGGGGGCCTTTCCTGTCTCATCACAGGGCCGGTTCTGCATGGAGCAGGGTCCATCCGACGCTAACTAATGGAATCTTTGTCATCAGTTCCTTACGTCACCGAGCCTGCTGTAAAGGACGCCTGGGTCTGAGGCTGCTAGTGAGGTTGACGCACCCTGGCGAGCCCACTAACATCGTCGTACCCGCTGCCGACGGCTCCGTGTGGCGCTCGAGCGTCCGCTGAGGTCTCGGTACGCGCAGACCGGTACCGCCTACAAACTGGTCCCTACCTTAGCGCAGCATCTGCCGTAACCGTCGGCGCAACTCATCCCTACATACTCTCCCCATCACCTCCGAATCCTGGAGCCGCCGCATCCTCAGTCTGGCTCGAAGCGCCCTCATCACCATCCTCGTCCCTCTGCGCCGATTCAGAGCACGTCACACGCGCGGCATGCGCCGCGCTCTGGCCTTCGCATAAGCAGCCAGACAGCTCGCGACCATGAGCCACTCGACGCATCCGATCGCTGGCGGCGATGCCCCCGAGTCAAACCATGGCGGCCATCCCGACCATCCCGACCATCGGAAGAGCCGACGCGACTCCCTAGACCAGCTGGACTTGATGGCTGGACTCTGGCAAGAAGCGCCCTTTGCCCGTCTCCCTGATGATGCGCCTCAAGAGCTGCGCGACCTGGTTCAGGACATCGAGAACCCCCGTCGTGTCTACGCCATCCATCGCGCCAGCCGCCGGCATGACTTCCAACTGCTCGTCGACCGGTATGTCTGACGCGTACATGCTTATGCCATATGCTGTGCTGATACTGACACCGCGACTGCAGATATGTTTTTCAGCTGCGAAATGGCTGCGGCTCTCCCAAATGCTCGACGCCGACGTGCTTCACGTGCCGGAAGAGGCTTGCTGGGAAAGCCCCCATCCGACGATTCAACCCGACGAGCGCGCGAACGCTGGCTGTCTACCTTGCAAGCCAGGACAACCCAGACAAAGGCCTCTGTCCTTATCTACGCCGGTCGAAAGAGCCTCCCGCCGCTGCCAGCACCCTCGTCTTCACAGCTAGATTTGGCACGCTGCCGCTTCCGGGCAACAAGCCCGCCAGCAGCACACCTGTACCGGCCAGGCCCACGCCAACGAGCGAGCCGAAATCGAACAATGTCCCATCCGCGCGGCGTCGGCGACCGCCGTCGCCCAACTCACACAGCAGGCGTACTGACGGAGGCGCCGATGATCGCAGCCATGCTTCGGCCGATAATCACGATACCACGCCAACCCCCAAACTCAGCATGCACGAACAGCACGTTACCAAGGATTATAGATCGTTTGCAGCCACCGCCTTTGGCACGGTAGCGTTCAAGATGCTGGAATGGCTCACGCCCCAAGGCATCGAGTACATGAAATCGGAACTATCCGAGGTTAGTCGCCTGGACCCCGTCGACAGAGAGCAAGGACCCGGATCGACACCCCAAGAAGAGCACGAATCATTGCAAACAACCGAGCGCCGACCATCTGCCAACAGTCCCCAAAGCGAACCGACATCAAAACCTGCGAAGCACGATAGCGAGCAGCCTCAGCCCACACCTCCGAAAGCTGACGAACTGCCGTCTCCCAAGAAAACCTCGAAACACAAACATGGGTCCAAGGGCTCAATTCGCGCACCCGCCTCATCCAACTCAAACAAGAGGGCATCAATGGAGCCATTGCCACCGCCAATTACGAAAGACGAGCCCAAGCAAACACCAAAAAATCCTACCCTGAATGGGTTTCACCCCGATAAGCGATCTCGCACCACGAGAATCGCCCCCAGCGTCATTACTCGTACCGTCCCTGAGATACCGTTGAAGCCAGCGTTCTTTGAGAATGTGCCTTGTCTGTCCCCTCCAGCGGTTGGGGATGTGAAAGTACTGGACCTGGGATCATCTGACACAGGAGACTCCGATGACGATAACACCACATGCGTCAACATCAAGCCTGAGGGAGAGCCATTGCGCAGATCCGTCGAGACAGATGTCAAGCAAGTAACGTCGGTGGAAGATTCTTCGTGGGTCAGCTACCCTTTGCCGCAGTCTTTACGTCGGCTCAACGTCGATGTTGTCGACTTCATATGCGACATCTTTCAAGAAGACCACACCTCGGAAAAGCAATTCTTTGGTCCTTTGCAAGCCAGCGAGATATACCCAAGACCGCAACGCAAGGAACGCAACTTAGTCAGGCGGCGCCAACGTCCCGGGCACGCTGTTCTCAAGACTCAGTGGAAGGCCTTCAACGAGCAGACCATCTTTGACGTGTTGAGCAACCCTCAGTCTTTGGTTCAGTCATTCACCAAAGACGGCAAGCTGTACGACTCGCAAACCTTATGGTACTGCATGCTGCGCATGACGCGAGTCGCACCGACCCTCGTGCTCCATAGCCTATGGCTGGCAGCCAAGAGCTTGTTCGTGCCGCCACAGTCTCTCAAAAAGGTGCGTTTGCAGACAGGAAACCTGCTTGGAGGAAATGCGTCGTCTATTTCCAACTTTGAGGCAGCCTGTGTCATGTCGATTTGCTTGCACGCACTTGTGGCGGCGGCCCCTTGTGTCTCGGACTCGAAAACACTATACGAAATGTCGCGCGTCCGCTCCCACGGGCTGGTGCTGGCCGGCAGTGGTGCAGCGGCGCGGCAACCTTCCTCCATGTGTCTCGAGTACGAAGACGTTTTCTCAAACGATGTTGCCCAGAGGTTGGCGCGACGAATATGTTGTGCCATCACAGCACGCAGATGCTTCGCCGAGATTGCCGATTGCGACACCAATATGAAGAATGATGGTACCGATCTCGACGTCCTTCGCCCGCTACTTAGCCAGCTTGACCTTGTGAGCACTGATCCAGCCCGCATTCTGGAATTTGCCCCAGCCGAGCGGCTGTTGCACGAGACTCGAGTGCCCACGCTGCTTTTGGACTGGGCCAGGGCAGTCCTGCTGAGGGAATGGGACGGGCGACCGGAGTTCTCCAGCGATGGCCCCTTTCATGGTGCCTTGTCTCTGATGGCAACCTTGTGTAAGCTGAACATGATCTGAACCAAGCCCCACGAGAGAAAGAGATGATTGCTAACACGTTGCAGACGAAAATAGGTACATGCTTCTCTTGGGAGACGTCCAGTTCCGTGTGGACTACTTTTCGGAGCGGTTGGACGCCATGGAAATGCCAGTGACATGGGCAGCATTCACATCTACGAGAACAAGGCATCACCTGCTGGATTATCCATACCTCTTCAGTTCCGAGGCTCTCGTGTCCTTTTTCCGCTCCATCAACTTTTCCAGGATGAGCAGGACGTTTGAAGAGTCGAGCTCACTGAAAACGCGAATGTGTGCTATCGTTGACCCTGGCAGCTTGGTCACAAACCCTCATCACAAGCACGTCTTGAAAGATTTGCTGAGGACGGCGTCGTCCAAGTACCTGGTTCTTGAAATTGGCCGCGACAATGTCATTAGAGATGCATTCGACCAGCTCTGGAGGCGTCAGGAACGAGAGCTGCTTCGCCCGCTGAAGATTCATCTCGGCGAAGACGGCGGCGAGGAAGGGTTCGACTCTGGCGGCGTGCAGCAGGAATTCTTCCGATTGGCGATAGCAGAATGCTTGGACCCAAGCTACGGAGCATTTACCGTTGACGAGAGAACTCGAATGGTGTGGTTTGTCCCCGGCTCACTTGTCGAGGAATGGAAGTTCGAGATGATAGGCTTGTTGGTGTCGCTGGCCATCTATAATGGCTTGACACTGCCTGTTACGTTCCCAAAGGCGCTCTACCGAAAACTTTTGGGCCAGCCAGTGGAGCAGCTTTACCACATCGCTGATGGTTGGCCAGAGCTAGCTAGTGGCCTCACGACGCTGCTGGAGTGGGACGAGAAGGACGGGCTCGTCGAGGACGTCTTTGCCCGGACGTACGAATACTCCGTTTCGGCATTTGGAAGCGACGTGACGCGCCAGATGAGCAAGAAGGGATCATTTTGGCCACAAGGGATTCCCGACCAGCAGAGAACATCGTCACGGGCAGCTACCGAAGCGGATGAGGCTCCCCTCGTCACCAACGCCAACCGTGACGAATTCGTGAGCGACTACATCTGCTACCTGACGGATGTAGCAGTGCGACCGCAATATCTCGCCTTTGAACGAGGTTTTCGATCCTGTCTGGATGCAAAGTCCCTATCGATCCTGACGCCGCCCATCCTCCAATCCATCGTGGAGGGAGTCCAAGACATCGATATCTCCGAGCTCCGACGATACGCCCGCTACGTCGGGTGGGACTCTTCGCACCACGCCATACGCGATTTTTGGTCGATTGTGCGCAAATACGACGACCGTATGAAACGCAAACTGCTCGAATTCGTCACGGCATCGGATCGTGTGCCGGTCGGGGGCATGCGGAACCTGCAGTTTGTGGTGCAGAAGAACGGTGAGGAAGACGGTGAGGGCGGGCACCTACCCACGGCGTACACGTGCTACGGGACGCTGCTGCTGCCCGAGTATAGGGACAAAGAGGTGCTCCGGGAGCGGCTGGGCATGGCGCTCGAGAATGCGCAGGGATTCGGATTTGCGTAGGGAGGAGGTTGATGTGCTGACTACAGCGAAATTTTGCATACCTACACGGGCTGGTGTATACGAGAGGATACTTGGAACGATAGATGGCAGCTGGGCTTGCTGTCTATCTGTCGATGTAATGCATGGTTTAGCGATGAGCGTCAAACACTGGCTGTACATGACTCGATGTGGTCGTTGTGTGTGATTTGTGCATTTTCAGTCCCGCATCTGCCTAATATTGAGGTTTATCCTCTTGTTCTGCATCCAGCCTTCCCACTCACCGAAATTGCCATCCTCCGTAGCCGGCCAGCTTGCGAGATGTGCTGGACATGTGTCCCTGAGCACCTTGGGCACGCCGTGCCAGGCATACCGCGCCTCTTCTGTCATGTATATGGCGTCCCCGGAGCGCAGCCGCAGCAGGAGATATGTCTTCTCCTCTGTCGCATCATGGCACTCAGGTTTGGGCTGCCCGCTGGGCGCAATCATAAATAGTCCGTCACAGCCGAGGCTTAGACTCACAAGTCCCTTGTCCGTCTCCTCGCTGACATCGCGATGCATCATCATCGTGTCGCCGGGGCTATAGAGGTTCACAATGGCCGCCTGTGCGCACGTGGCGGGGAACAGCGCCTGCAAGAAAGCGCCGATGTCTGGCGGGAAGGGCGGCGGCGCAGCGGGTGGGTAGACGCGGTTAGTCCAGTCGTACTGCCCGCCGAGTGTGAGCCAGTGAAGACGTCGCTGGAGGACCTGTCTAGTAGAGAGAGGTTTGTGAACAGATGGGTCCTTGGGGGTGAAGAGACCGGGCGCGTCGGGTGACAGGGTGAAGAAAGACTGTGATGATGGAGGGTAGGGAAGGTTGTAGTGGAGATGCATATTGGTTTGGTGGTTTGAATTGCTGAGGTCGCGGTGGAGCATCCGGTCAAGCAGCACAGGCTGGACAGAGGGCGGGACGAGGGAGGGGACGATGAGGAGGCCTGGGGTGGTCAGTTGAAGCCTAGGGACGTTGTAAGGTGTGCTTGGTAACGAACCTGGCAGTATGGGGTGAAAAAGAATTGGCGCATCGTCTTTCGCATGACTTTCATACTCTTGCCCCAGGTGCGAAAAAGCCTCCGCTATTTTCTCCTTGGTTATACGACCGGCCGTGTGAAAGCCGCTCTGTTCTGGCGGCAACCGGGGGTCATCTATCCTCTTGTCGTGAAGCAGGGCTTTAGGCTCTAGATGTTGGAACTGCTTGAACTCGGCGCGCATCTCGTCAGACGGCTGCTCATGAGCGTCCAGCTCAGTGAGATTGAAAGTCATGGCTGACGCTGAAGGGTGAAATACTGAGTCGTGGTGTGGTCGAAGCGTGAGTTGAGAAGTCAGACGAATGAATCAGGTTGTAGATGGCGCAAGTAACGTGAGCTCTGTCGACGTCGTGATAAGGCTCGCAGCTTCCAAGCGCAGTCAACCATGTGCCCTTAAAGAGCGAACACTTTATTGGCGGATGATGCGCAAAAAGAGAGCGCCAAGTCACAAACGTGAAGTTGAAAGATGTTAGTGAGTGATGTGGTGTGGTGTTTCGACCGGGATGGCGAGTTGAGTGGAGAGGGTCATTACATAACGTTAATTGTTCACCCTCCATATTGCCGTGTCCACTTTCAACATCACGCCTCGACTGCGCACCAACATCTACAGCACAAAGATTCTCTACGCAGCCTCAAATACGGTCGCTGCCATGGATTGCTTCAAACTTCGGTAGTCTATGGTCTATGGTATAGCATGTTGCTGCCCGTGGGGCAACTGGCGCGGCTGAGCCTCTGGAAGCCGGTCGACCGCGGCCTTGGCCATGTACGCTCTGCGCCTTTCTGCGTCTCGGCTCTGCAGGGTATAAGACAGCGCCCTGGTGCGACGAGACGAGCTCTAGGGCGCCTTCAACCGCTGCGTGAAGATGGAACGCATATAAAGGAGGAACGTCTGGTGGAGCGGCTCGATCCTTCGCCCGCCAGTCAGTCCGCCTCCATCAGAGACAGAACTGGCCGCCAAAGCCTCAAGTCACCAGGGAACAACGCCTCTGCACAGGCAGTTGATCGCAAGACGACCATCCAGCGAGCTCTCCAGGAAATTGCACCAGACAAGAGCTCCCTCGCCTCTCACAAAGTCATCCGCCACGGTCTCGACCGCCCGCTCACCACAAAGGCCACCCGGGCAGAAGCTCACCAGCTTGCCGCCGCAGAGCGTTTCTTCGCGCACGCCTGCAAGTTCCTCTATTCGGCCGAGGCGCTTCGCCACCATGCCCTCAACGATCACGCACCTGAAGTTGTTGTGCTGGGTGCCTCCAATGTGGGCAAATCGTCCTTCCTCAACGCCCTAGTCGGCCGGCCCGGCGCCGCGCGTGTCAGCCAGCGACCTGGTCACACGACGCTCATGAATGCCTTTGGCGTCGGACCGCGGCCCAAGATAGCGCGCGAGTTGGTGCGCAAGGGCTCGCCGCCGCCACGCCACAGCCTCGTCCTCGTCGACACCCCCGGCTACGGCTTTCGCAGCCAGGCAGGCTGGGGTGCGTCTGTTCTCGCGTACCTCGAGGGACGACGCATGCTGCGCGGCGCGGTGGTGCTGCTGTCGTCGGAGAAAAGACTTCTGCCCGAGGACAAGTGGCTGCTCAAGAAGCTGGCCGAGTCCAACACGCGCACGCTCGTGGTGCTGACCAAGGCGGACAAGGGTCGCAACGATTGGCCTGCCAGGTGCAGCGACATGGCCGAGACAGTGCTTGAAGAGTTGCAGAGCCTGAATGGGGATGTTGGAGGCGGTTGGAGGGCGGCTGAGGGTGCAACCTCGGATATCTATGTCACGTCTGCTGGTATGGACGGCCCAGGCAAACTTGGCAACGGAGGCGGCATGGGAGGCGTCAGGGCAGCCATCCTGGAAATGGCGGGCTTTACGCTGCAGGATAAGGTGACCAAGAAGGCCGAGGCCGTCACCTACAGCGGGCCCATCGTTTCCTTTGACGACATTCAGTGGAAGTGACGGCGCTTCACTCCCGCACCGCACAGCTGTTCAGCAGCACCGCCGCAGCAGCACCGCAGCCCCCTTCGCAACCTGTTCAGCATCTGTTCTTCACTCGCACCTCTGATAGCCTATCCTTAATAAACCAAAATAACTCAACAACGTGCAACTGCCCAACCCGGAATTGGCTCTCCGGGGAGGGTGCTTGATGGGTCACACCTTCGCCCCCAGCTTAGTCTCAAAGGTCGCGGGTTCGATTCCTGGCGTTAATTGCACGTTTCCCTTTGTACTGGGGTTCTATAGGCGTTCCGGTTTGCATTCGCTCTCCTTTGTCTTGGATTTTCCTGTATGGGCTCGGTCTTGTTTGATAGCCCGTGACTTGCGAGACGGTTGGAGCTGGGTTCCTGGAGTGCGCAATTCGGGACTCGGGGCGAGGGGTGCCTTTCTTTTTGCGTTTCGTTTCAAGTTCCGCTCTCCCCTTCCAGTAACGTCAATGTTCCTCGTTTGCGTGTACTTGAGTGGTGGAAACCGCAGGTGTTAATGTTTGTTAGGGTCCTGATAGTTGGAGTTGTGGTGTTCTCGCATCCTGACAGCTACCTACGGGGCACCAAAGTCTGGGCTCTGTATCACATCATTCCAGCTGCGAAACAACGATGATGCAGCAGGGTGTTCATATGCCGACACTATTGTACCTTGGAAATCGCTACTGGTATCTACCGACGGACCTATTCCGACACCGTGCTCGCAAGACTTCTCAATGTGCTAAACAAACGACGGACAACCTTTATGTCGCTGCACGCTATGGCAACACTTGAGATTCCAACAGGCAACCCCTTCTCACGCGGCCCCTGACTTGTTTGAGTGCCCTGTTCCCGGCCGGCTGAGCGGACGCCGCAGTTTCTTGGCAGCTTTGGTGTCGAAAAGACTTTTGACCTTCCTCAATCTCGCCCATCGCTCTTTATCCTTGGCGTCGCGAGCCTTCTCATCCACCTCTCCATCGTCGTGGTGTGCAGCGTCGGCCACGGGACTGCTAGGGCCAGCGGGCGTATCTGCAGCTGGCGTGCCAGGCGTGCTCCGTACGCCTCTGACTGGTGTGGACGGGGCGCCGCCGTCAGGAAATACTCGGCCGAGCCTCTTGGACCGCCCCTCGTACACGTCTCGCAGGTGAGATCCATTTTTGATCGTCTGGCTCAAAGTCTCCCATCCTGCCAGCTCGGTTCCAGAGCCTGAGGACGCAGGGCCTCTGCTTTGTGCCTCGGCGCTCTTCCAAGGACAAAAGAAACGATGCTCACGAAGCGGGTCGAGGTGGTCCATTGGCGCAGGCACGAGCACCTGGCCACTTTCGTCCACCTCCTTACTCTTGAACATCCAGAGCCCTAAACGCCGAAGGCAGCTGTGACACGATGCCGAATTGGGGACTGCTCCGATGCGTGCGTTTGACAGACCCTGCCACCCCATGAGGGCCAGGGCGAAGGCGGCTCGATTGACGGGCGCAGTGGTGGAAGTGTCGGGCTTTCCGGGATGCGCGTCTGTGAAGAAGTCAAGCGGTAGCTGTGAAAGTACTTCATCCAGATTCAGAGTGTCTGGCAGTCGTAGGTTGAATTCGTACGGGAGGAACGAGGCTCTGGTGCAAAGCTCGTCGTATCGTTGCCTCAATGCGGCGAGAGTTGCCGTGGAATTCGAATATGAGAGGCGCAGCAAAGTATCTAGATGAAATGGTTAGAATAGAACACGGAATATTGTTGGTGAGGACCATACCGTCACAACCCCTTTTGCGCCACAGACAGTCTTGCTGATGTGAGGCGACCATGAGTTCGCAATACTTGTCCACCAGTGCGTCCTCTGGAGGTAATCAGCTCTTGCTCTAAGTCTGGCCTTGAATGATATATCTTACCAATCTCTGACGGCACCAGGACCGGAACTTCTTCGCCATCCACCTCTTTGCGGTTGAGCTTCACGACCAGCTCTTTGTGGCAGAGCACACACCGAACCTTTTCCTTTCCCTGGCAGATCCATCCTCGCTTCGCCCATTCAATTTCGTTTACCCTATCTGGCTTGGGAGTCCAGTCTGTGAGCTCCTGAAACGTCGCAAGTCTCTTGAGCAATTCGTCGCGATCGCCAGGGCAGTACTTGGCCAGCGCACCCTTGTCGCTCTTGGCGCCCGTCTGCGTTCCCGATCTTCGCAAAATGACGCTGGAGAGTGTAGACGCGGTGGTAGACGAGGGGCTGTATGTCTTGGGCGCCGTCGACTCGGGGAAACCCAGCCGCCGTCGCTTCTGGAGGAGCGCGTCGTGGCTCGCGGTGGAGGCAGCGCTTCGGGAATCGCCATTCGTGCTGTTGGGCGAGCTTTCGGAGGTCGACGACCGGGGATTGCTGAGACCCTGGAGCAGGGCATTGAACTTGCGTTTGGTGGCGTTCATGTTGAAAGCAGTCGCTAGGGTGCGTGCAGCGGGTGCGAGGAAGGGCGACTATCGTGGCATTGGCGGGCCGCGGAGGCGGCCTTCGCGAGATCAGTGAGACGAACGTGCCTCACTTCGATGTCGACAGTCCCAAGGACATACGCATAATAGGTTTGCTTAAGTTTCGACTCGGTCTATGCCGCTGGAGGGAATTGCAGCTGGAGTGACGAGAAAGACCAAGCTCGAATCTGTACTCCGTACAGGCTTGCCGCGATGCGATGCCTCTAATTATGCTTCAGTAACGAAGCGCGCGGTGTTTGTCCATCTCAAGCTCCCGCGGGTCGGGACCCGGCGTATGGTTAGTCCTAGATAGGCGATAAGCAACCGCGCCCCACCCCCTGAACCCCTGCTGCAGGTTCTAGCGGGTACCCACAGAAATTTTTCCAGGCCTCGGATTCCGCTTTTTCTTTTTGATCCTTTGCGATTGCCGTGTGCATAGACGAACAGAAAACTGCGGGCAAGCAGGCGACACTATCGTTCCTTTAGAAGGCGTTTTACAGATCATTCTGCGAGATTTAAGTCTTTGGCTGCGAAAACCTTGAATATCAATTGGCTCGCTTCAGCAAGCACATGTCGTCACGAGGTCCGCCATCCTGGCTCTTTTCCAACAACACCGACAACAGAAAGACGATAAGCAGCGCAAACGAGAACGGCGCAACAAAGAATCCGAAGCAGTCGACCGGAAACATGGCCAAGAAGAGCGGCAAGGTGGCGTCTCCCGCCAAGAAGGAGGCGCCTGCGTCCCACCCACCGGCCCAGCTGATGGACATGGTCGAGAAGTTCCTCGAAGACAGCTCATTCAGCAAGGCGCACAGTGCGTTCAAGAAGCAGCGTGAGCAGAACGGGCTGGCTGCCGCGGGCAGCAACAGCGGCGGCCAATCTCTCGTGGACGTGTACCAATCCTGGGAAGCTTCCCGGGGCGAGGCCGCGAGCACCAAAGCCAAGGCCGAGGACTCGGATAGCTCGAGCGATGAGTCGAGCTCCGACGACAGCTCCGATGAGAGCGAAAGCGAGAGCGAGATTGAAGACGGCAAGGCCAAGGCCCCAGCGGCCACTCTGAAGCGCAAGGCACCGGCCAGCTCCAGCTCCGACGACTCCTCTTCCGACTCTAGCTCCGACTCCGACTCGAGCTCCGACTCCGACAGCAAGCCGCAAGCAAAGAAGCAAAAAACGGTGGCTGCAGCCGCAGCTGCTGATTCCGATTCGGACTCTGACAGCTCATCGGACGGCAAGATGGATGTGGACGGGGCTTCTTCCTCCTCCTCCTCCTCCTCCTCCTCCGACTCTGACAGCTCCAGCTCCGAGTCAGACAGCGATAGCGACTCTGATGAGCCTGCCAAGGCCGAGGTGGCTGCCAAGGTGCCGCTTCCGGAGTCCGATAGCTCTTCGGACTCGTCTGACTCCTCGTCTTCTGACTCTGACTCGGACTCGGAGGACGACAAGACAAAGGCCAAGAAGCCCAGCAAGAACAGTGTCGCCCCCGTCAAGGACGTGTCCGACTCGTCGGTGACGCTGGACACCAAATCGCCCGAGCCCAAGGCCTCGGCAGCCGAGCCCCCTCTGCCCCCGGACCCCGTCACCACCCGGCCCAACGGCAAGAAGAAGCAAAACGAGCGCTTCTCCCGCATCCCCAAGAACATCACCGTCCATGATAAGTTTGCCTCGAACGAATACGTATCCATGGACTACTCCCAGCGCGCTCACGAGGACCTGATCGTCACCAAGGGCAAGGGTTTTACCAAGGAGAAGAACAAGAAGAAGCGTGGCAGCTACCGCGGTGGCATGATCGACATTAACCAGAAGAAGGGCATTTATTTTGACGACTAGAGGTTGGGGTGATGGCGGCTAGGCATCTTTGCTTCAACATGTCGCGACGGCGTTGGGCGGAGACTTAGGGGGTCATCGTCGGTACGACGGGGCGCGGCGTTGGGACGTATCCTTGTCGGTAGATTCTCTGCATCCAGCGTATTTTTCGCATTACTTAGATCATCATTCACAAAATGTTTACAATCTGTATTCATCCTACTTCGACAATACCTTTCGCTGTTGAGATGCAATCCCACGACATGAAGGTTATCATCACCGATAAGACTTTTGAAAACGCTCGCCATAAAACCTGACTCTTGGCTACAAGAACTCTAGCTAGTTGCTAGGTGACAAACGCGGTCTATCGTGTGTAAATGTACTCTTTGCCTGCCCCAGCGTGACATTGACGCAGGTAACGCGGCAGAAGCCCAGAACTGTCCTCCCTCCCCAGCCGTATCATCAGCAGCTGCGCGCCGTTGGAGCACTGGCCTCGTCTATACCAATGCCCAGCGCTCTCATGCCTTGGGCAAGTGGATGTGGGCTTATACTCCGTCACTGACAACATCTCCATACCGCTCAACGACCCATGCCAGGAACTCGTCCCACTCGGCCTCCCACTGTCGCAGCATCCTATCCTTTTCGCTGTCGTCTAGGCAAGCGTGCTCGATGCTCCATAGCACGAGCTGCTTCCACCCGTAGAGGTCCATGTCTGCCTTGCCGATCATGACCTGGTAAAAGTCGTGCGAGAGCGTTGATCTGGAAAGAGGTTCGTCAGCACAGGCCATCTCCGCCAGGAGTTGCTCCGTCAACGTCATGTTACATACCGGAATATAGCGCCGTTATCCGAGCTCACGGTGCAGTGCACGTTGTTTGCCAGCAGCGTGTACATGGCATGCCCGCCGACGCGGGGCGTCAGACCCAGGACCTCATTGGAGATGGGACACAGCTCGAGGCACACGCCGCGGGCCTTCATCTGCTGCATGATGTACGGGTGCCGCGCTAATGCGAACCCATGGCCGATGCGCTTCGATCCCAGCAGGAGCGCGTCGACGAGGTTGTGGTCTGTGTCGGTGCCTGTGTCGAGAGTCTCGCCACAGTGGAAGAGGAAAGGGATGTCGAAGCCTTTGGCGGCGCACGCCTTCTTGAAGGCGAGCAGCTCGTTGACGAAGTCCTTGAGGGGTCGACCCTTGGCTTCCTCGCCGAGGAGATCAAAGCCTGTGTAGCTCATGTTAGCGTAGGACGTCGGAAATCACTTGCAGCGCTCTCACCTGCTATCCACTGGGGCCAGTGCTCCTTGAAGCGCAAGCACTCATTCAGTGCGACCTCAACCTCCTTTGGCGAAAACACGCGCGGCGTGCAGTAAATCACTTTGAGCCCGCCAAAGAAGCGCCCTTGCGCCGCCACGTCTGCCTGGAACTTCTCCACTTCTTCTATAACCATGCGCATGATGCCCCAATTGTCTATGGGCCCGGAGCCATCGTCATAGTACAGCTGGTTGCTCGTCATAAAGTTGGGCCGGATCTCGGCGTACTGAATATTGTCCCGCATGAGGTCCTCGAGGAAGAGCCGCGTGTATCTACGGTACGCCGCCTCGTAGTTGAAGAGACCTTTCATCATGCGCGTCCGCCCGTTGAACTTTTCCCATGCTCTGCTCGAGTTAGCCGCGCATCGGTACGTGTGGAAGTAAAAGTATACATACCCAGCCGCGGTCTGGAACACGCCATACGCCTCCTGCTCGTGAAAAACCAATTTGTCCGCCAGCCACTGATCCGCCGTCACCCGCGTGTAATGGCGCGGGAACTCCTTGAGAAATGCGTCAAATCGCATCGTCTGCCGGGGCTGATATGCCGCGCTGAATAGATTCCCCGGCTTCTCCTTATCCGGACTCAAGATCGAGAATTGAATCTCGCACTTGTCAAAGTTGACGCTGTCGCCGTCGGCCGTTAGGGGCAGGTCGCTCGTGACAAACATGCGGTCCATGCCTTTGGCCACATCAAGGAGCACGCGGGGTGGCAGGCAGGCGTTGTAATGTATGTGCAGGTGCGCGCCTTTAGGCATATGGCGCGCGACGTCGAAGAGCGATGTCTGGTCGATGAGGTCGATATTGGACAGGAAGTGGTCTCCCGCGAAGCGACGGTGTGTTTGCCCGCCATATCCTCCCTTGTGCTCGGCGCGATCGTATACTTGCGCTTCGTCTCGCTTCCGGAGAGCGTGTATGATGCTGTTGGCCCGTCCTTCGAGCGACGTTGCTCTGAATCGGCACCGTGAGTCAAACCCTATGCCCTGTTCAACACGAAGAATGTCGGCGCGTGCCACCAAGTAATCGTCCTTGTCGAGGTGGTTCCCCAGGTCCAAGCTATCGGGGAGCTCAGTCAAGGTCTTCCCTTGCCCCGGAACCATGGTGGCGAAGTCCTGTAACTGACCATTGCAGGCCCGTTGCGCCGTCTTGATGTCTTCACCGCCGTCTGTCCGAAGCTGGCGGCGCAGGCCTGCGCCGGACGAAGTCGTGCCGCTCATGATGGGAGTTTTGTTGCTGCCGCTGTCGCTACTGCTGATGTTATTGCTGTTGCTCCGAATAGCGGTTCCAAAAGCTTCGTCAGCCGGCCTCTTGAGCTGCCGCGACCCAAACAGAGATTGCCGCATGAGACAGGGCACGCTGGCGTTTAAATAACGAGGACGAGCGCGTGCTAACATGAAGCCAAGCAGGTCAAAGAGGGTCCCTGAATGAACGACGGTGGACTATCAGAGCTGCGGCCGTTTGCTAAAACCTCCCTCGATGTTTGGCCAATTTACATATCGGACCAAGGGGGCATGTGTCGTAATGAGACCAATCATATGTAGACGGGGTGATGTTGTCTGTATGGGTCTCGCTGGAGATGCCGTGAGCTGCCCGGCCAGTCCATGGCCTTGGGGAGGCTGAGGTCGGACGAGGTATAGTCACAGCATCTACCAGGGATGGCTTGCGGTAGGGCTGCAGGAACGAGTGAGATTGAATCCAGGAAGAGTGAGGGCGTCTACGGGAGTCGGCCGGCAGTGCATACGCCTCACGCCGCGGTCGCATGTGTTTGCGTCAGGATTCCAAACTGCTCGTGTCCGCCTCGTGCCAGCAGCGCCCCGGAAGCAGTCAAGCGCCAAGGAGTTGCGACTCGACTGCGACGACGAGGGAGGGATCCAGCTGCTGGCGAGGCTGTGCACGATGGTGACAGGCAGTCGTTGTAAGAGGGATGGGATGGGGCCCCCGCCACGCGACCAAGGTAGCTGCTCCTATTTGGGCCAGGTGAGGGGCGGCCTGGCCAGGCTGACAGAGAGGCAGCATTTGAGGCGACATTTGACTGACTACCTAACGCCCGAAGAGGCTTTTGGAATCATTGCCGAGCTATACGTTACTGCAAAAATTATGCCCAAATTTACAACGTTGCTGTATTAGTTGTGTAGCAATCCTAACGTTAGGGACTCGGTGCTGGTGGTGCACTTTGACAACTGTTCTCGCGAGAGCGCCCGTACCCCTTGAACCTCGCCTCACTGGCCGACCAAGCGCCTCACCACCCCAGCATCGCCAGCGGCAATCCGGGGACCACAACTGCCTAGAGAGCCACAGCAATCCCACTTAGCGCAATATCCAATCTCAGCCTGGCAGAAAGCTTACCTTCCGGTTTCGGACATTGTTTCCGGTCTGACGCTCCTTCCCCGAGCATTCTCCAAGACCAAACAATCGGCAGCCAGGCATCTACATCGACGAAGCTTGACTCACTCTCTGGCCCCATACTTGTACAGAGCAACGACAGAGAGGAACTTAAGGGGCAAATAAAATCAAGTTCCGTATACTACCGTACCAAATCGCTCACCCATCCCTCACAACGTATAAGTCCCGTACAAACACACATGCAGCGAAAGCCACAACAGCAGTCCTTGAGACGCTTGGCCACATGGCCCAGATCAAGAAGGCCCGCGGATTCCATCCCAGCGACAAACAAGCAGACAAGTGAACAGCGAGGAAAACGAAGAGTTGGACACAAGTGTAAAGATACATACACACAGCGATGGCGCTACGCTCGAGATGGCACACTCAGGAGAGCGCTTCGATTTCATGCCGTCCCCTGACTTTATCACTTGGCCTCTGCCTTGGTGTCCTGCAGACATGGTCAGTCCGATCAGCGTCGTCGCAGCTGGTGTAAGAGACGAGAAACATACCTTCTCCGCAGCCTTTGCCGTACTGGCGACCTTTTTCTCAACGGCCTCGGCATCAGCCTTGACCTGAAAACATCTCATCAGTGACCGTCAACAAACACTCTGCCCAATGCATCTCGAGGTCCCAACAGCCTCACCGCCAGCCAGTCCCTCCGCAAGCGGTCACCAGGCATCTAGCAACAACGCGCAACAAGCAAAACGAGAGCAAAGCACGGTCGACTTACCTTGGCCGCAGCCTTGCCAACAGCTCCCTTCTTCTTCGTCACGCCCGCCGTCTTTCCCGTCTTCCCCCCCGCGGCGCCCCGAGCAGCAGCGGGCTTCTTTCGCTTCGTCGTCGTCGCGGTGGACGAGGCGCCAGCGCCGGCAGCCTTGGTGCTCTTACGCTTCTGCGCGGGCGCCGTGTCTGGCACCGAAAAGACTCGCGGACGAGAGTGGCCCGTCTGCGAGCGCGTGCCTTCGCGGGCCATGTTTGAGCTTTCGAGGGTGATTTGTTGGTGTTGGGTTTTGTGTATTCTAACTTCTAAGCATGGCGTTGTGAGTCAGTCTTATAGGCTGTTGGTCCAGCAGCGGGCAGAGAGCGCGCGACAGAATCGCTTGCACCCAACTCGCTCGCGCCCTCGAGAATGGGAAGACAAGACGGCCAGCCCCGTCCAGGCTGCTCACCTCTCGCAAGCCGCAAGCACGCGATGCGAATCCGCAAAGCGCCCCGTTCTGCGCGCGCGCCGGCGCAAGAGGTGAGCAAACAAACCGCAAACGCAGCTGGGCCGACCCCAGTCACAACAAGGGCAGGCAGGGGGAAGCTCACCTCTGGTGGCTTGGCTTGGCTGTATGCTTGGAAGACAGCCAGGCGCGATTATCAGCACACACAACAGTAGTTGCTTTGCCAGATGAAAAGAAAAGGAGTCTCGTTGTCGTTGCCTTGTGTGCGAAACGAGAATGAAAACAGAAGCGCTCGTCGCGTTGCTCAGGAAATGAGGAGGCGAGGCGCGGGAGAGGGTGTGGAGGGGGCCTGCTAGACTTCCATCGAGCCTGTCGTGTACCACCCAGCTGTCTCTCCCACAGGCCACCACTGCTCCTCATCTGCGCGCTCCAGCGTGTGCGTGCTGTCCCCGCCTCTTCACAGCCTGACCCAACACGAAACACCACTCTCATCTCCTGTTTGCCGCCCGGGAGAGACAGAATTATCGGACGAGTCGTTGCCGCCGCGTCGGCGCATACCCTGACCGTGCCGTGCCCTGCACACCTGTTTCGGCGCTCACCTACAAGCGCCAGGACCGGACAGGCTACAGCAGTCTCACGCAATCGCAATCCCAACCCTGCCACGGCTGCAACAAACCCGCCGGGCATCGTGCTCATCTTCGTTGGCCTGTCATTACTTCGTGTCCACGCCGTGTTTGACTAGTAAATACTCTGCACGCACTGCTGCGTGCTTGATACCCTGGCACTCACATGTCTATCGCCAAGCTGCTTCAGCTACTCGTACACGCACATCCCCGAGCCGAGCCGCTCCAATTTCGCACTCACCCAACACCGATTCACTGCGGAATCGAGTCTCCCGCTGCGCCCGCACTTACTCTACCCATTGCCCTTGTGCCTCAAGTCGCATCGAGACCCATGCCAGTCCGCACCGTAAGAAGCTCGCTGCCTTAGGCAAAGTAGCTCTTCCACAGCACGCCTTCCAGGTCCTCCAGCTGTTCCTGGGTAAAGTACTGCCAAATGTCAGCGCCGCTACCAATCAGCTCTCCGGTGGGGCCTTACCTTTTGATCCACGGTCCAGCTGTCCTGCCTTGTCTTCTTGAACTCGCTCAAGATGCTCTTCGTCGCCTTGCCCACCACGCCTGGATCTCCAGACGCCTTCCTGGCCAGCGTCGCCAGCACCTCGGGCATCCACTCGGGCGGCGGCGTCGCGTACGGGAACGCCTCGATGAGAGCGCCCAGGCCTAGGATCGCCGCGTGTCGCTGCGTGATCTGCTTGTGGACATCGACTGGCGTCTCCGTGCCGGCTACATTGCGGCCGCGACGCGGCATCGGGTTCTGTCGGAGCTCGTCCTCGAATCGCTGCTGGAGGCGCGCAATCATCGGATCGCGGATCTGGCGCGGCGAGCATCGGATCATGCCGGCCAGCGTCGTCGACGCGCACGACCGCACCTCGAGCTGAGCATCGCTCAGCATGTCCGAGACGGCATTGAAGAGGGCGTCGCGCTGAGGCGCCTTCGTGAGGAACAGGCGGCGGAAATAGACGACCTGCATGTTGACCAAGGCTCTCAGCCGTTGGTGCCAGCTCGCCGCCGTGCGTCCAATCTTGATGAGCGCGTTGATGAATTCGGCATCCTCTCCATCCCTGAAGGGGATGTTTGGCAGATGACGATACACGTGGTACGCCACCTTCATGAGCTCCGGGTCTTCCTTGACGTCCATCATGTGCAGCAGTTGCTCCATGAAGGGCGTTGCAAAGAACGGAACCAGTTCAGTGCATTCGTGCGACGAAAGTGTGCAGTCCAACCACATTAGCACCGTCTTGGAACCCGCAGTGTAAGACGACTGCTCTTGCTGTCCTGGTGTCCGCTCGTGGCGCCACTTTTCCAGCCGCTCAAAGATGTTCTTGATCGTCGCCGACAGCTCTGCCGAGGGCTGGTACGGCCGTATGCCAATCGACGACGCTCTCTTGTTCTCCTCCAGGAGCTTTGGCACACTCTCAAAGGACTCGTGGTATCGTGACTTTTCAATGGCCGACAGTAGCCTACCAATGGCCTCTCGCACCGCCTTGTAAGGATGATCGATGTGCTGCACGAAGTGCTCCAAAACGGGCTGCGCGCCGCGAAAGTGCCATCCGCCATCGGCCACGACAAACTCGATCAGCTGCACCTTTGAGGACTCCTTGAAAGCCGCATTCGACGACATGTCTAGCCGGAAAGACTGCAGGCGCTCCACAATCTCATGGGACCGTCTGGGATCCTTTGCATCCAGGACAATGTGCAGGCACGTCAACCAGTACTGCAGGTTCTCCGGCGTCAAATCGTCCGTAAAAATCTTCAGCATCATTGGCGCCGCGAACTCCCAGACGCGGTTCCGGATCTCTGGAGGATCGTCGCTGGAACCAGCCAGCAACGCTCCCAAAATCTCAGACGTGGCTCGATGTTGATGCTTGTCGCTTCCGTCGCCGTACACCTCCAGGGTCAGGTCCTTGACATCGTCCAGCGTGACCGCAGTCTTGCCGTAGTGCATCAAGTCAAAGACGTGCATCAAGAGGTACACATAGCTCATGCGAAATCTATCCGTATTGGAGTCGCGCGGCTCTTGCTTGAAGTACTCAAAGCATCGTGAGACCCACTCCTTGGTCAGTATTTTGCCAACCCGTTCGCGCACAGCCGTCTCTACGTCGTCATATGCGTCAAACGGCAGCGGGCGTGCTCGGAACGCCGTAAACTTCTTGCCCCATACGAGCCATCCTGGGTGGTCAAAGTCGACCATATACTCGGCGCCTTCTGGATGCTTGAATGCATCCAAAAACTTTTGAGTGAATTCGGCGTCTCCCTTCTCAACGGGGATCTCGAGTCTGTTCCTGTCGCCGACCTCCTTCTCGAGCAGGTAATTAGTGTAGTCGTGGCCATATACGGCGCGCATGTCAATGACGGTGAAGAGCGCAGTGAAGGAGTTGAGGTAATATCCTCTCAAGCTAGGATGCGGGTCGTTTGTGCCTTGCGCAACGAGGTCGATGAACTCGGTCGGAGCGATGTCGTCGAACCGAAGGCACAGGTTGGTGGCGATCATAGCACACCTGGTGGCAATCTTCCAATGAGCTCCCTTGGCCCTCTTGGTTAGCTCAAGACCGAGTTTTGACTTGGCCTCCTCGACCCTCTTCCGGCGCTGCACGATGATCTGATGCTTGTTGTCGACGGCAGCCGAGACATCGGAGGGGGGTCCAATGATGCGGACCATGGCGTCATCAACCATGATAGCACGCTCCAAGGGCTTGCCAAATTCGAACATGGAGTACAGCGCGGAGGTCCCCAGAGTTTGGATGGAGGGCTTGTCGATGCCTGCAGTCTCAATGTACAGACGCATGGCCTCAGGAGCAAATCTCCAGTCCTTCAAGATGGTCCTCAACAAAGAAGTGTACAGCAGCGTGTACATTGCGCCTTTGATCTTGTCATGATCGTTTGCCTCGATGCCGGAACGCAGACCTTCGAGTATGACGGGGACAACAAGCGGCTTGCCACCGATGAGGGCCTTCAGCGATGAATCCTGAGCGCTCTGTGCGACTCGGCGAACGTCGGCATACATAGACAAGCACGAATGGGCCAGGTCGAGCAAGAGTCGCTTGTCCAGCTCGCTTTTTTGCCTGGCGGCAGCGTTGTGCTTCATGCGCAGCATGTGGTATGCTTCGGCCCGCTTGATCAACAGCGGTCGCGGATACACCTTTCGGAGCCCTTTGATCTTGAAAGCTGCAATGTCCGCCTTGTAAAGCCTGACATGTCTCTCCAATGGATGCGCCGATCGCTCGATGCCTACGTCTGTGATCCAGGTTCGATAGGCAGAGCAGAGCGCGGTGAAGCAGTTGACGTCGTCTTCCTGCTTCTCGTTCAAGAACGCGTGTGTCTTTGTTAGGAGGTGGCCGAGCTCGTCGCGCAGCTCGTGAATTCGATTGTATGCTGGATCGTCAGGTTTCAGGAGGTACCCAGCCTTGTAGCGGAACTGTGGTCGTAATTCCTCATCCTCAGCATCCTCAGCCAAGGCATCGTCATCATCAATCATGTCTTCGTCGCCATCCGTATCGACCATGTCGTCTTCGCCTACCTCGACGCTATCATCGCCAGATGCACGCTGAGGGTCAAACATGGTAGCCATGCCGGCAATGACGAGACGCATCTGCTGCATCAGCCGAGACACCTCGTCCGACCATGCCTTGTTTTTACCCTCCCTACTCACGGGCGGATTGTCGCTCATGAGCAACTCCAACTGTTGGGCAGCTGACGTTACTTGCGATGCAAACAATTCAACCGCAAACCCAATCTCTGCAGGGGACGGCTGATGCCACCGAATGGTGAGATCTGCCGGAGATGTCGTCTTTCCCCAGTCGCCAATGTCCAGTCCGCGCTGGACCACGTCGGGCTCGTACAGCGCATGGTCAATGGGATAGGTGTGCGTCAGGTTGAGCAGCAGGTGATGAATGTAGTTGGAGACGAGAATGTTAGGCAAGCCCCGACACTTCTCTTGCATGTACTCGGCAATGCCGAGCAGCTCCTCCTTGTACTTGAGCACCTCTCTGCCGACATGAACCACTGACATTGCGAGCATGCTCACATGCCAGACCAAGGCCCGGTCTCGTGGGAGATAGTCGGTGCCAGTAGTGCGGTCAGACGCGGCGTTGTTGTAGTCAATCTCGTTGCGTATGTTGACGACGAGCATGGGGATGAAAACCTTGAGAGTCTTCTCCGGATTGACCTTGCAAAGAGCATTCATGATCCAGGCCATGGCATCGCGGGCTTGGTGCACAACATGGCTCGAGACAAACGTGGCAATCTTATCCAGCGCCATATCGAAGAGTTCGGGCGACAGCGACGCAAATAAGGGAGACAGCGCGGCCGGCAGAGCATTGATGACGTTATCTTCAGGCGTCCCGCCGCGGACTTGGTTGGCATCTGGCAAGTTCTCTAGCAGGGTGAAGACCTTGCCCAGAAGTGTCAGGACAAATTCGCCAAAGCCCGCCGTCGAAGAGCGCAGTATGTTGGCTTCGTCTTCATCGCTGAGCTCTTTGTTGTAGTCAATCTGCACGTTCTGGCCATCGCGCTCCATGCGGTCCATCTCGGCTTGTACCCATTGCACAGCCAGGGTCGTGTCGTGAATGTGGCTGGCTTCAGACGTCATGGGTGCAATAGGTATGCTGTAAGCCACGCTCTGAATGAAGTTCAATGTGTACTGAGTCTTGTTCAGATCATTGGCGTCTATGCCGGGCAGCGCAAGTGCTAGCAGGGCCGTAATATGGCAGCGATACCCCTTGAGCTTGCACATGCCGTTTGCAATCATCTGCAAGCTGTTGAGACTCGACGTGGTGCGATGGACCTCTACCAGACCCTGAAGACTGGGGTAGAATCGCTGCAACGCTCCAGGGAGCACCACATCAGGCTCGAGGTAGGCCAGCCCCTGCAGGGCGTTGTAGTAGCAGTGGGAGACTCGGGTGCTCTTGGAAAACAAGCCCATGAAAGTCACCTCCTTCAGAGACGTGACAAAGCGCTTCTTGAGAGCGCCCGTAATCTTGCGCCCCGAGGGAATGTCGAGCTCGCCACTCTGCTCACGGTTCCATCGAGAAACGAAACCGTCAGTCAGGTAGAGGACGAATTGGCCCAGCATGGTGGTCCACGCCCCCTGGTTGGACGGATGGAAGAAGGTGTCGATGGATTCCATCAGGCCCTCCAAGCTCGACATGGTCGACTCTTGATGCTCCATGCAGCTCGGTGAGAGACAGCTGATGATGAGACGGGCCATCATGTAAGCAGTTGGATACTTCTTCTTGTCCCTCTCGAGGTAGATGCCTGCGCCGGACAGGTAGTCGACGGGTGTGTAGGGCGAATTAGCCTGTCCGACGGGGATCTGGGTCAGTCGCAGCATGGCTGTGAAGATGAGGTTGGACTGCTCCTTGGTGAATATGCCGTACTCGGAGAATGGAACGTGGTCCGAGTGAATGTGGTCCCTTGTCAAGCGGGAAAAGAGGTCCATGAAGAACATGTCCACCACCTTGGAGCGGTTCATGATGGACCACAGGTGAAAGAGGGTGGGGAAGAAGTGCTGAGGCTGGGCCTGGGGTTCGGTCGCGGGAGCGGGATGGCTGGGCAGCAAGGCGTTGAGAGCGCCAATGACGATGAATGCATTGGGAAGCTCGTTGACGCCAAAGTACGGGAGGAGCTCCTCGAGAATGGCAGGGCGGTCCCTGGGGTCGAAGTAAGTATGGGCGTGGGTGCACAGCTTCAGGAGCTGCTTGGCGGCTCGTCTCCGATTGCTCTGGTGTGCCGGACCCTCGGAGGGGAGGACCCAGGCCTTGATTTCCTTCCACAGGGGCCGCCAGTCAAGCGTGAGGTCCTCGCCAGGCTTGAGGTAGTGGTTTTTCCTAGTAGCAAAGAAAGGGCCCAGGTTAGACACGGTCGCAGTCAACGGAGGGAGAAGGGGCTGCGCACCTCGTGAGCGTCAAAACCATACGCAGGAAGCGGTCGGCGGCAGTCGGATCGAGGCCAGGAGCCAGCGCCAACGAGTAGAAGAGCCTGGCCAGCCCGGCCCGCAGCTCCCGCGTCATCTCAAACTTGAGATTGAGCCAGGCCTGGAGCTCTCTGGTCCAGTGTAGGGCGCCCGGGGCGAAGTCCTCGGCGCGGATGGCAATGTAGAGCTGTTTGAGGATGCCTTGGAGGGCGGCATCGCGCTGGGCGTCCTCCTCGACCTCGAAGGGCAGCTGTTGGAAGTAGGCAAAGGTCCGGGGACGGTATCGCTTCTTGTCGTCCTCGTCCGTCTTGGGGTAGGGGATGCTGGGGGATGTGGCCCGCGAGATGGGCTCGTACATGGCGAAGCTGGTGGCCAGGTGCGACGCAGCCGAGGCCGACAGCGCAGCGTGGGAACCTTCATGTCGCGGACCAATGTTCTCGTCCATGGCCGGGATGCAGATGCGATGGTCGATGGTGCGGCCGTCGGTCGTAAAGCTTGCGGAGGCAGAGAGCCGTCGCCGTCGCAAAGCTACGACGAGGCCGTAAGGGTCGGGGCCGCGCTGGTCGTCGGATTCTCGCTTGCTGTAGAGGCGGGGGGTACCAAGCTAGACTCGGGCACAAGAGAGACGCCGTCGATGCCCGCGAGTGGTTCGCAGAGGGCGTGCAGAGCTGGAGGGTGAAATACCAGCTGTCGGATGCGGTGCGGGCGAGCGGCCGGCTGGGTCGGGGTCGGGGGCAGACGGCAGAAGCAATATGAATGCCGTGGGAAGTGATGATGCCACCAGCAGAAGCCTAGATTTTGCCGAGCTCGAGCTGCCGTTCGGGGTTGGGCAGGTTATCAGGAGGCAGGCAGGCAGTGAGTGGCTGACGACACTGTCCTGTCCTACGAGTACAGCGGATGGAGGGAACCGAAGCTGAACGGTCGCGGCACCAGGAGCTCCGATGGGGGTTGGCAGCAGCCGAGCTCCAGTGATTGGCCTCGAGTGCGCCTTGCGGGCCAACCAGGACAGCCCGCTGCGGAGCTGAGCTCCCGGTGGCGATGCTCCGCCCCGCTGCCGTCCGTTGTCCTCTACAGTACCTTGCCTTGGGCCTCCAGCTCCTTGCGCTGGGCTGGTCCACCACCCGCTGCCACCGTCATCGACTGCGCTGGGAGCCCCCGCGCGCCTCCCAGCGCTGCCCGCCGTAGGGCCCGGTCTATGTAAGGTATGCTATGGGCGCCGGCACCGCACCGACGCGTCACGCCGCGGCCGGCCTGCTCTGATCAATGGCTTGTAATTATGGTACAGGTCTGGTGACGTCCCAAGGATGGCGCGGCAGTTTGCGTTCCGTACTCGCTATTGTGCAAGCGAATCCCAGCCGTGGAGGCTTACGATGTCAAGACAAGTCCAAGCCGGCGTGCACAAAGTCGGCAAACAAACGACGCACTCGACTGCGAAACAGAACAGCAGCTCAGGACAGACAGTGCGTCGGAACAAACATGATGACTCCATACGAGGCGAGTGCATTGCAGCGAGTTCTACGTCCGAGGGCACCCCAGGTATGCGTCTACATCGTGCCGCTTGCTAGACCGAGCCGCCCGGCCAGAGATCCCCATCCCACCCAGTCCGGACCCCCGTGCCCCCCACAACGGCCCGGACGTCTCCAAGTCAAGACAGAGTCAATCATCGCCGCCCGGACCGGCTCACCAACCACAGCAGCAACAGCTTCGTCTATGTGTCCATAGTCTTTGTATGCACTCCGGCCATCACGGATAGTGCCATGGCGGGGAGGAAAGTGGTGCCCGCCAATAGCCCACCAGCCGTTCGAGCTCGGGAAAATTTGGCGGCCTAATGCTGTATCGGGAGCTACTCACAGAGGTGGCATCTCAAGCGTGGTGGCCTTACCCACGGGGCTGTTCTTGCTGTCCTCCTCCTCCGAGGAGGATGGCAAGGCACGCTTTGCACATTACGCGCGAGGACTAATCTCCCATGGCGCTTGAGTCTGCCACCTTCGTAGTCGCAGTCGTGACTAGAACTTGCACTACACGAATGACTCCTTTTGTTTCCCACAAAAAAGACCGCTTTTCGTCTGTGTGTGTAGGGTTCCAAGTGTGAGACGAAACTTGACGTGCCTTTACAAACGGTTTCGACGCAAATAGGACGGCAGCAAAGAAGAGGAAAACTGGATGGTATCGCTAGGTCTGGGCTACTCTTTCGCGTCGGATGCTTTCACACTGAGGCATTTCATCCATCTCTTTGCAACGCTATGACGCGCTTTAAAGAAGTAGCAAGTATCTTGACGCGGTGCTGGAGAAAGGAAAAAGAAAGTGAGGGCGAGCGCAGATGCCAAGATGCATACTTGAACTTGGTCCTGCTCTCTTTGTGAAACCTCAACATCCTCAGGCCTTGCATCTCTGACTTCATGTTGCGGAGCCCCCGGACCCCCCAGCACAGCAATAGCCCTTGTGCACCTCAAAGTGATGTGGAGCTTCGCTCATCGCCATGGCACCCAAAAAGCGAGCCTCGCGTGCAAAGGAGCGTGAAGCAAGCCGCTGGCGTTGAGTAGCAAGCAACAAGTAGCCGAGAAAACAGCGGCTGCAGAACCGTCACAGCAAAGAGCTGCTCGCCCGGTTCGGGACGAGGGTACGGATAGACGGCCCGTGTAACGGTACCTTACCTAGAAGCCGCAGTCCAAAAACCCAGACTTTGTAGAGGTAACGAAGAAAAGCTGATGTTGATTCCCTTGTCAGACGCCCTTTCCAGCGCTGAAACCCCAGATGATGCAACTTCCTGGCCAAGCTGATGTGTGAAACCAAGCTGGCTTTGATGTCTCTCTCTTCATGTTGTGAAGAAGTCCGCAATCGCCGAGTGCACTAATGAGATCATCTTAGTCTTTATCATAAACATTTTCGACGAACTTGGACGTAGGAGAGGAGGCGACGGGGAAACAAATCCTGACCCGCCCAGACTCCAAATCGGTCTCCTTGGCTTTCAGTCCCAGGCGCTTTCGAGCATGTTGCTCCAGAACAGGATGTGTCGCGAAAAGCCTGGCTCAGGATCTACCTGGAGACTTCAAAGACAACAGATCAAAGACACAGAGCACATGTGTTTGAGTATATGTGCGACTGAGAGTTGTTCCAGATCCGCGCAGCTCTACGTCAGCCTTGACGCATGTATGCGGCCCGCCCAGAGGCATAATATCACGCCAGTTTCTAGAAGTGCTGGCCGTGCTGGACCCCTGAGAGAGCACCTCTGCCTTGCCTCCCGATTGAGCAGTTTCTTACGGATATGATCGCAAAGCAAGATCACAGCGACAGCTTTCCGAAGACCAGCATCCCACACTGGCCCATGCAGACGCCCAAGTCAGCTGCCTTCGGGAGAAGTTCGATGCCCTCAGTGCGACAAAGTTTCAGAGGCCCCCCTAGACCACGTTGCCGGGATGTGCATCTCTTGTCGCTGTGACCTCAGCTTTTTCTTGGCGGCGAGACGAAAGTAGATGTGGAGATGATGAAGCTGAGCCGAATGCTTTGATCATTCAACGTGCTGAGGCTCGACTGCCGCGATCATCCACCCTAGAATCCCGGAGAGGTGAAGAACACATTGGAGTACCAGACTCCCTTTCTCTTCACGCGCTTATCTGAACCGATCTGTGCATGCTGATTTGGTGAAGTGCTGAGCACAAGCCACAGCCTGTGACACCGCCAGCGACACTCAGCACGCTACATACTCGACAGCGTTATGATTCACCTCGCCATTGCGCGCTTTGAAGTCCTTCATGACCACTTTCCCCGTTGCCAACACAGCTAGCCGTGGCAAGCTAATTACACTGCCTATAACACCGTCAGAGACATTGAGTTCGTCCTTACTCTTCGCCTTCTTGGACGGGGAAACGTCGCCATTTCGTGCTTTGGAGTCCTTCATGACCACATTGGTGAAGTGCTGAGCACAATCCACAGCCTCTGATCCCGCCAGCGGCACTCAGCACGCTACACAACTTTCCCTTCGCGGGCGTGCCAGCCGGCTGATTCTACTCAGTGAGCCTGACCTCGAGCCGAGCCGCCCCAGCGTCTTCTTGTTCTCTCTAGCTCTCTTTTCCTCAGGCAACCGCGCGCAGCTGCAAACGACCTCTTCCTCTCGTTGCTTCGTTGCTGCGGTCATCATCACACCTTCACGACACGCAAAGCTTCCTTCTCAAACCTCGCTCAGTCAAACATCCGCTTCTGCACTCGCCTTCAGAGCCAACATCTCTCTCAGCTTTAAACAAACATCTGTTGATCAAACAACGTCAGCCTCCCACTCTGACGCGTAGGTAGGTGGCTCGTCTGCGCTGACCTCGTTATGAGCTAACGTCTATCGAACCAAGCATGCCTTCAACTCCAAACACACGATCGGCGGTGGCCTCGTCGCCTAGAGGTCAGCCTCCAGGTGACGTTAAGCCTTACGAGCTAAAGCGTAGCTATAATGTTGAGCGCGCGACCTTTGAGTTCGACAAAGATGAAGACGTCACAACCCTCCCCGACGGAACCATTCTCTACGCGCCTAACGGCCACCCAAACGACACGGCTTGGCTTTTTAAGCTGGCCTCATCCAGCGCCAAGAAGGGCAATTACAACATAGCTATCCAGCTCCTCCGCATGGCAGAGGAGGATTAGCGTTATTCGACGCCGTCCTCGTAGAAGAAACGCCCGGCCACCCCTTCTGCCGCCGTCCGGTTCAAGCTTGAGCCCGGCGTGAGTAGACACCAGTTTCCACCTTCCAGAAGCACGCGTTAACTCTTGAGTAGGCTGTCGTCATCATCGCTACTTCCGGACCAGCGCTGTGCCTGAAGGTAAAAAGCAAGGTCAGGCCTGCCTCTAGTCATCAATGCAACGAAGCAATGCAGTCACTGAATCGTCAACTGGATGCGTCACCCGCGTCAATGCGCTAACTTAGTCCGCCCAATTCTCATTCGTTCAACTTGGTCTTCTTTTTGGCCTGTGGCCGCTGCCTAGCCCGAATGTATGCGAGGCTGGGCCACTTCAATTGATATTTCAGCGTGACTGCATGTTTGAACCTTCCCAGTACCATGTATCTGGCTTTTTGATGTGCAGAGTCGGCCCAGCAATGAGGTTTATCCAATCTAGACGTTGTCATCTGAATACCGAATGATGTAGCCAGAAGAACGCAATTGTCGGGAGATTTAATTTGGGGTAGGGTCAAGATGCACTGCCGAAACAGCCCACCATAGTGCTGAAAGACTTACCACTTCGTGATTCCATCCTACTCGTAGATCAGCCGAGATTTATCTCGACTATTTTAAGTCAATTCCCTTTGGAGCGAGCTTACGGAGCAGACCACGCCGGTTTGCGACACCAACCCCTGCCAAGTCCACTACCGTCCCCACGTATGGACCTTACATGGACCTTATATAGACCCACCGATGAGGCACCGTGCTATCTTCATCACTTTGTTGACATATGACTCGCTTGGCTCGCAAGGCTGGTTGCCCACCGGCACGCTCGGTGACCAACTCCAGGCAAGAAAGAGGTCCACGAGGCCTGACGAGCTCGGCCCTCTTCGTGCCAGCATCTCAACAATACATGCTTGCCGGCTTGGGCTGATACTGGTTTCATGTTGTTAGCCCGATCTTGGTCGAACCAAAGATCTCGGCGCTTTCGATCTGCGCTAAGTCCTGCATGGCGTCTGCACGGCCTTAGCGACTTCATGCTTAGCCGTAGAATACGAGATGGGACTGCTGGCTCGCCGAGTCTCATCGCCAGTAAATCCCCCGTCCCCACAACTACATGAGCATGTACGAGAGACGTGCGATGCAAGTTTCGGGCGGCCAGTAAATATACTATTCTTCTGCGCATGGGGGTCGGTTGGGGACTGGAGGATGATATCAACATGGCCACCTTCCGCTTGTCATAGGCATTTGCAAACTCGCTTGGTCAGCTTACATGTACTCGTACATCCTGAGCAGACTGTTTCGTCAATCCATCGCTTTGCGGCAAGGAAGATGCTAACATGCGACGCCATACGAGCACGGACTAAGTTATATTGCAGCATAAATGGGCGACCGCGTCAGTGAAATATGCAGCGTACCTGTATGAGTGCGTTCGTACGCGTACTCGTACAGAGTAGAGATGAAGCCAATAAAAAGGGTGGGGAAGTTTGGTTTCTTGGCGCCAGAGCGTCTCGTACCTGTATTCCTTCGCCAAGCAATGGGGCTGTAATGAATGGGACATTGACCCAGTCTGAGCCTTCAGGAGAAATGGCCGAGTCCAAGATTCATTCGTCTGGCTTCTGGTGGCTTTCTCCTCGCCATTTCCCTTTCCTCTTCCGTCATCAAATCTCACCAGACTGACTCCCCTCAGCCGTATTAAAGAAGCTTGAGTCGGTACTCTTCAGCCGCCGTGAAACAAATTGTATGTCACCGAAACTCTACTCCAGCCTGGTCATATCCTGAAACGTCGACACAGCTAGCTACGGCGCCATCCCGAGATTCGTCCTCAAACCAATCATCATGCGTCCCCAGGTCCTTTCCCTCGCGCTTGCAGCCTCTGTCGCGGCAAGCACCGTGGCAGAACGAGATGCTGTCCCCCGAGACAAAGACACCCTTGACTGCCTTGAAACCATTGTCAGCGCGCTGGCAGCTACTCCGACCCTGCCAGATGAGCTCGCATCGATCACTGGCGACTGCTTGCCATCGAGCTTGACCAAGGAGTTCAACAGCTTCAGCTCCGAATATGAAAGCTGGTACTTGTCCGTTACATCTGGTATTAGCGACTGCCCAGGCTTTCCCACCAAAAGCGTTCCGATGCCATCACGGAGCGGGGGCGTTCCCCTCTGCACAGGCGACGGGTCGGGCGCCGCTGTCGCCAGTCAGACAACCGCATCAGCCAAGGCGACGGCGACGGGTACCGATGCCACCACAGGGAGCAATCCTACGCGGTCGACGAACTCTGCAGCATCTGGCACGAGCACGCAGTCTCAGTCGACGAATGCTGCTGCTCGTGAGTCTGGCCTGGTTGCCGCTGCGGCTGCGGTGGCCGGACTCGCGGCCATTGCGTTTTAATGGATGGAGAACGGGGGAAACAGCATATGACTATTGTAATATTATCGAGGGTTCAGCTTCAAGTTCAATCAACAATCCATCTTTGGTCAGTATTCGCTTTGGAGTCAGCGTTGCGACGAGGACTAGGGTGACTCTCCTGCGCGTCGTGACATCACAAGGAGACATGAACGCTTGCAACAGACATGGACACGCACAGATATGCGAAGCCTTGTCCTACCTCTGTAGTCGCCTTTAATCTTGCGTATCCATGTTTGCAGCTTGCCTCTCACTCCGAGGCAACCTGGCTGAGATTCAGTGTTGAAGCAGTCCCGCGACGGCCCTAAATGTCATATGTCGATACCGAAGGGCGGGAACTCGTATTATGATCAAATTGATCTACTTGACAGGCAAGTTCGAAGGCTTGACGCGCTCGGCAACAGAGACCGCGGCGGACCGAGGCGGGCGTGCAGCCCCGGGAGTGCCAAATGCTTCTCTCACCGTACAGGGTCCAAACGACAAAAAGGCACCCGGCAGGGGCAAGGGCTCCACGTGGCTGCCCAAGGTTCCGCTTCCGTGTTCTCGGCAGCCGGCTGAAACGACTCCACACCCTGTCTCATTCCGCTGGCAGGACACACCGTAAGTTAACCTTAACTTAGATTAACTTATCCTTGTTGCCGTTGGACTAATCGACATCGTCCCCAGCTTGAAGTCTAGTCAAGGGCCTAGACCATCGCAAATTCCCACGCACCGACAAGACAACATTTTGTCTCGATCCCTTGCATGTGCTAACATGAGGACTACACAATCGTTTGCGGAGCGGCTTCATGTAAATCCCCGTTGCCGGTTCAGCGCCGCCCCAGCCACCCCCCTCCATGGCGGTGGCTTGCCATCTCAGACATCTTTGAGCCCAGATGATGCCGCCGGTAGTTTGATTGGGTCGTTCGCAGAGGGCGACCTAGGCTGTCTATACGAGCTCTCTAGCTCGGATCGGGAAGACCTCGGACATTATGGCTTACACATGCCTGTATTGCCAAGCTCCTAAGCAACGCCGAGATGATGGCCACTTCTGTGCCGTCTTCTGCTTGTACCCTCGAATCTCACGTCGTCCTGCCAAAGATACCAGGGTCCCACTTGGCACAGCCTGTCAAAATTGGGCAGTAACGACATGTCACCGAGCTCTTCTCTGGATTCTGTGTTGACCGTGACTTCCCCAATACGCAAGCTGTCTTTGGACTGGCGGGCCCAGCTGCTTCATAGTGGCTCACTTGGCTAAGTACGTCCGTGATACGATGAGATTTGGGACTTTGTGGCTTGTTCAACAGCATGAATACTTGGTAGAGGAACACAACTGCTATGCGTGTGCTGGTGAGACGAGCAATCCTGGCAGCTCTCAAGGCCGCCAGAGATGATACCTCTCTCTTTGACTGCCCAAATGTGGTTCACCACAACTGACAGTAGCTAGAGACCACTCAAACAATCAGAATTGGCGCAGGGTACCAGCGGCCTAGCCCATATTGTAGTCAGAGATGGGGATGAGGCTAGGATCATGCGGCTCCCCTCCTAGTTTCTACTACTGATACCAGAATGGCCGACAGGAAATCACTCAGCAAAGTGAACCAGTGGAACAATCAAGAGACAGAGGAGAGAATGAGGTGAAGTTGTGGCTGGCGCTGAATGTGGGGTTTGGCGGTGGGATGGAGCCCAAGGGGTCGCGCCGGAGGTGCCTTTCATGCAGGGAGGATACCACCTGTCCCGCATTATGACGTTTTGCCTTCTATTCTTGCCTTCAAGACCGCGCAGTGGGTTTCACCGCGCAGTGCGGTACGAAGCCTCCAAACCCTTGCTTCCTCACTTAGTTGTCTTTCAGCCATCTTCAGAACGATCCTAACCCGAGACTGGACTTTGGCCCTTGAGTCTTGGCCGCTGAACCAGTAAGATTAGGGGTGCATCGAACATCGTTTTAGGCCCTCGGCACGACCCCTAGTGCCAAAATGTTGGACGATTCGTTGTTTGATTTCACAGTGTTTCTGCTTGTATAATAAGACTACTCGGGAAGTCCGTCTTCGTACTGAAGGAGACTGAACCATACGGTCCTGGTTGGCTCTCATTTCTTTATGTGTGTCCGGTTATAGTCATTCGTTTCTATACCGTTCAAGTACATCGTCGCTCCTTTTTAGCTTCGTCGAGTCCTTTGATTGGTTGATTTTACTCTGTTTCTTCTTCGACTCACGCTCACTAAAAGGACTCTTCGAATATGAGGGCAGTTTTCACTTTCCTCGTGGCCCTTGCCAGTATTGAAGTGGCCTCTGCAAGTGTTCGTATCCGACCAACTGAATTTGGGAAGTCGCATCTCTCTCCCTCGCATCCATACTGACTAGGCTGTAGCCCGCCATCTTCAACAGAGCTGGCTGCCCTTGCCCTTTCGGCCAGACGAAATGCAACAACAAATGCCAGCCCACAGCCCAACCTTGCTGTCTTCCCAGTGAGGTGGTGTGCAACGGCGGATGTCTGCCCCGGGGCAAACTTTGCTGTCGTCCCGGTGAGCGGGAATGCAATGGCCAGTGTACTTGGTGCCCCCCGGGCCAGGGCTGCCCCGGGCCAGTCTTATCGTCGACTTCGTCAAGCACGTCTTCGAGTCTAGTGCAATCCAGCACGTTGCCAACGCCGGTGCCGTCTAGCACATCGTCGACTTCGACGTCGTCTACCACATCGTCGACGTTAACGCCGTCTAGCAGCACGTTTCCAACTACTTCGAAGCCCTGCAGCACATCGTCGACCTCGACATGGTCTAGCACATCATCGATCTCGACATCGTCTAGTAGCACGTCTTCAACTTCTACGAAGCCCTATAGCTCTTCGTCGACCTCGATATCGCTTAGCACATCGTCTTCAATTTCTCAGAAGCCCTATAGCACTTCGTCGACCTCGACATTGTCTAGTATATTATCGATCTCGATATCGTCTAGTAGCACATCGTCAACTTCGACGTCGTCTAGCATATCATCGATCTCGACATCGTCTAGTAGCGCGTCTTCAACTTCTCCAAAGCCCTGCAGCACTTCGTCGACACCTTCACCATTAAGCACATCATCCCAGCCGAAGTCGTCCAGCACATCGTCGACTGCGAAGCCGTCTGACACGTCCTCCGTGACTCTTTCGATGTCAACGACTACCTCTGTCCAGCAGCAGAATACCCTGACGACCATGCACCCGTTCACGTCAGCCGCCGACAGAGGCGTCGTCTCGACTTCGACGGCTCCCGTCCCCGAGAACCCTGACTGTCCACACGTTCTACCCAAGTGTCTCGACAACCTTCTTCCCTCTCTTACCAGCTGCCGAGATAATACCAACCACTTTTGCTATTGCCCCGACAAGCAATTCGTTGAGGCTCTTTTCAACTGCATCGCCTCAGACGCCACTAGCGACTCTGTGTTTCACCAGGCCGCTCTGTGCTTCCAGGCGGACTGCGCTCCCTTCACCCCCGAGAATCCTATTATTACCAGCGGTACAAAGACGTATACAAAGATCATCACCGTGCCTACCACAGTCGCCAAAACCCCGACTCCTGCTAAATCTGTTCTGGTCTTCGTGGACACCATCGTTGGCAGCAGCATCACCAAGACCATTGCGTCCAAGGTTTTCGCGCCCACCGTTACTCTCGGCCTGGAGCCTGCTTCCACGCAGCCCGCGGATGCGGCTCCTGGCGACAACGACCCTGGCTCTCTTCCGGTTGGTAAGCCTCCGAACGGCACAGTCGCGGGTCCTTCCGGTAGTGCTATTCCCCCCGTCACTGCGGGAGCCTCTGCCGTGCGGGTCGATTTGGCTGTGGGCATCGCGGTCCTCGCCGCCTTGGCTGCCATGTAGCGGTGGTACCTACAAATATCAATATGAATTCAGATGAGCACATCAAGCTGTGCCAGAAGTCTACATGGACGGCACGCATGAAATCTCAAGTTCAATGCCCAAACACAAGTTTACAAACAGATTGCTATTCTCCATTAATTTGGCTACTTCTATTCTTCATGTCACGAGCTCATCGGGACGGCTCTTTATTACGCCGTCATTGTACCTGCAGTGGTAGAAACCGACCTGGCGCTCGCAAGACTGTATATGGACCTAACTTTCTTTAATACATATTAGCAATATTTCTGTAGAACCAGGCCTAAGCAGTGCATCTAACTCTCGTGTTTGTCTCTAATTAGTGTGCAGAACCGATGATAACAGTCACTTCAGTTCCTCTATGTGGATGTGTGTCTGTTGCACGCATTTGACGCGTCTGGGGAGGTTTGGTTTTTGCCTCTGGGACGAGTGATGGATTCCTCATGTGGGGAAACGACCTGCTCTTGTGCCGGTTCACATCGGCAGCGTTCTGTAACAAGCTTAACTTTAGCCCCTGAACCTACTCCCCGTACCAGGTAAGCGGCTCACAAGAAATGTAAGTCACTCTTGCAATAGTATGTTAACAGAGTTGGTCATTGCGTTAATTGTCTGTGTGAATTGTGAATTGTATGGTGCGAGAAGATACCAATATCTTCTTGCAGACTTTGGGCTTGCGGATGAGGCTTTCTTTCCGTACAGCTCAGCCTGGGGGCTTCGTTTCGCAGAGGCAGCCCTTTTCGAAGTTAAGAAAGAGTGAAGATGATTTGCTCTTCGATGTTGGAGCGGGGAAGAATGGCGTGAGGAGCTGCCCAACCGAACAAAGCGGTGACGTGTCTCTGCAGCGCAGTAAGGTCTTGTTGGAAACGGCCTTGATTGACCACTTGACCTCTGAGAGCGCGTGTACCTTGCCATGACTATCAATCAGCCTCATAGACGTGTTGAATTGAGCCAGGGACCTATATCAACGTTCCTCGTATGACTTGACTTTTAGGGATCCTGGGTACGCGTACGGGCGATAACAAACCATTTGACAACGCTGACAAGGCTCAATTGAAACCCTGGACCCTTTATTTATAAGCCCCGCCCGACAGGCTGCGGCCTCGTTTGTCGCTATAACCCGCCCATTACGCGTAATTATCCCATGGTCCATGACGAAGATCCGGAATGGTTCATCTGACTGGCCTATGAACCATGTTTCCTGCAAGAGAACACGACCGAGCAACAAGGCCACGATCCACGAGAGTCAAACGACATGCCAGGCTATAGGGCCGTTGCATTATTGCGATTAACATACAAATCAGAACATCCTGCACGTGGACCTGCGAAATCGATGCTATAGCAATGACGAAAGAGGGGATGGTCTTTTGCACCAGAATCGCCTACATAGGGGTATCTGACTGTGGTTCATTTCTCCAGCTTATACTTCGGCAGCTCCCCCTCCTGTTCCGGGAACTTCTTCCGATGAAACAGCCTATGAAGCCATTGTCGGAATTTTGGCCGACAAGCAAGGGTCCCTTCCTCCAATTCCCTTCTTTTCGTCTCCACGTTATGGTGAGAGATCGTCGATAAGCGACGATCTGGCGTCCCATTGTCTTTCCGTGAGCTCCTGCGTTTCATGTACGCCCGTCCAGTCGACATGGACCTCGCAGGTGCTAGTGTCGGGCATTGGTTGTTCACGGCTGGGGGATCTACGAAGGCGTCCGGAGTGGGAGGTGAAGAGTTCACGGGACTGGCCGCACGAGAAGCGTCCACATCATAGGCAGGAAAGGTCTGCCGTCGTGTCGATGCTGCAGAGCCCCCGGGACGACATTGATATGACAGAGTTCGTGCAAGCTTGGGGTTGGCGGAAGCCGGCCAGCCTCGCTGGTGGAGGCTGACCCAAGTCGCCGTGGCCACCATGATCCTCCTTTGCTCTGGAGTGACGGCGGCTGTCGCGCGCTCCTGTCTCCGCGGCGCCACTGGGGAGACCAGCTCCCTATGTGCGCCCGGTCCTAGCGACCGTAAAGGGGTATATCGACCGCTGGCGGTGGACAGGGTGTTGTATGTATCAAAAATCTCCACCGAATCGGACGTGAGGCTGCCCATGATGGGGTGCCTCTTCGACGAAGGATCGATGAGGCTAAATGTCCATTTGTATTCGGCTGGTTGCGGCGAAGCCGGCGTGTGTGGTGGACCGCCTGATGCTACGCTATTGCGCGTGGAAGCCAAGGATCTCCGGACCCATCTGGCAGTCGTCGTGCGGCCCTGATCATCCATGTGCGTGAATTCGTACGAGCCGTTGGCCATCAACCTCGCGACCCAAGTCGCCCCGTCCTCAAGGACAATCTCAGCGCAGTGAATGCCCTGTTGGGGCAGTGCGCTTATGACAGCTATGACATCTCTGTTGTCGAGGCTGTCGCCTGCGTTCTTGATGCCCGACGCCGAGTCGGGGATTGACGGCCCATAATCGTCACTGCGAACCACAAGAACGTCGTTCTGGCCGAGCTCAGGCCTAGCTCCAACCATGCGCGGAAATCGCTTGGCCAGTCGTGGAATGATGATGGTCCCGGCCAATATGCTAGATGGAATCACGTCATACGCTGGGATGGCACGTCTGTCGCCGACTTGTTGAAGTTGGAGCAGCAGACGCGGCCTTATTTGCACCAGCCTCCGTTGCTTGGTGCGTAGTTGGGGTGCAGGGTGGGCGAGGGCGAAACGGGTCGACTTTCGCGGGGTACGCTTCCTCTTCGTTCGTCGGATCGATATGTCGGTGCAGTCACTAAGCTCGGAGCCAGCGACGGACTCTTCGTCCTCGCTAGCTAAAGGCGTATGTGCGTCGTCCATGTCAGGCTCGCGAAACCTAACGGCCAAGTCCTTCTTGGTAATGCTGCCAGAAGTCGGGCGGTTGCGGGAGGATAGAGACGAGGGAAGGGACCTGGTGAGAGATGGCCTTCGATGTGCCAATTCTCCAGAAGCTTGGGCTTGGGCTGCTGCGTTCAATTCGGGTGGTCCAAGGGGCCGTAGAGCCGTGCGGAGGAGGGAGGGTCGGGTCGGGGGCAGAGTCTGGACAGTGGATGATCGTTCGGCGGAGTATTCGTGGCCGTGAAGACTTGCTCCTGAGTGAAGGAACATTGTGAGAGTCCCACGGTCTTTGTGATCAGGTTGGTGCACCAGGTTACCCAACCCAGTCTGCCGCCGCAGCTGAAATGGTGGTCCCTTGGTCAACCGGCTGAAGGTTGTATTTCGATTGGTGGACGAAAGAGAAAGAGGAGATGGTGAGGTGGCGAGAACTCGTTCGAGACGGACGAAGACGTAAAGAGAAGAGATGCAAAGATGTGAGGCGGCAGCGATCGCGCAGCAATGCCGTGGTACGACGCGACAGAGATAGGACCAGCCGGTGGTCGAAGCGATCAAGATGACATGGACGGAAAGGCAGGGAGGACGGATCGTCGGAAGGCACGGCACTCGGTTCACAGAACCCAGCTGTCAAGGCCAGCCACGCCGCAGTCGTCCAAACGAGAGGTTGAAGAAAGATGAGGCAAAAGCGAAGTGAGAAGAAGGAAACGGTGGATGGCCAAGCCCAAGTCAAGCGTCGAGGGCGTGGTGCTAGTGGACTATGCAAGAGGAGGGAGACGGTGGTCGTGGTGGCCTGGTAGGTGCATCGACGGCTGACAGGGGGGGTGGCAGAGCAATCAGCCGAGGGAGGTAATCGCTGTAAGCACGCGCATGCAGCGGCGATGCAGTGTTGAATCCACGTTGGGCCGCCGCCGCTTGGTGTACGTTCGTTGCGTCGTTTTGAAGCTCGACGACCGGCAACTTGTCCGTCGGCCTCGGGGGTTGAGCTGCAAAAGAGAGAGCACGAGGTCGACGAACAGGTACGTTGATTATTATGGGGAACGAACCGACAGCGCGCTATCCGTAGGCGGCTGCTGTATGGGGCCCCCGGCTTCCCGAACGTCCCGGGCGCACTCGAGCGAGCGGGCGGTCGGCATAGCGCAGTCGCCGTGATCCTTCAACAGCCCGGCTGCTGATGCGAGTGGGCACGCAGAATTCGAGCGGCCCTTTGCATGGCTGTAAAGAGCTGTTCTATTCGCAGGCACTATGAGCAATGGCGAGGCGGCAGTGGCAGTACGAGACAGCCCACGCCAGCCGGGCGCAAAGAAGGGACCGTTGAGGGCTGAATTAAAGCCCGGACGAGCCACGGCAGTGGAACAGCGGGGTGCTGCCAACATGTCCGCCCCGCTAGAGGCGCCGCCGACCCCTGCGCCGGTGGAGCTGCGGATGTTTCCAGCGTCGCGGTGGGGGTGCCTCGGGGGAGCGGCCGCTGAGGCCAGCAGGTCTGAGCAGTGCAGTGCAGGGCTTCCGGCAGAGCCGTTTTCGAGACAACCTTGGCTGTCTCTCATTTCTGCCCTGCCACGAGGTACCCCGCCATCTACGAGTACCCGCCGAATGGGACGACTTCTCCGTTCGGAACAGCAACGCGTTTTGGTCGGCATCAGCCAGCTTCCCGGCGAACAAGTATGAACATGACGCGACGAGACGAATTGGGCTTGACTCACGATGCCGCGTCGCTCTTCTCCTGGGCGCCGTCACGCGTGCAAAGGGGCTGGAAGAGTTGTTGGCACGTACGAGTATGGAGTCCAGAATACGGACCACTTGCTGGCGCCAAGAGCAGCATCCATGACATATCTTACTCGTAGTCTGTGCAGAAATGCACGTTGGCTGCCGGTGCCTACCTTGGCTACCTGGCATTGCCGAACCTGCAGCCTCGATCAATCAATCTGGGCACCCGTCCTGCGCGCAATCGAGACTCGCAGTCTCCGGAGGTGGACGGACGCTCGCTCCAAATGCATCAACCTCCGTGGCCTGCGTCGGAGGTTTTGACGGTCGACTTGTGCACAGATTTCAATCCACGCCCTGACTCGGTGACTGTGCTTGAATTCTCTCGTCTCGCTCCGACGTTCGCTTCAGTTTCTCATCGTGAACCCCGCTAGCCATGCTCTGACCGCCCTCACTCCCCCGCTACCACCCCGGCGACATAGGCTCTAGCCTCGCGCAAGTGTCGCGCCCATTGACAACTACCTGTAAGCGTTGTTCTTTAATAAAGCAAAACTCATGATTAGTGCAGCAGCCGTCAATGGCCGCTGTCAGCCAGGTGGGCCGTAGGGCTGGCTGGCTGGCTACTTGTCGATGAGCCGGAACTGCGGCAAGCAGCCCCTCTCTCTCCCTGCCGTCGGCCTTCTCGTTCCCCCAGCCCGGGCTTTGTTGCGGACGGCTCGAAAAGTCCGCTCCGGCCTCCCAGCCCACAGTGGTGCCGTGGTGCTCTAGCAATCGAACGGGCATTTCGAGCAGGAAAGCCTTCGCTCATGGCGGACTTCGGCAAAGAGCGGGCACTATGGGCTGCCAGTACTCGCACTTCGCACTTCGGCATTGCCGAGCCGCCTTTTGGGCTCCCAAGCTAGCCTAGCCTAGCCTACCATGGTAGCCTGCCCTGGAGCTGGAGCAGGAGCATCCGGTGGCCCCACCTCTGGACCCAGCGGCCCGGCGCCCAATCGTAGCCAGCAGGAAGCTTCAACACATCGACAACTGTCGCCATCTTCCGACCTCACCTCCAGACTGCAGAGCGCGCGTGCGTCAGACCACCCATTGCGCGCAACGCACGCCGCCGCACACCCACCAGCTATGTCAAGCTCCAAGCGCCATCCATCGTGATCTTCCCGCCCGCTTACAATGGGTCGCCTCCCCTTCATCCCCGCGCGCGACCCGCGGCACCGCAGCGCGGCCCTGGCCCTCTACCGCGCGCTCCTCCGCTCTGCGAGCAGGATCCCGCTGCCAGAGGGTATTCGTCCGCCCAGACTGGCCATTGCCCAGCTCGTCAGGAAGCGCTTCGTGGGGAATCGCGCCTACACCAGCCTGCGGCTCATCCACTCCTCCATGGTCGCGGGGTACAACTTCCTCACGCTCTTGGTCAAGGCACAGGTTCCCGGATCCCCCGAGCACGCCCAGGTCGTGGGCCACGTCCGTACGCGCCTCAGTTCCGCCGTCGCCGCGCGCGCCGCCCACTTGCCGTCCCGCAAAGCGCCGTCCGAGCCCTACGCCGGGCCTCTCATTCGCAACACCGCGCCGCCGGGTCAGCCCCCGGTATACACATCCTCCGTCCTGCCGCGCCCGCTGCCTTCCCTGCCCGACGGCCGCCCGCGCCGCGTGCCTTCGCTCTGCACCACCGCCGACGGCCAGCCCTTCTTGCGCATCAAGAAGCCCCAGCCCCGCGCGCTAAGCCGCATGGTCGGGCGCAAGGACCGCATCTTCCAGCGCAAGATCTACAAGATTGTCGAAATCGACGAGGAGCTCGTGCCCGGCGCCGTGCTCGAAGATGGGTGGGATCGCATTGTCGCGGACCAGATGCGCCGCGAAAAGATCGGGAGCGCGAGCGAGGGCGCCGGCTGCGGACCCGCGACGACTTTTAGCTGGAGTGTGCAGCTGGCGCGCCTGTGGTGGGAGTGGCGTGTCGAGCAGACCTGGCAGGACTGGACGGCAAGGGGCACAGCGCTCAACGAGCTGGTTGAGCAGGAGCGGGCGCTGGCCGACGAGGAGTCGGCCGGTTCAGCGAAACCCGATCATCGTGAGGTGGCGCAAGACCGACAACGACGGGTACGTTCCCGAGATGGCATCCGTCCAAACGTGGCCGAGCACACCGCACCACCGCTACCCTTGCTCTCAGCCATAACCAGCAGGCTGGGACCCAACGCTCTCGTCGGGGTCGGCAAGGACCCTTTCATCTCTCGGGCCTGGGCTACGCTGGTGCAAGCTGAGCAGCCACGGTTGGTGAAATGGCTTGCCAGGGGCGCAGCTGCTCGAAAGGGCGATGGAGCAGCATGCAAGTAAGGTAGACTGCTACCGTAAGACGACTACGACTGCCATGTACACATGCAAGGGCCTGTAAATCAAGCTTAGAATATAGCATCTAGAGCCGGCGTTTGGTAACGGGTATGTTTTGAATTCAACACCTCGGGCCTCGGGGGCTTGTTTTTAGACGCAGAGAAGCACGAGTCTGCTTCCCTGAGCAGCTATGCAAAAGTATCAAAAGGTATCTCAACCTGCATCATGTTAAACAGGACTTTTCCACCGGCTCATATCCAAAACGCCGCGTATTCCAAAGCACAAGTCATCATGTCATCAATCTCCTTGATGTGTCGGCTTGACATCGAGTCGTTACGCCACCTCCCGTGAATTTCATGTGATCCAGCCAGCAGCCCACAGCCCACCACATTCTACTCTCGCTGGGCGTTCCGGCGTCGCTTCTCAAGCTTGGCCACATCCGCCCAGCTCATCGTCGGCTGCAGCGAGGGCGGCCTCGCCGTCGAGTTTGCCTCGCTGGCGTCCGAGGCGAGATCCGATTTGTAGGCCCGTGGTGACGACATGGCCGAGGCCATCATTGAGAGCACCGGGCTGGCCGGCGCGGACGGAGTGGATGGACGGCTCCGCGTGGCGAGAGAGGTTCGCCTCGCTCTTGGTGGCCTGGCAGGTAGCTCTGTCCACTGCTTCTCGGCCAACACGTCACCCGATACTGGCGTACGCTGGAGCTGCGGACTGTTGTTTGCTGGTGTTGGCGCCGTCTCGACGCTATGTCGCGAGAAGATCGAGGATGTCATGCTGCTGTCTGTCATGCTCTGGTCATGATTCAGTACAGGGGTGCTGCTTCGGCTGCCCGGTGTCACCGGAAGAGGTAGTTTTGAGCCAGAGCCACGGGACCGAAGCTGATATCCACTGAGGTTCGTCACGCTCGGCGACCGCTGAGCGGGAGACTTTGTGCGAGCGTCCAAAGGCCCCTGAGGCGGCACTGCTGTCGCCTTTCGAGTTGCCCAAGGCGGCGTGCCGCTCGGCGATTGCTGGGATGATCGAGATGCCGGTTGCATTGCTGGTCGAGCGGCTGGCTTCGTTGGTGTGGATCGAACCTTTGTCAACGCGAGGCCGGGTGCGGCAGAGGCCGCGACGCTGTTGCGTTTTGCGCCAGGCATCGTCGGTCGCGGCGCATCAGGACCATGATGCTTCCTGCGTGACGTCTTTTCCACCTCTAGTCTCTCGTATTTCTCGTCCGCCTCCTTCAGCAGAGCCTGCAGTCTTGCAATATCGTGCTCATGTGCCCTGCGCTCATTCTGGAGCCGCGATTCGTACGTCTCATCTCGGCCGCTCAACTCGTCAATTTTCTTGCGTAGTTGATCATTCTCCTTTCTAAGATTGGATATTGTCGTAAACTTCTTGTCCCACCTGTCCTCCACCCAGGACATTGGCCGCTTGCAGCACTCGCCATGGTATATTTGATGGATGCCGCCGAGCATCGACAGTTTCTCGTCAACCTTCTCCGCCTGTGGTCGGTTCCGCGGACTCGTCGCAACCATGTGCGAGATGATATTCACTAGAGGTCGCGGCCGCACCGTCTCTTGTCCTTCGTAGGTGAACATGAATGGCGGGGTTACGAGAGCATGACGAGTAAGTTTTTCGAGATGAGCCTTGATCTTGTCCTCCCGCATCTTAAGCTGCTCTCCGCGGAAGGCTGTGGGCGAGTAGTCCAATGTAGTGTTGAAGTCGGCAAGTCTGACATTGTACAAGACGGTAGCAATGTTGAGGTACACCAAACCTAGGGAATAGATGTCCGACAGCTGCATGCTCGAGCCATGGTCGCCGTAGAGCTCTGGGGCTCGCCACCTCTCCGTCCCCGGCAGGCCATCGGTGGTGGTTTGTTCCTGACCGCTGACGTCCCTCGAGATTCCAAAGTCTGCCAGGTATACTCGATTTCGCTTCAAGAGAATGTTGGATGGCTTGATGTCGAGGTGTCGTACGCCGTTGGCGTGGCAATGCGCCATGGCTCGCGCAACACAGCCAATAATGGTGCGCAAGAATTCGACGGGGCATTTTTCGTCCGACAAGAAGTTTTGGCTCGTCAATTGCGGCTCGATGGCGCTCAAGTCCTTCAGGTCGAGGGCGTTGAGCCTCACCATGATGTCGTCGCGGTCCCCGTCGCCGACGCGCAAATCTTCGAGATCGTCTAGAAAGAGGCGCAGATCGCAGACAGCGGCGGGCCAGATGAGCAGGCAGAGCTCGTGGTTCCGTGGCGAGTATGTGGCAACGAGCTTGACGACATGGCGGTGGTCGAGCTTGCGCATGGTGAGGCCCTCCTGGCGCATCTCTTCCACCGTGAGACTCCCGCGTTTTCGGACGATGCGCTTCCTCGCCAGGCATACGGTGCCGTGCATGACCTTTTCGACGCGACCAAAGGAGCCATATCCGAGGTTCTCGACCCAGACGAGGCGGGAATCGAATTTCTTGGCATCGGCGGCTGGAATAGGCGGCTTATTACTGGAGTCCAGGCAATCAGCGACTTGCAATTCGACAGTAGTCAGGCAGCGAGCAATTGCGCATACATGCCGGGCCAGTGCTCGTCCTTGTCCCAGGCGGCGATGGCCTCGGACTCCTTTTGCTCCTGCTCAACCTCCCACGCCCGTCCGAAGCCAGGGCTCAGACTCCTGTGCCCGATTGTGGTCCAGCCATGACCTCGGTCGCCCATACTGGAACTCGAAAGCCGCCTGCAGCAGGGCGTTGCCTCTGCTGTTCGCTGCGGGGAGTTGGAGCCGCCGGTGGTGAGTCGGAACTGGCTTGTAAGAACTGAGGCCGCCAAGATTATCCTAGGCTCCAGGGCAGGATGCATTTCGAGCCGCGATGGCCAGCCATGTCAGCCTACCCTAGACATGGGCACGGACGACATTGAGGCTGAGCATGCCAACTGAGGCAGTGCCATCAGACGAGGGCTGTCAGCAAATGTGTCATCGGCCAGTCCCAATTGTTGACAAGGGTGATGGATGGCCTTGGATGAACATTGAAGACGAGATAGCTCGCCATCTAGTCCTCTCCGTGAGTCCGCTCGACCGATATTTGCCGCACGGTAGTCCGCCTTGAAAGCTCTGAGCCTTCTCGATTGCATGGAAGCCTCTTACTCGCTTTTCTGAACCGGTTTTGCTTCTGCAGCAGGCGGTGACAGCCGTTTGACAGCCAGGTCTCGCCTAGCGCACGAGAGCTTGGAGGGCCGACATTAATTATTGGCTGAGATCCATGGGGAAGCTCGTGGCGTGGGCGACCCGAAGGACATCGGCGGGCCGCACGGGCCATCGCATCGACTCGCCGGGGCACACACACAGTTACGCCCTGTACAGTAGCGCTTCCATTGGGATGATTACTCCCAGAGGAGCAAGGGATCGCTTTTCGTAGGCATGCACGGCTCGAGTAATGTCGACCGGCGTTGAAAGTTGGACGAGATGGCAACTGACGGCACTCCTACCCTAGCGAGCGAGAGTCATCTGGTACCGCATCAGCATCTCCACGCGTCACTAGGGTTCTCTGGCATTAGCTGTCGTTTGTCGCACGATCCTATTCATTTGTATTCGAACGAAGCAGGCTCGCCATGAACCCCCGTCTCCCCACCAGCTGCCATGGATGCCAACCTGGGCGCCACGTCGAGCATCTCTCAGGCGTGGCTCTCTCGTCACCGCCGCGCGAGCTGCTTATTCCGTCTGCAGCTGCCGTTTGCTCTTTTTGCATCTCGCGCTGAAGTATTACAAAGCGAAGCCAAGCCGAACTCAGAGGCCATCTGCCGAGCGGCCATGGTCGGCGGACGGAGTCGCCGCCCAGCCACACGAGCCAATTGCTATGGGACTCGCAGAAGGCAAACGCCGGCGCGGGGGAGCAACTAGCGCTGGATCCAGCGGCAATGATGAGGCCAACGTTGCCGACGCTCTGGCACGGCACCAGCAGTCCACTGCTGGGCCTACATTCAATGCTCTCCTCCATACAAGCCTGGACCTTTCAACTCATCCCATCCCATCTCGAAACCATCCGCCGAATCATCAGCAGCTGCTTCTACTCGGGGCCCCGTCTCGATGCCATCAAGCGCTCGCCTCGAGTGCCCATAACGTCGCCCCTAACGTGGACTTCGGCTCCGGCAACGGCCTCGACTCGCGCCCAGCGTCAAGCCGCCGACTCTCCAGTGCCCGCGCCTCTTCTTTGCGACTGATCGCAGACGACGAGGGCCGGCGTGCTGCTCTCCGCCTGTACTCGTCGTCCCAACCCACACTTGCCTTTGCTGTGGTCCAGCAACACCAGACCGCGCAGCTTTCCGCGGCGCGAACGGCCCCTTCTGCTCTCACTGGCTGCCAGTCCGACCACATCGCTGAGAACAGCTCAGCCGCCCAATCGTCCCTGGAAACATCATCGGCCCACAGCAAGACTAATCTCTCTCCGCTGAATCAAACACTGGTGCCGATGGCCGCCGCCGCCGCCGCCAGCGCTGTAGCGCCCCAGGGCATATCCTCTGATAACTTCTACGCTGCCCATCTTCGCAACCATATGCCAGCCATGCATACAAATCCAGATCTTCCGATCCTCAATGCACAGCAATATGACCTCATAGGAGCGGACAGTACGAGTGAATCCAACGTGACGCCGAAGACGGCCCGAACAAGCAACAAAGGCCCTGCAAAGGGCAAGCGGCCCAGACCAACGGATGAAGCGGGTGAAGATGGAGGCGATATCGAAGAGGATGAGGGGCGAAGAAAGCGATCTAGGGGCAGGCCGCGGCTGGACACCAAGGATGAAACTGCTGCGGACGTGAGTGAACCTATCCATAGTCCTGACGCTTTAGCGTATCTAAGATCATGTCAGCGTCGCCGCACACAGATTCGGCTCGCGCAAAGGGCATATCGAAACCGCAAGGATACTGCCATTACAACTCTAGAGCAGAAGGTCAAGGACCTCGAACAGGCCAACGAGCGCATGAGCAAAGGGGTCAACGACTTCTACGAGACAATCAAGGCTGAGCGCATATTGGACTCTGCGCCGCACGCCGCTCACCGCTTGAGATCCATTGCCACCAAATTCCTCGCCTCGGCGTCTGTGGCACGAGAAGGCACCATCGGCAGCAGCGAATCCCAGTCCTCTGATGCGGATGACCAGCACTTCTCCAGTCATCCCCTCCGGAGGGACACGGCAGGCAGCTCCAGCTCCTCGGACGACAGGCGGACGTCGCCTTTCACCACTTATCCAGGGCAACGTTTTCAGGGAGGCGAGGTGGATGGCCTATCTGGTTTGCCGCCCAACATCCACATGCCGTCATCCTTGTCACACGAAATCGTGACTGAACCAACTCCGGACAACGCCAGCTTCCCTTTTTACGCCTCAATGGAGCAAGACTCTCAAAGATATTTAGCACAAATCGTCCACCCTACCCCGTATGGCAGCGTTCCGGCTCCAGCGTCGTATGCGGCTCATGAAGTGACGTTCGGTCGGCGATACCAACGAGCCAACCTTGAAGCCGGCCTGCGCCTGATTTCGATGCCGAACCCGCCGCCCCAACGATACGCCGCCGCCTTTGGCTTTTGTCTATTCTTTGAATCCCGCGACAGCATCATTCGCCGACTAAAATCCTCGCTGAGACGAACACAACTGGAGACGTTGAACCAATGGAGGGCCCCATTCACGAATCTCGGTGGCGCGGGTACCTTCTTTATTGACAATGGTAGCACCATGTCTGCATCGGATAGTTCAGACAATGGGTCATTACCCATTGGCAACCAGGGCACTCTCGAATACGGCAAGCCACAAGAGCTCACGGGCTTCTCCATGGGCCCATTCAGTGCCGAAGTGGAAACGACGCGTGAAGAGAGATTAGACCATCGGCTGCGGATGGTACTCCCAGGATTTGAAGGCGATTTCCTTGACGCGGACGAAATCGAGATGTACCTGCGTCGTCTGGGGATCGTCATACCGCAAAGCGCCGACTTTGTGGAGGCAGAAATAAACATCGCCGATCTTGAAGATGAATCGATGCCGGTGCCCCAGGACTCAAATTTTGTCGGTACAGGTCAGCAGGGGGCACACGCGGCTACCGGTCTCATTTCCCCAGATTCCTTATATGGCAATGTCAACGGCTCCGTTGCCGGCGGCACGTGGCCAAGCGACAGCCTCGATGCCGGAAAGCAGGAGACAAGGGCGGCTTCCGCGGACATGGGAACGATGATGCGGTCCATGGCGCCTGGGCTTATTGCCGGCGGGATGCCTGCAGCCTCAGACCTGACTGATGGACTGTCTGCTTTTGTGTATCAGTCAGGATTCGACGGCATGTGGTCGACGACCGCGAACGTGCAACGAAGCAAAATCTCGATCGACGTGAACAGACTAGTCATTGGTAAGATGACATTCCCCTTCGCATGGTGGGCGCAGGGACAAGGACTGACAGGCTGCAGAAATGATTCGCACTTCAGTGTGCTTAGGGAGGAGTCCGGGAGTCCGCCGAAAGGACGTCAACAAGGCCGTGAAGCTCGCGGCTGGACTGCTTTCCGTCTAGTGAGTGGATATGAAGGCATGGACGACGAGAAGTGAATGACGGTGCGATGTTGACGGATTGAAGGACCGGATCAAAGAAGAAGCTATTTTGACTCTTGCAGGGACGAGGAGCAAGGTCGGAGGTGACGGAGCAAGGAATTGATACCCAGAGTTGTCATTTGTTTTTGACACTGAGCTTAAAGTTGCTAGTTATGTGGCTATAGACAAGTCATGGAACCGCTAGGCTTGTGCCCAATAATAGCCCAATAAGACGGAATTATTGTGAAGCGCATTCGACATTGCTAACGGTACTTTCCACAACTCCGGCGACATCGGATGTCCACGCCGGGTGGGGATTGCCGACGACTTTCCCAACTGGGTAGGTCGGTTCGGGGACCGGCGAGGGCGCCCCGCTCTGTCACGCCGTGTTGCCGACGTCGTCTCACCCTCACCATCAACATCATTCCTTTCGCGTCGTCTACCTTTGGCTCGGCGTTTTGTGTTCCGACGTTCGCTCATTAGCGTACAAGAGTAGCGATGGAGTATAGACGGCAGACGGCGGGCATCACGCCCCGGCTCGTCATCCACGGCGGCGCGGGCAACGTGCAGCGCAAAGGGTTTCCCGCCAACAAGTACGACGAGTACCGCACCGCACTGCTCACCATTGTATGTTGGCCTTTGCCATGCCCCATGTCTTTCACTTTCCCACTCGCCAGCACGGCACAACACCACGCGCAAGCCCCGTCACTGACCAGCCACAGGTGCGCAAGACACAAGTCTACATGACGTCTGGAAAGCACCCCTCTGCGCTCGCCATCGCCACCCACGCCGTGGTCCAGCTCGAGGACTGCCCGCTCTTCAACTCGGCCCGCGGCGCCGTCTTCACCCGCGACGGCGTCAACCAGCTCGAGGCGTCCGTCATGGTCTCGCGCGGCCGAGCCAAGCGCGGCGTCGGCGTCGGCGGCCTGCGGCGCGTGCGCAACCCCATCCTGCTGGCGCGCGCGATGCTCGAGCATGGCGAGCGCGACCTGGATGCGCGGGGCCAGCCATCGCTCTCGACGGCTTCTGCTGACGAGGGCGATGGGGGCAAAGGGCTGGACGTGCCGTCGGCACAAGGGCATACCTTCATCTGGGGCGACGCCGCCGAGGAGCTCGCGGCCAGGTACGGCCTCGACAAGGTCGACCCGTCGTACTACTTCACCCAGCAGCGTTGGGACGAGCACGTCCGCGCCCTCGAGCGCGAGAAGCACCGCCAGGGCCTGAGCACCTGGTCTGCCGACGAGTTCCTCCCGCAGGGCACGTGCGGCGCCGTGGCCGTCGACGCGCAGGGCGTCGTCTGCGCGGCGACGAGCACCGGCGGCATGACCAACAAGCTCACCGGCCGCGTCGGCGACACCCCCGTCGCCGGCGCTGGCTTCTGGGCCGAGGAGTGGACCGAGGACACGCCCGGGACGTCCACGTGGGAGCGGCTCGCCGACGCCGTCGCGCCGGGCCTCAGCTTCGCCGGTCCGCTGCGCGGCTTGCTCGCCGACTGCTTACCCACGCCCTTTACCTACAGGCCCTTGGCGCCGTCCTCCTACGCTGCCTCACCTCGCAGCGTCATCACCCGCGCCACCGCCCTCTCGGGTACCGGCAACGGCGACTCCTTTCTGCGGACCTGTGCCGCCCACACCGTCGCCGCCCTTGCGCGGCACAGGCCGCTCCCCGCATCGGCTGCGTTCCGTGCCGTTGCTGGCCCGGGGGGCGAGCTGCAGCGCAGCGCAGGCGATCGCTGGGGCCGCACGGGCGAGGGCGAGGGCGGCATGGTTGGCGTCGAATGCGTCGTCGAGCGGGACGCACGTACTGGGCGGGTGTTGGGCGCGCGGAGCGAGGTAGTCATGGACTACAACTGCGGAGGCATGTACCGCGCGTGGATCGATGAAAACGGCGAGGCCGTCATGAGTATCTGGACGAATGGGTCCGCGGACCATGACAGGCCGTAGGGCATGGCGTTGTGTCGTCCTGGTCCTGGTAATCTCATTAGACATGTTGGCATGGCAGCAGGCAACAGTTGAGCTTCATCGTCCTTGTATTGAATCCTACATTGCGTCCCGGAAGTGTCCTACTTCACTGCAAAGAAAGACCCCCTGCTCCTCGTACACTCCAGGTCTGCCCCGTCGGGGTGCCCAGCCATAGTGCCGTTCTCATGTCCAGAACGTCTCTCCCCTGCTCCCTTCTATGGTACATTTGTAACGCCGGTGCGATGCGAGAAGAGTATAACCGTCCCCATATGTGAAAACCGTCGAGGAATCCGCGTTCGCACATCTCCTCCATCTTTCCTTCTCGCCGTGTGTACTCCTCGATCGGATAGGATTGGTTTGTTTGTGCGTAGATGTTGCCGATTTACCCCAGCTCGGCGCTCCGCTCGTCAAGCAGGGAAACACCACAAGTAGTTTGTGTGTTTGTTTCTTTTCAAAGGAAAAAAGATGGCAAAAAGCTGGCAAAAGAATTTGATACAATGAGTTGAGAGAGAAGGGCGTCGTCATTGGTGAGCCGCTTAGGCGTCATCGTTGTCCATCCACCTCTGGTCAGTGGTTCGTCGTCTGGTCCATTAAAGCGCCGCCGCGTCCATGCTGGGCGGAGGCTGCGGCACCTCGAGCTTGGTGGTGCCGGCGAGCATCTTGCTGAAGCCGATACCCACGCCCTCGATGACGGCCAGCAGCACCGCGCAGCCGATGGCGCCGTTGCGCGCCGACTTGTAGCCGCCGCGGATGGCCAGCGAGCCGCCGGTGAAGAAGCCGGCGATGATGGCGTTGTACGGGTCCTCCTTCTGGCGCACGCCCTTGACGGCGCAGTCGAATGTCGAGAAGAGGCCGCCCCAAACGCCAAAGTTGCCGCCCAGCACCGGCGCTCGCATCTTGACGGCCGTGATAGCGCCGATGCGACGCTCGCCGTAGGGCGAGTTGCGGAATCCTTTGATTCCATGCCAAATGGTGCCACCGATCGACCTGGACACAAACGCCTCGCGTCAGCTTGAAGTTACCCACGATAGAGGAATACGCGGCGGAAGGGATCGACGTACCCCATGGCAAATGCACCGCCAAAGTCATTGAGGATAACCCAGGGGCAGGGATCGCGTCCGTGGTCCATGGCTGCGGGATGGTCCGGTCGGGACGGGTCGCGGAGGGAACAGGAACAGGTTATTGGGGTCGAAGGGGTTGTTCGCGGGCGCTGTCGCTTTCGCCGGTCGTCGGTCAAGTTCGTTGGTGGTGAGGTGGAAGAGAGCCCTTTTTTTTGGCGGGTCGCTACTCTCCTGCTGGCTGACAATGGAAACTTTCGGAGCTCCATTTTTCCCCGCCTCTGCCAATCAAGTAGGCTAGGCTCGGCTCCAAGGAGTTTGCCAGCAGCGAAGCTTAGTCATCGGAAATCCGGTTGTAAGTGAAGAGGCTCTGGAGTTGCTTTTAGACAGAACTCAAGTACTGACAAGTATTGAAAGTAACAAGCGACTGCATAGCAGTCTATGCTGGAGATTTGCATTTGCCGCTTCAAATGAAAACAAGCTCCCACCAAGCTGTATGCCCTCTTGAGCGCCCTAATTGTACACGACATGCTTTTCATCAACAACAACACATACTGATCCATGATCCTTGCTCCCTCACATCCGTATCTGAAAATTCCAGGTGCTTCTCTTCCCCGGATCGCATGATGGAGGCGGGGCGAAGGATTCGGCGCTGTGTCAAAGGACTCCGAACGACTTCCCAAAGCAGCTCGCCGAGGCCAGATCCGGAGGTTAATGCGTTCCGCGCTGGCCCCCGAGCAATGCACTCTTATATATACCATCACCCCCTTGCAATCGTCATGCCGCAGAAAGTTTCCCTGCCTGTCGTCAAAATCGCAAACATGACTCTCCGCGTGGTGCCCGCGTCAGCCGCCGACGCTCCACGCTCCGTCGCCATCGAGGCGGCCGCCTACGGGCCGAGTCGCCACAGCGCCGCCATGTTCCCCGGCCCGTTCCCTCCCGGTAATCAGGACCGCGCCAACACTCTACGCGCCCAGCTGGCCGACGACTCCGCTTGCCGCTGGGCCAAGGTCGTCGACTCCGAGCTGGAGGCCGCGGGCCAGGATGGCATGGTCGCCTTCTCCATGTGGTACTTTTGGTCAACACCCCGGGACACTCTACCGCCGCGCCCAGCGTGGGGCCCGGGAACCAACCCCGAGGCATGCGAGCTCTTCTTTGGTGGAATGCGCGACGAGTGGCTCAAAAGGTGGGCGGGAAAGCCGCATGCCTGTAAGTCGAATCTGCTTTTGTGGCGTCCGATTCTCGTCGCCAGTGACTAACATGGACCGCTTCTGCGTCCGTCAGACTTGAAGCTTCTGCATACCGACCCAGTGCATCAGAGACGTGGCGCAGGCTCCATGCTGCTAAAGTGGGGGGCCGCCGAAGCCGACCGCCTCGGTCTGCCATCGTATCTTGAGGCCAGCGAAGAAGGCCGCCCGCTGTACGAGAAGCACGGCTTCCGTCCGGTCGGCAAGCTGGTGACTGACTTTTCCAAATGGAACGGTCCCACTGACGCCGAGGTCGTCTTGATGGTGCGACCGCCATCTGATTCATAGGTCGTCCGACTCCATGTATGATTCGTCGGTCCGGGCAGAGCTGCAAACTACCTTTTACCCCTGAATACGGCAGCTCGACGCAACAAGTCATTCGACATGGAAAATTTGTACCCAGAAAAGCCGAGGTTTGAAAAACCTCTTCGCATCGATAAGCAATTTCATGTCCGGAGCTTGCTCCGCTGCTCGGTCAAGTTGGCTTTGATTTTGAATTTGCGCGTCATGGTGCTGGTGACGTCCTATCTGCTTAGTAGTACTGCGGTCCGGCAAAGTAATAACCGGTCGTCGACAGCTGTAGGTCCATGCCGACGTTTCTCGACGACGGCATAGTCTCCGTTGCCGTTATGAAGTCGCTCGCCGGTGTCGTACTCGTTACCACGTGGCCCCCTCCCAAGGTGTCCATATGGCCCAGCTCAGAGACCACGTAGTTATTGACTGGAATTTCTCGATCGTAAGACGAACGTTTAGGATGTCGCTCGAGGTAGTTGTCCGAAGCGTCCGCAACGCCCCTGCTTCGCTTCCTAGCCGCCATGCCGCTCGAATCCTTGCGGAGCCGCACCTTGACTCCCTGGTCGCTGAACGTGCGCGTCAACGGGGTTGAGTCGGCCATTCCGGGGAATAGCTTTGTCGGGAAGACGGTGAAGGCGTTGGTAATGAGCTCGGAAACAAAACAAAAGCTCGGCGTGGTGCTATTTTGGTCGCGTTCGTACAGCGTGAATCGTAAACGAAACCGGCCCTCGCGCTTTACGGAGAGGTCGCCAAATACGAAGAAGCCGCCCTCGACATTATCTGTGTCCCGTAACCGGTGCACCGATGACGCGTGAGACCCGACGAGGTAGTTTGATGGCAGCTCCTGGTCCTTGGTCGACTCGCCGTAGTTTTCGGATACCAGGGACGAAGTCATGAATAGGTAAGGACCTAGCCAATACCGCAGGTGAGAAATGTGTCCGACAGTGAAGGCACCGCAGGGAAGCTGGATGGAGACTTACTGTCGTAGAGGCCGCTTTTTCCATCATGCCGCTTGTCCAGCAACTGCACGATAGGGGGAGGGTCGATCGGTTTGCGGTCTGGGTCCCTTCTATCAGCATGACAAGCTTGAGCATCTGCAATAGAAATACCGCACCCTTCTCCTTTCCTATAGCCACGCGAGCATGCATCGGCGCTTGCCTCAGCATCAGCTGCCGCTGAGGGTCGCCATACGACTTGGACTCTTGCTGAGACACATCATCGGCTGTCAGAGGCAGCTCACCGGCACCCAGAAACTGCAGATGCGAGGAGTGTCGACCGGGTTGCAAGAATGGCATGTCCAGGTAGCTTGCAGCATTGCCCGCCATATTGAGCTTCTAGAGGTCGCTGACGCTGGACGGAGGCCGACGCAAAGGCAAGCTCTGGTTGTCGGCAGGCCGAGATCCAGCCGGGCCTAACCTCGTGCCGTAAGACAAGAAAGCAGACGCGCAGAGGCTCGGCTCTCGTCGTTTCTCGTTGGGACTATAGGTGACAGACAATCAAAGTTGGAACCAGATTACCGGCAACGGTTCCAGATAAAGTCAACTCTGGAAGGCGTCAAACCGCCTTCGGACGACGACGCTTGGCACAAGACACGAGACGGCCGCAAGGCTACACCACCATCATGCGGGCCGGCTGCAGGACGTGTGTGCCCCTCAGATACCGCCCAGCTCCAAATAAGACGGCAGTTTTATGTTAACGCCAGCAGCTACCCTCGATTGGTCGAGTTATGTGCCTTCCTCTCCGTGGTGGTGCCCCTTGCGGGGGTGGGAACGGGCAGGTTGCAGGTAGCAGCGACAAGCACAGCGCAGTGCAGCGCAGCGCAGCGTAGGAGATTGCTCAGTGCAGGATCTTGGGGAACATGTGGCGGTGGCAAGCAAGGCAAACGGGGTGTGTCCCTTCCAACAGACAAGGGGACTCAACGCTACCAAGAGAAGCGGTAGATGACGGTCCAAAGGTTCCAGAATCCAGCTCTGGCGTGTGGAAACAGACGGCACTAGCTGGTCGGCGGCTTCTGTTCCGCGGGTGGCGGCTGGGAGTTGGAGAGGGCAGGGCGAAAGCTCAGTGGTCCGTCTATTGTAGGTAAGTACTGTCGTCTGTAAGTAAGAGCGAGGCAAGCCCAACTTGAACGAGTGCTGGCGGGGATGTGGACTGATGTATTATTGCGTCAGAGAGTTCCCGTCCCGACGAAAGGATTAGAATGATAGTGAACGACCAGTCCTATATGAGGCCTGGCATGAGCGGCGGGTTCGTCGCATACGAGTAGTGGTGGGTTTTAGCGGAAGACGGAGCTCATTCGATTGCACACGTCTTCGGAGCCGATTTAGGGATTCTCAAATCTCGGGCTTCGGTCTCTAGCCATTGACAACATTTCACATTGCAGTACCCATGCAGTGGAATCGGGACAAGGACGGGGCTAGAACAAGGGGGCGCCCCCCCACGCAGACAGTCCTCGTTGGACTCGGATGGGTCAGGCACAAAGTGCCATATAATAGCCCCAGACGATGGCGATGTGGCTTGCAAAGGGCAGACCGTCGACCAGTCGGGGCGGCTGCCCTGAAGTCAAGTCTCGCAGTACCTCCTGGATAGGGCACGGTCTGGGGAGGGCTGGGCCATGACGAGACCGATCCGGCTGATGCTCATCAAACGCGTCTGTCCAAGAGCCGCATTGGTGATGACTGGTGAAACTCGTCTGGTAGCCCGATGAGGAACTAGATATGCTCTCGAGCGAGGTGCTGGCCCTTACCCGCGGACCGCCGGAGCAGGCAAGGCATGCCTGACCCCCGTCTATATCTGGCATGCATGGAGGGCGTGGTCCGCTCGAGAGGGCACAGAGGGACAGCGCAGCAGAGCCGGGCAGTGATGAGGAAATCGCCAGTAAGACGGATTGGGAAGAGGCCTGCCGGGTCCAGCGGAGGTTGCGTATGAGCGTAAGATGACGCAGGATTGGCTGAGGGTCGTCCCACGCACAAAACAGGGTGGAGGCAGAGGCAGAGAGGCTATGTATTTACGGAGCGCCTCCTAGTCAAAGGGTAGCAGAGAACATTGGGGAGAGCATGCGCCTGGTCTGCACCCCAAAGTTGCAAAGGGGATCCTCCCGAGTGTACGGATTACTGCGTGCGGTTACAGCCATTGTACGACGGTCTGGAGGCAAACCTAGTTGGGTTGTCGTGTTGCTCCGCGCTCCATCCTCCGTGGCAAGACGAGATGGCGAGCGAGCCCAAGCCAATATCCAGAGGGCATATAGACCAGGGGGGTGGCTGCCAGGAGTCGGCCGATGGACATGGGACGACAACGGGTCGCCAATCAGCGCGAGGACTGCCGTCTGGCGATGGGAGTCGTTCCGACGAACAGTCAGTCCATGTGGTGCCCCGGCGGCGCTGGGTTGGCCTCTACCGCCGCGGTCGAGTCCCTTTCCCATTTCGGCTTGCCACGGCGCGAGAGTTTTGGGTTTGCGCTCGCTGGGCGACTCGGTACATAGGGCTGGCAGGGCTGGATGGAGTCTGCACGGGCGCCGAGGATGATGCTGGGAGACACACGTTCGCGCTGAAGCCACATCCGACTGGGCCCACGCAGCTCGGCTCCGTCGACATGCCGCCACGGCCGTCGGCGACGCAGCCGCTCAGGCCAGGCGCCTCCCGCAGGCAGGACACGCACGAGTAGCTGGACTTCGTACGAGTAGTGCCACAGCCATCGGGGAAGCTTGTTCCCCGTGTCCACTGCGTCTTCGCGATTGGCCGGTCAAGTCGAGGCACGCAGGCCGAAAAAAGTCCAGTCGAGCATCGACGAGGTGAGATTAAGGTGTGTGAGTGGCTGTTTTTGTTTCGCTGGGCGCCAGCATCAGGGCCCCCGCAGGGAGCCCGAAGGGGAGCCCGCAGAGGGGGGGGCAGCGGCGTCCGTTTCAGGCTGCCTATGCCGCAATGGGCACTAGGCTGCTCTTGCCCAGGTGGCAGCCCTGCCCGCCATGGCGCTGCTGGTGCTGTTGCAGACACCTGAAGAGGGAAAGAGCCAGGGCCGGAAAGGTTCCATGAGTTGGCCGCCGCTGCCCGTTTCTAATCCGGCCTCTCTCCAGGGGCGTGGGCGCGCCTGCCTCGGTGCCCTGCTCGTAGCTGCCGTGGTGCGAACCCGGCCCTGGCGCCTTCTGTCCCCCAAATTTTCATGGTTACCTCCCGTCCCATGCCTCCCCGCCAGCGCCAGCCCACGGGCGTCCAGCCAGACTCGATCTGCAATGTAACGACACACTCGCTGCCGGTTCAGCTACCGCGATGCCGCCCTGCTCTTCCCCCAATGCCCCTTTCCCGCAAACACCATGTTTCGACAACAAGACGATCTAGATCGAAAGAAAAAAGGAAAAAGTCTCTCTCTGCGACAGAAGTCTGAGAGCCGATGCACGCCAGTTGTCTCGCACCCAACTTAGGTCCTCCCCTGGCCCTCGTCGGCGCGGCGAATGAGGCGTAGCTTGACGACAGCTGACGACACGTGTGACTTGTTGCGCAAGCTTCGAGACTCGAGCAGTTACAAGACGCATCTCCGTTGATACTAGTCCGCAAGGTACAGTAGGCAACATTTCGGAATGGCGCCCCACGATGAGGTGTTATAGTGCCAAGCGGGAGGCTGCGCTGCCGCTACTCGCACACCAAGGTCCACCACCTCGTGGAGTCGGACGTGCGTGTCTACGAGTGTGTTTTCAGCGATGAGCATCCACGGCGGGCAGACAGTGGACTCGGTGGAGAGCTCAGGCTCACGGGACGAACAAGTTTTGCATGAACCCATCGTATAAAGTATTAATATCACGCACTCCAGCACTGGGGGCTCAGCCCAATGAGGCGTAGGGCCGAGGCCGCCAGCTACGAGTTGAAGTTGCTTATCCGCAGCAATAAGAAGAGACGAGAGACATAGCAGCACATACCTTACCTATCCGACTATGGACGACGATACTTCCCAACGAGGAAGCTCCCGATGGGGTGCTTGTCAGAGAAGATTCAAACCCTGCCGACGGCCTGAAATCTTGTTTTCCTCTTGTTTCTCTTTTCTTTTGTGCCTTGGCTTTTCTCTTAGGCCCGGGAATCAAAAGCTCTCGTCGGTAGTAGAGAGCGCCCCGTACTAAAATCTAATTCCGCCTGGGCGTGATCTTGTCGACGGGCCGCAACGCGCTGAGGGCGAGGCTGTGGAGACCAACGTACCAGGGCGCCGAGCCGCCTTGGCCTCCAATCCTTCATCTCGGCATTTAACCACAAGAGATACGAAACACACACTCGCATTTGATCGCGGCTCGTGTGATACTCGATGGCCTCCAGCATTCACGTGGACTCATTTTGCTTTGTTCTTGCAAATACCCGTCGGGAGATGGTAACCATGACTTGCTTTCCTCAAATGGTAGATCCACCCTAAACCTGAAAGGCTCCGTCCCGTTGAGTCAATCTCCGGCGCTTCCATGCCGCCGTGGGCCGAGATGGGTCATCTGGGTACCGCAAACGAACATGCCTGAGAGTGTCGACTTTGAAGTCGTCCGGTAAATGCTCCGTACTTGGTGTGGGTGTCTCATCACAAAATGCCAAGAGTGGCAATCGATGACATCCATGCCAATATTCAAAGACTTTCTTGGATGGCCAAGTAGAGAGGCCACAACAGCGGCCCCAGCATCCCATCAGGGATGACGAAATGTAAGCAATAGGAATCAAGGATTGGCATGTTCTTGGCGCTCGACTCCCGAACGAGCCGCTGAGTCGCTGGCCAACACGTCAAGACGCGGCGCCCCCGAGCAGAGCAAAAATCAAGTATCGCGGGCCCTTGGCTTTATGTGACGCTAGAAGAGTTGCCTTCTTTTGTCCATCGCCGAGATTCAGTCTCGGTCGTGGATATTTGCAATAGCCTTCCTCGTTCATCTTGAGCCATAACCAAATGTAAATATATCAACAGGCCGAAACACCAGCACCACCTGCTTGAATCTTCAGCGGTGCTGCAAATAAGAACGATAACACTCACGGACCGGCAGCGAACGTCGAGGCTGAATCTACAGAACATGGTACAGTTCGTGGCATTTAATTTTCGTCCCGGAAAAGTACCGATCGTGCCAAAATCCGCTTGCGGGGTACACACTTGCAGGCGAAGTCAGGACGAATACTAATTGCCTCCCATCGTAACGAACAAAATATCGCAAGGTCTTCAGGATCTTACGCCTCCTTTTTGTGAACTCGGGTCGAAACGACTAGACACGTTGCTTTGGCTAGATAGATATCTATGGCATTCTCTGGCAGAAGTAATCTCCGACATAATTCATACAGCCATACTCCCATCTACACCGACGGACGCAGTGACGTCCGTCCCGCTCTCCGTCGGCTCCTTGGCCGCACCGCCGCTCGCCTCCCACTCGAGCCTCTCGCGCACCATATCCCGCTTGCACCACCGCACGGACACGCCCGCCCACAGCAAGCACCACAGGAAGGGGACCGCCCAGCACACGCCGTACGCGCCCGTCGCCGGCACCGAGGGAAGAACCGCCACTACCGTCAGCGGCACCGCCAGCACCAGCGCTGGGATGGCCCAGAAGAGCGACTGCACGTACAGCATCCGCCGGAAACGCGGGCTGGCCTTGTAACGCGCCGAGAGGGCCTCGCGATAGGGCCGTCCGGCGCCAGCGTTGACGGCCACGACGTCCTCGATGAAGTAGTACACGCCAGGCAATACCTACACCACTCTTGTTAGCAACTCTGTCCCACACAAATGTACGGACAGAATAGGGGGCATGGCGTGTCGTACCTCTTCACCCTTGGCCGTCGAGCTGATGCGAAAGGGCGCCGGCCATTTCATGCGGTGGAACAGCGTGATGATGCCCAGCACACCCCCCAGGCAGTACAATATCGCCGGCGCCGGCATACATAGCACCCTCAACAGCACAATATGCGGGGCGCTCCCCACAACGAAAAGCGCCGTCACCGCCGTAATCGTCAGCACCGAAGCCCAGGTCAGCATGTCGAAGCACCAGCGGCCCTCGGTGCCCAGCGGCCGGTAGAAGCGCTCTTTTTTAATCAGCCGCAGCGTGCGGATGGCGAACTCGAGGTACGTGGGCCCGCCCCATATGGTCGTCACGACGGCGAAGATGATCCAGCCCTCGACATGGCCCGCGTACGTCATGCCGTAGTAGAGCGCTATGGGCAACGCACTACCGTCCACGAAGACGAGGAAGGCGAACAAAAAGAGTCGCCAGCGCCGCCAGCCGTGATGCCATGTAAAGGGCAGCTGTGGGAGGAGATGGGGGTTGTCGTCGTAGTACTCCTGCAGGTTACGCGCGCGGCGCTTCCACTCGGAGCGCGTGGCGGCGCGGGAGTCGTAGTAGGCGTCCTCACGCGGGCGCAGGGCGTACGAGAGACTGCGGCGGGCATCATTCGCGTCGTGCTGGTCGTGATGGAGATGTTGCCGCAGGTGTTGTGTGTCGGTCTCGAGAGGGACTTGGTCGGCGGAGCGGTGTTTATGTGGGAGGCCTTTGGATCGCGGGTCGTCGATTGTGATGCCATCGGTGGGTTTGCCATGAGCGTCCTTGTCCTTGATGTAGTCCACGGTATCGGTCGTACCGTCCATCATGTCAGGTTCCTCGTGGTCCCTTTCGACGCTGCTCTCAGCATCTCGGGAGCCCTTATGGCCCGGCAAGGCCGTGTCAGACTGCACCTGGAGGCTCCCACGGCGGACCTCGGGCATATTCTATCGCAGCAATCAAGTTTGGATGTTGGTTGTGGTCGTCGGTTCGAGATCGCCGCGGTCCGTCTAACGACTCCTCATCCAAGGAGCTGACCCTTGAGAAAGGCTAAGGCGGCGGTTGTAGGTTCAGGCCACAGGGGCAGCAAATTCAATTCGTGGTGGTGCTGGCTGCAGCGTCAGGTATTCGGTCACCTGCTCGTCTTCTTGTCGATTTCTTGTCGTTTGATTTGATTCAGTGGGAGAGGAAAACAGGCGAATGGAGGGCGAACTGCGGTGGTGAGACCAACACAGTGCGCACTGGGCAGCCCTTTCGGGGGTGCGATGACGTCCAGGCGCTCTTCCGACGTCATGTTCCCAGTCCGGCCCGACCCACTTTGCCCACCCGCCTGCATCTGGAACTGCAGCTTTCCGGCCGCATCGCGACAGAGCACGGACCAGCTGGTCTCGTTGCATTGAGACGAAAAGACGCAGAGGGCTTTGAGATGGCGACAAGCGATCCTGTTCCACTGCTTCTCGTCTGGACGTTGATCCTCGCTTGCAGCAATGCAAAATGCCAGTTTCAGCATTCGATATTCTGGCGTGCCGCAAAGGTAACGGAATTTCACGTGTCACCGAATGCTGATCGATGGCCATGCCAAGAACGCCAGCGCAGCACACCACCAGTGCGACTTCGTACATGGCTCGGGTCTTGCTTTGCGCATCGACGTACGGATCTACCGTCATACCATCTATCAAGACAAACTCTAACCAAGAAGGCTTTTGCTTAATCACCGTAAGGTAGTTTACATCTCTGCCGGCTATGGGAAACAACACTGCTGTTTGAAGGTACCATACAAGGCCCTTGCGAGCCGCAAAATGTCTGGTACAGAGTGTGATTTCGTCTCCACCCTGCACCGTCAATCGTGCATGGCACGGCACATCCAGGCACTAGAAGAGCCTGGGCCCTTGTTCTGGCCCTGCAAGGTTATCTTGGAAGCCTGGCGGGCGACCCGTGTCTCGTGTCTCGGAGGACGGTGCTTGTGAAAAGTCCGGACACGCGACCACCACGATGCCGACAGTGCCGCACGACCCGTGGCCACAGTGCCAAACAACACGCCGTGGACTTGCTTGACTGCTGACAGCCTCATCGCAACATGAGATTTGTCTTGTTCGCGTGCTCTTTTCGCCCGTACAGAGAAGCTTTCCGGTTGCAAGGGCTGCATCTGGGCTCCAGCAGCCCGTGGCACGGACATCATTTCATGATCGACAGCACCCCGGCCTCGAGGGCACGACCGACAGCCGTCGCTCCTTGGCCTCGTCATCCTGCAACCCCGAAACCCACGCATGCAACACCCGCTATTTCGCGTCACGCACCATCTTACCATACACGACTGCACCAAGGGTATCGTCATTCCCCAGCCGCGGGCAACTGCAGATCCTACAACATCGTGTTACATATTCCCGGGGCCGTTCCAGCTTCAGAACAAAGGAAAGTAAGCCTCCTCCAACGAGCCTACGTACATAGCCAGCCTGCCGCAGACGAGACCATCTTCGGTGGTGCCACATGCCCAGCATCAAAAGACACAGCAAATGGGTATTGAAAGCAAGCCTTCAGCGACGTGGGCACATGTTCAACAAGTAAATTGCCCAGCTCAATACCACGGGTGCGCACGCGCCTCCCTCAACTCTTCACGTCTATTGCTGCACATTTGGGTTCGTAATCGAGTTCAACAGTCTGTGCGCTGGGATCAGTCCAAGCCCAACTTCCTCAAGTTTTTGAAGTAGTACTCACTGCAGGTTGCGATCCCTCATTTCGCGGTCGAGAGCATCAATCTGCTTCGCCGTCAAACGCGCCTTACTGAGCTGTATTAAACCAATGTTAGCTTCCAATTTCCGACCGCGTGGCAGGGTGAAAAGGCACGGCTGCATGAAGCAAGGGTCTTTCGCACCGAAGCCAATGCTGCTGAAGAGTGGTCCTCGTCATCGTCGTCCTCACCTTCCCGCTCGCCACTCGTTGCAGCTGCAGCGTCGCTCCCATCCGAGTCGGCGAATCTGCTGCTCGAAAGCCCCTTAGGCTTAGCGGCTGCGGCCTTTGCCTGTTGACGAGCGCTCAGTCAGCTGTGGTTCATCACCCAGGCACATCCTTGACATTTCTTACCTGCGCCTCGGCCACCTCAGCATCCTTGACCTTGAGCTGCGCGGCAAGCTCCTCCATCCTCTTCTCGCCGTCCTTGATCATCTTCGTAGCATCCTGTAGATCCATCTCGAGGGCTTTGGCCTTGTTGTTTGCTTCCTCGATCAGGGCAGTCATGCTATCGTTGAGGTCCTTGTAGTCGGCTTGCGCCGTCTTGTGGTGTGCTTCAGCCTCGGCGCGGTGTGCCTCCAAGGTCTTCTGGGCAAGCTCTAGCTCGCCCTTCATGCCGGCCAGGGTCTCCTGTGCAGCCCTCAGCTCCAACTTGGCGCCCTCGAGCTCATCCTGTTTCGCCTTGATGCTAGCCTCCGCAGAAGAGTGAGACTCCATCTGCGACTTCTTGAGGGAGGCAAGCTCTTCCCTCAGGGAATCAACCTCGGACGTGTCGGGCTTGGCGCTCTTCGCGGCATCCAGATCGGCCAGGGCCGTCATGCGCTCCATCTTCTCATGAGCCAGGTGCTGGCCCATCTCATCGAGTTCGGCTTGAGCCTTGGCCAACGCCTCCTGGGCGCCATTCAGAACATGCTCAAGGGTCGCGTTGGCCGCCGCCTGCTGCGCGAGCTTGTCCTCGAGGCTAGTATTGTTGTTCCTGTATTCGGCAATAGCATCCTCGATGGATTTGGAGTGAGCAGCCGTCAGCTCCTCCAGATCCTTCCTGGCCTGGACGCCGTCAATCTTCATCTTCTCCATGACTTCTGTGTTCATCGCAAGAAGCTTCTCAACCTCTCCAATGTGCTTTTCCTCAAGCTCCTGCTTGGCGGCTTCGACGGCCTCTAGGCTCTCGGACTGCGCCATCTCCACAGCGGACCGGGCAGCGGCGAGGTCCGACTTGGCAGCATCGAGGTCGGCTTTGGCAGTGTCAAGTTCGGCTCTGATGCTGGCCGCCTCAACAGAAAAGGCACTATTGCCAGCATCCTTGGTCGATGCCAGCTCCGTCTGGTGAGCGGCCAAGGTCTTTTCCATGCTGTCAGCGTGCTCCTTCTTCAGAGCCTCCAATATTCCGGCATGAGAAGCCTTGAGGGCGTTGAGCTCCGTGGTCAAGGCCTGTTGGCTGTTTTTCTTGAGCACATCCAGCTCCTCGGCGTGCTGAGATTTGAGCGAGTCAATTTGGCCGACGTGGGCATCCTTGTCTGCCGAAGCACCAGTCTTGGCCGACTCGAGCTCCTCAGCGTGGCTTGCTCGCAGAGCATCGAGGCTCTTCTGATGCTCCCGTTCCTTGGTCTCGAGTGCCTCAATGGCCACAGCATGCGCTGCCTGGGCGGCAGCAAGGGCCTTTGTGTGGTCCTCGATCGCCTGCTCGGATGTATTCTTAAGCTCGTTGTGCTGCGCCTCGAGCTCCTCAAACTTGCGCTTGAAGAAGGCGTCGCCGCGCAGGCTCTCAATCTCGTTTTCGTAATCTTGTGAGAGGTTCTTCATGCGCTCGTCGTGCATCGTCTTCAGCTTGGATATCTCGCCATCCTTGTCTGCAAGTGCACCCTGCGCCTCGGCCGTCTTGGCTTGCAGCGATGACAGCTCTTCCTGCACAGCAGCGAGGCTGGAGTCTTTAGTAGCTAGCTCACTCTGCAGTTGCGACAACTGGTGGCTGAGGGACTCCATCTCGCCCTTGACCATATCAGCGGCCTTCTCGGACACATCCAACATGGCCTTGAGCTCGGCTATTTCGCTCTCCAGCGAGGCGACATGGGTGTTGTGCGCCTGGTGCTCAGATCGCGATTTATCGCTATTGGCCGACTCAAGAGTGGCCTGCGAGGCGGCCAGTTCAACGACTTTCTTTTGCAGGTCCGAGACGACCGACTCGTAGTTGGACTTGAGTTCGCTCAAGGCAGCCTCTTGAGAAGAGACATCAGCCACGCTCTTCTCAAGCTCCTGCTTGTGCTTTGCCTCGAGCTCCTCAACGGCCAATCTGTGCTGGCCGACAAGCGACGTCTGCATTTCCTCAATCTTGGCGGCGTGGTCATCAAGGGCTTTCTGAAGCGCGTCCTCGCTGGCCTTGAGTCTTTCGTCGTTGTCTGCCGAAATTGTCTCCAACGTTTTCTTCAGGCCCTCGAGCTCGGACTCGGTGGCTTCCTTGGCGCCCACCGCAGTGGCAAGATCAGCCTTGAGCTTGTCAAGGCCCGTCTCTGCCGCTTGTAGCTTCTCGCTAACCTCGGTGAGTCTGCTCTCGAGGTCGGCGACAGCGGACTCGTGCGCTGACTTCAGACTGGCAAGGACTTCCTCGCTCTCCTGCGGCGGCTTTTCATCGGCCGCTTGGTTAGACGCAGGGGTATTGGCCGCCTGCTCACGGAGCTCGGCAACCGTCCCCTCGGACGACTTGATCTGGGCCTTGAGAGACTCAATCTCGGCGTTGCCCTCGGCAAGCTTGGACTTGAGCTCCTCGACCTCATGGGCTTTGGCAGAGGCGTCAGATCTGGCTGCCGGGCGAGTGACCGTTCGGGTTGTCGCAGTCGGCGTGCCAGCAGTAGAAAGTCTCTTACGAGGCTCGGTGGTACTGAGGGCGCCTGCCGAGCGAGCAGCGGTCGTCCGAGTCGCGGAGGTGCCGGTGCCGGTGGTGGTAGTGCTTGTCCTAGAAGCAAGGGTCGAGGTCCTCGGGCTGGCGCTGGCGCCGGCGCCGCTGGACGACGTAGTAGGCCTACGAGCTGCCGCACTCGTTGAAGTCGTTGTAGGCGTCCTCTTGTCGGCCGTCTTACCGGGACTGGACATGATGGAGCTCGTCCTCCTTGCAGCAGTCGAGGTCAAGGTCGGCTTCTTCTCGTCCTCGCTGGCGCTCACACTGGGGCGGCTGCGGTGAGTCGTCGTGGACGCTGTGGTAGGTCGTCGGGCAGTCGTCGTCGTCGTCGTCGTAGGCGGGCGCGTAGGCGGCTTGCTCAGCCCGCCGGTGGCTCGGGCAGTGGCAGTAGTGCCGGTCGCCGTCTTGGATGCGGAAGCGGGAGTCGTGCTAACGCGACGAGCGGCCGTGGACGTCGTTGCTGTCGTTGCGGTGCGCTTAACAGCCGCCGAAACATTAGACTCGCCATGGGCATTGGTCGGAGTCTTCGAGGTCTCGGCGGTCACCTCTTTGGGGGCCTCGGCGGGAGCGGAGGGGGCCGCGTTCTCGCGCGATACGGCCTCGACATTCTCCTTGTCCGACATGGCGCTCGGCAGGTGGGTATCGCAGAGCTATGCTAGGCGGTGTCAGCGCAAAGGCCGTCAACAGATGGCCAGACACGGTGGCTGTCGAGACGTGCACCCATATCTCTGCGGTCGCCACCAAAGCCAAGGTACCCAACGTTGGGACCCAAGCATCTGCGCAGGGATGGATGGACCTGCATGCGGCGGCAGTATCAAGCTTACCTTGGTGGTTTTACAAGACGGACTCCGACAGTCGGTTCGCTCAGATGCAGACACGAAGGCACAAGCAGCAGCAGCGAGAAACAGAAACAAGAAACTCGGTTTGCGTCCCTGCAATTGAGCTCTTGGACCAACCAAGCGACGACTGGAGGAGGGATGTTGAAGCGCAAGGAGGACCGCGTGAGGGAGTTGCACGGTAGAAAATTGCTCCAGGGGGACGCAGCGGTGGAGGTTGGATATTGGCCGGGGTCAGTTGGAGGGGGGCCGGGCCAGGGTACGAGGTGCCCGGCATCGACGCTACAGACTACCTTACACTTGTACTCGTACATGCATGCTCGTTACTTCGGCTTGTGTGAGTGAGCAGCTGCAGCAGCCATTGAGTGGTCAGACTAATACATCGAATGCATGCCGTGGGCTCGGGAAACCTCGAGGAACGCGCAGCAGCTCTGCCCACGCCAATCGGCGCGACGAGCTCTAGCAGGAGCCCAATCTTGGGAGCTTCCGCAACCCTCCTGTAACCCGCCATTCATGCGCCCATGGCGGACGCAACGCCAACCCTGCCCGAGCGCCAGCATATCGTCCTCTCCTCTCTCCTCACGGCTTCGAGTAGAGCAGAGTACCTGTAGTGGCGCCAGCCGACGGTGACGGTGAAATGACTTGGAAATTGCAGCGGGGTTTGAGCGCGCTGCCAGCTCCTGTCCCCGCGCGTCGCGTCTCCCTCCGTCTCTTGGACCTCCTCCTCCACAACCCGCTGCCAGTTCCTGTGGCGGTGTGGCGGCGCCGTGGTGGAGCCCAGCGGGTCATTCCTTGGACCCCGAAAGTCAAAGCGCGGCCGACGTGGGACGAGTCTGTTGACGTCGCGAAGGCTGCGACTCCGTCTTCGAACAAGGCCAAGCCGTGGTTGCGGTTGTACAGCCATGGGCTCTCTACAGGGGACGGCACCGACTCGCCCATTCGCGACAGAGTCCCAACTGCGCGGGATGTTGGGCGCCATCCCCCTCGACACATTCACAAGTGTCCAACGTATGAGTTAAGAGTAATTACCGAGTGCGGATTATCCGCTCATCACTAATGGTCCCTCGTTCCGTCCGCGGTGCGCAAAACTACTAATTCGGATAGGATAGACTTTCACGCGCTCTCAATAGCTCCGAGACTGACGTGAATGCTTGACAGACCGGTCATGCAAAAGTCCCAGTCGTCCCAAAACTCAATCAACCAGTAAATAAATCGTACCGCCCGCTCACGAAACGCCACTGCTAACACGAACCGAAATGCCTAACCTCGTCTCATTGGCATCTCCGGCCTTCACAGCCTAGTCTCCGGCGCGTAGCACCACCACGGAGGCCGCAAGCCTCTGGCCTCGTGTTTGCGCCGCGAGCTCTCTCTCAATTCAGCCACCCGCCGCACAAGCTGCTCCAAGCTGCGCCGCGGCAGGCGGGCCTGCAGCACAAACAGGTCCGGCGACGCGGACTCTTGCATCGTCTTCAGCACCTTCTCGTCCTCTCGCAGATACCATCCATGCTTCTCGAAGTACTCGTCCCGTGGCTGCGCCTCGCGCATTCTCTGCGTCGACTCCACAAAGAGCTGCATCTGACGGTCCCGCGCCTCTCGCGCACCGCGATCCCTCTCCTGCCTAGCCTCCAGCGCGCGAATCTGGTCCTCGATGGCTTGTTGGCGCAGCCTCGGGGCATCCGCACGGCGCTTGAGCTCCTCCTTCGCCTGTCTCAGCCTTTTTTGAAAATTGCCCAGGGGTTTTCCAAAGTCCTTGCGGTTCTTGGCTTCAGGGCTCGAGCTTTTCTTCTCCATGTCTGGATTCTGTACACTGTCGAACTCCTCTCGCAACGCGTCGTAGAGAAAGACGATACGTCTGGTAATACTAAGCTGAGGCCGTATCGTGCAAGCAACGAATGCGCCATACTCAGGTGTTTTTTCCTTCTCGGGTGCAACGTCCTGAACCGCGGCGTCGGTGCCAGTTAGAAAAGCCTGCTTGAGACATAGAACCAACATTGGGACGATCCTCGAGTAAAGGCTCTCGACGGTCTCCTCGACCAGTCTCGGTCGCCGGCTGGCTTTGCGTCCAGATTTGCTCATGGCCTTCTTCATGTTCCTCAAGATTCCGTCAATACTTGTTTGCATAGCGTAGACAGCCTTCTTGAAGGCCTCCTCTTGCTCCTCAAGGCATCGGATCTGCGCGTCCACATCTGGAGACCGGCGGATTCCCTGCAACAGCTTGAACAGATGATAAAGCTCCGCATACAGTTGCCTGCATCCCTTGTCACCCTTCAAATATTTGCCATTGCGGTCCAACCACTCCTTATCGGACTCATCTTCTTGTGGAAGCAGATCGTCAGCGTATGCGGCGCCCTTCTCTGTCCATCCCCGGTAGCCCATGAGCGTGACCATGCGACGCAACCCGTCAGACGTCATCGTGATGGTCTCCTTTTCACCGCTGTCCGCTTCGTCGCGCTCTAATTCTTCGTCATCTTGCCCTTTGCCATTCACATCCTCGTTGTATTCATCGCCATCTCCACGCTCTTGGGTCGTCTGCGGCACTGCGGCCTGTTCCTCATCCGGGGTACCTAAATCGGCAGATCTAGCACGTTGAGATCGGCTCTTTCTTGCCGATTTGCTTTTCACCTTCGTCTCTCGTCTTTTGCTTGTCAGGCCGTGCTGCTCATCCTCATCTTCTAGGTCTGATGCGGTCCGGGTTTGCCTATCCTCTTCATCACCGGTACCGTCGTCAGAGCCATTAAAGTCGTAGACATCTCCATCCTGTCCGTGATCGTGGTTTTCCTTGCGCAACTGCTCCTCGGCTTCTCTTGAGCCGTTCTGCTGCTCGTCCGACGGCGAAGTCGCACCGAGACCTGAGGGCAGATCCTGCTCCGTCGATTCAATGGCGGAGGACGCAACTGCGCCACCACTCCGCAAGCCTGCTCGTCGTTTCGACGACGACAGTTGGACTTCGACCGTCGCGTGACGTTTCTTGCCAGATTGCTGCTCTCCAATTCCTTCGTGGTGAGCACCAAGGCCCTGTGATCGAAGCTTGCGGCCACCCTGCCGCGTCCGTCGGTCGGAAATCGTTGATTGTTGCGAGGGCGGCGGTCTGCTCCGGCTCACATCAGCAGCAATGCCCTCATCGTGTTCGTCCCTTGAGCCGCCGGCTACTTGTGCGGGCGTGGGTCCTGAAGGGTGTGCTTTAGTGCCCCCGGACTCAGACCTCAGACCGGACCGGGTCATCGCGACTGATCACACGGCCAGTGCTGGACGCTGTTTCGGTCGGATCATAAGTCACAGTCGTCTTCGAAGACAATTGAGGGAGCGAAGTCCTTGTTGGGGCGTGTTGGTGACTGTCCTGCGCGCGATGCCGAGAGGATAATAAGTCCGTGCTTGCAGACGGGTCGTGAGACGCGCCGCTGCCTACGCCAAAAACGTGGGGAGGCAAGGGTCCAGGCTTCGAAGCTTATCTTTACCAGAACCCTTCAGACAAACAACGTTTTGAGCTCAACCTCGTTTCAATGAGACGAATGGGGTTTGTTAAATTGAAATCTACACATGCAAGTGATGGACGAAAGCCGCATTGTGCTCTGTCTAAGTGTAGTTTGTAGCTGTTCGTATGGATGCGTCCCACATCACCGCTGACTAACAGCTAATCCGTACATCTTGCCTCATAATCTTCATATCCCATCGACATCCTCAATCTTCTCACGCAACACCGCACCCAAACTTCTGAAATCCAAAGTTGAGGTCTTGAATACAGTCGGAACTCCATGCAAAGACAGGCACCCGTCGCCATTTGGTGAACACTCAATATGGCATTCACGAGGCCTGACGCGCCCGCCGCATTCCCTACCCTGCAGCTCATTGATCCCGCCTCACCACCCGCCTTCACCAAGCCCTCCAAGCTCATCAACGAGGGCCAAGACGTGGCCCATTTTCTCATCAGCTTCGCCTACCGCGACATTGGCACCTTCATCTTGCAGCTCAACCACGCGCTCTGCCCGCGCCAACAACCCGGTGAGCCGGTGCCCCGCCTATTCCCTCTCGTCCCCGGCTCGCCCACATCGACGCCCTCTATTCAGGCGCTTCAGACGCTGCTGGCGCAGATCGAAGAACTCATTCAGCAGGCCCCGCCGGACCCCGGACCCCGGAGATTTGGCAATGTCAGCTTCAGGAAGTGGTTCGCTCTGGTCGAGGAGAAGGTCAACAGCCTGCTGAGTGGCGGCCTGCTAGGGACGACGCTGGATACTGGTGGTGGTGCGGCCAAAGAAGAGGTGGCGAGCTACTTCTTGGGATCATTTGGTAGCTCCCAGCGACTAGATTACGGAACGGGGCATGAGCTGAGCTTCATCGCTTTTGTGGGCTGCCTGTGGAAACTGGGCTTCTTCAAGGACGGCGCGTCCGGCGGCGACATTGAGCGGGAAATCGTTCTCAACGTCATTGAGCCGTACGTCCATCTTTTCGCTCTCCTCAACGCCATGGAGTGATGCTGACAGCTCCAGATACCTTCGAGTCGTGCGCAAACTCATTCTGACATACAACCTCGAGCCCGCCGGCTCTCACGGAGTCTGGGGCCTCGACGACCACTCCTTCATTCCTTACATCTTCGGCTCCGCACAGCTGACTCGGCCTATTGCCGACGGAGACCCAACACCTCTCGAGGGCTCCGTAAAGGGCGCCCCCAAGCCCAGCGACGTCGCCAAGCCCGCCATCGTTGAGGGCCACCGCGCCACCAACATGTACTTCGCCGCCGTCGGCTTCATAAACGACGTGAAAAGCGGCCCCTTTTGGGAGCACAGCCCCATTCTCTTCGACGTCTCCGGCATCCGCGACGGCTGGGGCAAGATCAACAAAGGCATGATTAAGATGTACAATGCAGAGGTCCTGGCCAAGTTCCCCGTTGTCCAACACTTCCGCTTCGGCTCGCTCTTTTCCTGGGACGAGGATCCCAACGCGTCAGTACCAACGACGAGCGTGCATATGGCGAACCAACCACAGGAAGCGGGAGGTGCGCAACAGCCCGCAACTATGCCGCCCACTACGGGTACTGCTGCTCCGTGGGCACAAGCAACGAGGATGCCGCCGCCCACCGGTCCCGGAATCCCGTACTCTAGGATCCCGCCTGGTCCGAGCACCGGGTCCTTGACTTCAAGACCACCCAAGGGTGACATGTCAGGGTCCGGATCAGCAGCTGCGCAGATGACATTGACAAAAGCACCATGGGCAAAGGATCCCTGATCGTTCGGTTGGGATCATGGTGAGAAGCGTGGTTTCACGGCGCTGCTTGCCGCTGTCGCCGCCAAGCATGGGAAAGCGTTTCGCATCATGGCCTACGATACACCCTGGTGGGCGGATTGGGGAGATCATTTGGGACCGAGCAGAGCGCACGATGAATCATTTGCAGAGCACGGGAGTTGGCCGGATAATACTATAGCCATTAGGCGGCATCCACGAATTATGTTGTTAGACTACCAAGAAGCATGAAAGTAGCAATAGCTCAGGGCAAAATTTAAGGAAAATAAAACAAAGAGGTTACGAGGCGAGGGGTATACGCTCAGAGCACACCGCGCCGCTTCTCTCCCCGGGTATCCTGCAAAGCAGCGCAACAAACACAATTAAACCTTGAAGGGAACAAGAGTCGACACTCCTGCGGCAGCCGCTGGCGCACAAATATTCTCAAGCATGTCTATCATGTCCGAGAGAGCTTGTCGAAAAGGCCGCGGCGTGCATGATGGCGTGCTTTGAACGTTACCGCTGAAATGGTAAACGGAAGCGCTCTCTAGGCGGTTGGAGCCGGAGCCGCGGCGGCGGGAGCAGCAGCAGGAACTTCAGCTTTCTGGACCTCCGTTGCCACAGGCGCGGCAGCAGGAGCCGCGGCTTTGGTGGTTGGTGCAGCTTCCACCGTGGCTGGCTTAGCTGAGGCTGGTGAGCCGTTAGTCTTATGTCGCACAAATCTACTACGTCTTTCGCTGATTTGATGATGGGGAGCTTCGCTTACATGGAGCAGCCGGGGCCACTGGAGCAGCCTCAGCCTTGGTCTCTGGCTTAGCTTCGACGGGTCCGGAAGCAGGCGTAGGCCCAGCTAATACATTGGGTCAGACAGTACCCAGGGCGATATATCGTCGGGCATCAAGCAGGGCTGCACATACCAGCGGGGGCGGGTTCCGCGGGCTTGGTCTCTGTCGGCTCAGCAGCAGGCGTAGCTGTAGCCGGGACCCCCTTTACGGGCTGGGTGACGTTCCCAGGCTTAGTGTCGTCGGGCTTCGTCTCGCCCTTCTTCTTGAAAGCGGCCTTGAGCTTGGCCTTGAGGTTGTCGAGAGCTCCGAGAGCTATAACAGCCACGTCAGCCCGCTGCCAGGTGAAGCCTTCGCCTCAAGAGTCTCCGGGCTGCCACGTACGAACGCCAGGCATATTGAAGGTTTGGGAAGCGCAGCGAGAAGCGACGCAGTATGTTCTGTAGTGAAATGGTCAGCTCTCTTTGTCGGCTGTTGGAGCTCGGGCGGGACTCCGTATCGAAGCCCTGTCGCGCGATAGAGAACAGAGGGCCTTTGCGCTGCTGCATGCGACATCTGGAGAGCGACAGCCGGAGGCACTCACCAGGAAGGTGTCAGAAGAGGCTGGAGATAGGACGTTTGCTGTCGACAAGCGGGCAATGCAAACTTTGGCGAAAAATGAACGTATAGGAGATATAGGAGGACAAGAAGGGAGAAGAGGGGAGAGGTCAGAAGGGCAGGGACTGAGAGGCAACTTGTACTCTATACCAGCCGCCAGCTGAGGCAAGCTCGCGTGGGTGCGTGACCGGTCGCAGGTTCCACTACCCTGGAGTCTGCCGTCGCGATAGCGCGTCTGACGTCGGCTTACAGCAGGCGGCTAGCGGGCCAGCCACTGCGCCAGATCACGCCAGCCGTTTTGGGCTGGACCAAGAGTTCTCGTGAACGGCCTCAGAGGCCTTTGGCAAGTGCTGGGGTCTGCTAAATTTGGCTGGAGCATGATGTGCGTCACGTCACGGAGCGTACAGGTACTCGTGGGGAGCAATTCAAGGGGCTAGGTGCCTACCATATGGCGCCATGAGCCCGTGATTCGCGGGTGGCCGCCAGAGACCAGCGGGAACGTTAGCCGTCAAAGCGCTTCGCTTTGCCAAACGTCTAGCCTAGGGCGTATGTATGTACGTGGAACTGGCATAGTTGAGCCGTGCCGCGCGTGTCGCACATCATCCGGGATAGCTTCACGAAGAATGGCACCCGGGTAAACGCCCCCTGTAATTCCTAGTGTAGCCACGGGTAGTCCGGTACGAGTAGCTACGCTGCAGCGACAGCCGAGATTCGAATCGCGTCCATGTCGCGACCGCTGACAGCCACGGCTACGCAACGAATGAATAATTAGAGAACAGAACAACCTCCCCCCACCCAAAAAAACAGGGAGACACATCCAGGCACGTCTAAATGACAAAAAGAGACGGAAAGTCCAAAAAAGAAAGAATGGGGCCAAACCGTGGATTGAACACGGGACCTCTTGCAGCTGAGCGGAGAAACCATCCCAAAGCAAGAATCATACCACTAGACCATTTGGCCGGTGGGGATTGAGATCCTATTGTTTACTATAGTGGTCATGCTGTGGGGAGCCCACTAGCGATTGTCAGGCGCATTTGTCGTCATGCGTTCGGGCCTCATCATTCAAATAGCAAAGTTGTCTCTTTCGCGTGCAATGATATTTTTGGGTGAATTATTCATGTCCTGTCCTGCAGCCAGATCAGCGCAGCCTGCTGACCATCGTCGCTGAGCTCGATGCTCTTCGTCTCTGGTCCCACATCAGCTATCTGGACTCTGCGGTGCGCCTCGTCTATCTTGTCCTCCATGTCCTCGTCCCATTTGCTGCGCTCTTTGAGCTCAACAACATCAATGCTACGTTTCATCAGCTCTGAAAGCTCCGAAGCTTGTGCTTCAAAGCTGTTGCCCGGCGGCTTTGCTCGCCTGGCCCTCCTAGTCTTGGTCGTGGGAGGCGGAGGCAGAGGCGGCTGTGAGTCGTAGAGGAGCAGTGTTTCGGGAATCTTCAGCGTTGATTTGCGCGGGGGAAAGATGAGGTGTGATTTCCGCGGTGCCTTCAGAGGCATGATTAGAGCATCGTCCTGGTTCACGAGTCTGTCGATGCTTGCAGCATCTTCCATTGACATGGAAAAGGACCGAGGCACCAGCAGGCCAGGACTGTGGAAGAAGAGACTCGGGCTTGCAAAGGGATCGAACAAGTTGGACGGGTCATCAAACAGCCCTGGCATCTCCTCCTGCAGTCTATGGAGGTGGGATCCCACGGCCGGCCGAGGTGGAGTGACCGCCTTTTTCGACTTGGTCGGCGACTTGTTGACGCGGTGATCTGGGAGGAACATGGTCCAGTTGTAGACGCCATTATAGGCAATGACACCTCTGACGCCAAACCTTGCGTGGGAATGTGCCTCAGTCAGGGCCAGCGACGTAGCCAGGCTAGCACCGAGATGCGATCCGAAGACATAGATATCACGTCGGCCATTCTTTGGGGGCGCCAAGTTCTCCAAGAGCCAGGCGAAAGCAAACGCCGTGTCATGAGTAGGAGTCGGCCAGCAAAGGGGGACGAGGGTGCCGTGTTGGCCGATGGCCTGTGAGGTTGGCGCCCATCGATAGTTGATGGTGGCCGCCGGCAAGTCTTGGAGAAAGGCAGGCAGCTTGTGCTCGGAGCCGTCAGGTGAGGGAAAAGGAGGCAGGTGAATCAACAGAGGCGACTCGGGTGAGTTCTCCGGATCATTGAAGAGGCTGCGCATCAGGTTAGCGGGAACAAGAAGCACGCAACGGTAGATAACTGAAGGCGCGGACGGACTCGATGGCAACATGACCGGCAGAGCCGCATCTCACGTCGACTCTTTGCCGACGGCGCGTGCTGAAGGCTCTCCGAGAACCCGACGACCAAGTGGCACGGAACGCCACGATCCATCTTCGCATGCTTTCCACGACAGGTGAGATGAGTAGACGGTCCAGTCGCCAATTTAATCGGCGCCGTTGCGCCGGCGCCTGTCGTTTTGCAACACCCGACTGACGTCGGTCCGGCGATCCGCAGGGCCCAAAGTTGGCTGTGGAGTGACGTGATGGAGACTTCGTAAACGCCCAAGCCCACGGAGAGGGAAGCCTTGTCGTGAGACTGCTCCTCCCGACCCCCCTCGAGAAAGCGAGCTTCACATCCCCTCTCTTGGGCCAAGTCCAAAGCGCGAATTCTCCGTGAGCTTTGTCGCGTCCTGAGCCACTCGCGACCAAATGTGTGTCAATGAGACCAGGCGCAGCCTGTGGTTGGGCGAGGTCAGTCGATGCTGGTCGAGATCTGTTGGTGGACGAGTTACGGACATGAGGTGGGGGGCCAGCCGCCAGATTTAGCAGCCTCAAGCGCCCTAGCGGCACTAATCTGGCGCTGAATCCTGCTGTTCCAAGGGTGCGCATCCACTGAGGCTTGACGGAAGACTGGGCCTTGCATCTCCGTGGCGGCCGCTAGGCGTCATTGGCGCTGTCCGGAATCGTTGGAATCCAGGCCACGAACCAACGTCCTGGAGGGTGGCATCAAGCGCAAGCTCACTGGGCCGGGTCGGCTGCCGGCCATTAAACTAATAAACTATGCCTCCGCCCGCCAGATCTTCGTTGCCACTCTTCCAAAAACCTTCTTCTGCTCCATCACCACTCTGCTACAGCTTTCAGTATCCGTGACCGTTGAACGCAGCGCCCTGTGATGCATCACCCATTGTCATTGCGAGCCTACTCCCAGGGCCCTTGTTGTCCCAGCCCGAGCTTCCGCCTCTCGAAGCCTCGCTCGACGCTTTGCCGCGTCCTACCGCGAAGTCCCTGCTCTTCTCTGTTCAGACCCCCCGGACATCGAATCTGAATACGTAAAGACTGCTGGAGGCTGCTGTCTCACACCATCGGACGACTATGGACGACGGCAGTCACGGAGATGCAATTGAAAGCCATGCCGGGGCCGCCGAAGAAGCATGCCAGCCCGAGTATTCTCCCGAGACCCGGTTTCAAAATGATGAAGAGGATTACCTCGACCCATCGTAAGCTTGCGGCTCACCCCCCTCCTGTGATCCCCGGCTAAGCTTGGTCGTGTTAGCCGTTGGTGGTTCGCCTCGTCTGCGTTCCCCTTGATTGCGGGCACGTTGGGCCCTGTGGCATCGGCGTTCAGTATCTGTGCTCTGGTGCGGAAGTGGCGACAACTGTATCCGCCCGGTTCAAATATCGACCTGGCTACCTTTGAGCCAGATCCTCCTTGGTAAGCGACTGCGACTTCGCGATGAGTCTTGGATGTGGACTTAAACGCAATCTCAGGCTGACCACCGTCAACGCCGTCCAACTGGGCGTGGCTACCGTCTCCAACATCTTTCTTCTCCTAAACATGACAAGGCGAGTTCGCTTCATCATTGCTCAACCCATCACCATTGCCGGCTGGTAAGATTGCCTTCCCTGCTCATTACGGACCGCGCAAGGATGGCCGTTAACATGAGTTCAGGTATATATCTGCCATTTGCCTCACGGCTCTCACTGCCACTGCGTCTGGCCCCTTGCTCGACGGACTACCTGAACCCGTCGACGAATACGTACTGTCACAAGCATTTTGGTACGCCGTGTGGGCTGCCATTCTCTACTTTGTCGTTGCCTCTCTTATGCTGGTCACCTTCTGGGGGGCCCTAGTCGGGCATTATCCAAGAGACTTCGACCTGGTGCCCAGCCAAAGAACTCTAATGCTTCAGACCATCATGTTCTTGATGTACCTCCTCCTTGGGGCGCTCGTTTTCTCCAATATTGAGGGGTGGGACTACCTTGACGCCGTCTACTGGGCCGACGTGACCCTCTTTACCGTCGGGTTCGGGGACTTCTCCCCAAACACTCACCTTGGACGCTCGTTGACGATCCCCTATGCCCTCGTTGGTATCATCAGCCTCGGTTTGGTCATCAGCTCCATCCGAAGTATGATCCTCGAGCGTGGGCGGCGCCGTCTCGAGGCCCGACTTGAGGAGAAGAACCGTCGCAGGATGATAAGGGCCATGAGTCGAAAAGGCAAAGACCATATCCTGACTCCACTGCAACGAGAATACACCAATAGTACCACGGAGAGCGAGGTGCCGCCTGGCGAGCTGGAGCGGCGACGGTCCGAGTTTGAGCTTATGCGCAAAATCCAGGAGAGATCAGCGTATCGAAGACGATGGATGGCAATGGGCATTTCCACGGGCACCTGGCTGCTCCTGTGGTTTGTCGGCGCCTTCATCTTCGAGAAATGCGAGCATCAATATCAGAACTGGACCTATTTCGAAGCCATTTACTTCTGCTTTGTGTCCCTGCTGACGATTGGCTATGGCGCCCCGGCCCCTATTTCCAACGCCGGCAAGTCATTCTTTGTCTTCTGGTCGCTCCTGGCTCTGCCCACCATGACGGTTCTCATCTCCAACGCCGGAGACACTGTCGTCAAGTTTGTACGAGACGCAACAATTACTCTCGGCAACATTACGATCCTGCCTGGTGAAGAGGGTTTCATGCATAATATCAAGCACGTTGCTCGTCAGCTCACCTTCGGCAAAGCATTCCGGCACAAAGACGAAGTTATCGAGGACGTCGAGCGAAATGATCAGCCGAGCCAAAAGTCTACGCCGAGCACCTCCAAAGGTAAAGAGGACGGAAGCATCTCAAACGGCTTAAGCCGCTCCTACCTATCCGGCTCCAAGGAGCAAGCATCTCAATCTGGACGCAGCCTCCTCTTCTCCAACACGACAGGGCACGTCTCCCTCGCCGATGTCCGCGACAAACTCGATGATCTCCCCACCGGCCATGACTACCACCTTCTCCTCATACGCGAGATGCAGGTTGTCAGCAAGCACCTCAACGACGCTGAGCCTCGGCGTTACTCGTTCGAGGAGTGGGCGTGGTATCTCGGTCTCATCGGTGAGGACGAGCGCGATCCCAATACGCACGGCAAGGAGAGGGGCCACAAGCACAAGCGTAAGCGTAAGCACAGGCACAGGCCTGGCCACAGAAAGGGGCGTCGTTCGCATGACCGTTCGCACCACCGGGAGCACGGGGAGACCGGGACGGACACGGAGGCAGAGGGAGAGCATGACGCTGAGGAACAGCGCGAGGTTGGCGACGCGAAGAAGCAGGTGAAATGGTCCTGGGTCGGCCAACGGAGTCCCCTCATGGGTGGACAGGAGGAAAGCCGGTGGATACTGGAGCGATTGATGGACAGGCTGAAGGAGTCGCTCTGGGAGGCTAAGAGAGACGCCGAGGGCTCTGTGCTCGAAACCGATTGACCGCTTCACGTCTCTCTTCTCTGCTTGATCCTACGCTAGCACTTTCGTCTCAGCTGCGGGATCCTTTCTGTACCCCTATATATGTACTAATATCGACTGTATGACTCGTGTTGGCTGGATTTGGGATGCAAAGGAGATGCAAGTGGGCATATTCACGGCCGGAATTACTGCATGCACGGCGTTACAATGTACTACTCTCTGGCGGCAATCAAAGTGGTGAAATCTAATTCCTCCCTCGCGCTTTCATGCTAGACATGTTGTACAGTAAGCATACAATATGCTACAAAGCTTCACTGTTCCCACACTGCTCGTACAAATAATGTAACAATGCGCAAAGGGTAGAAGAAGATCAACGCTCGAGTCACCCCTGCGCGTAAGTGCAGACATGGCATCACCTGGGATTGCTCCCGTCATTTCTAGGCCACCATCTTTAGTTCCCACTTCCCAGCAGGAGTCTCCTGTTGCGTTTAATAACCGCATTGAGACCCTTCTCGAGTTTCTCCGTTTCCTTGCGAGCCGTCGCCAGGGCCATTTCCGCGTCGTCGACACTCATCAGGGGCATGCCCCCAACTCCGCTGGTGCCGGGCATCTTGCCCGCCTCGTCGCTTTGGGCTACACCCGACGCCGCAAAATCCTGCATGGCACGAGCTCCGTCCGGTGCGCTGTAGATGCCCACGCCAGCAGCTGCATCAGGTCCATAAAAGTACGGCGCTAGAGAGTTGAGACTCGCCGCTGCCGAGTCCCGAGCTGGAGAAGCGCCCTTGGGAAATCCCGTATTGCTTGCCCCGAGATTCAGACGAGGCAGAACGTACTGGTTGATGTAGCTCAGCGCGTCCTCGCGCTGCAGTTTGCCGATGGGGTCTTGCGGCTGTGGCCGCGAGCTGGCGGGAAAGATGTTGGGGCGGCCATTGGGCACAGCCCTACCCTTGATGAGTGAAAAAGCACCGCTACCAGGCTGATGCCGGGGGGCGATGAACGAGCCGGGATTCTCTGCTGTAGCAGCAATGGCAGCTTGAAGTTCGAGAAAGGTTTCTTCCTCCTCAGGAGTCAACCCACGGATGCAGTCCCCATTAGGTGTGATCAACATGCGGCTGCCGTCCACGTGAAATTGCTTCCGGACCGGCTTTCCAGCTCGCAGTGCAGCGAGGTCGTCGTCGTGGATCTCCCCACACTTGCACGCACAATCCTTGCAGTATCCTGTTTTGTTGTTCTGAGCATGGTTGTTCCCGTGGTCTTGCCGAGACGAGCTATTCGCAACGGGTTTGAGCATTAGCAGCTTTTCAACAGCCGCCGTCCAAAGGGAATTCCGAATCTCCGCAAAGACGGACACTGGTCCTGGCTGTGGCCTTTCAGGCTCAGCAGCCTGAGCTAATGGTGTGGGCTCAGGTGGTGGAGGGGGCGTTTGGGATGGAGCTGCCACTGGCTTCTCCTTCTCCTTTTCTTTACCCTTGCCCTTTGCAGACTTTTTTGCTGGCATAGTTTTTGCCCTCAGATCCGCTTCCTCCGAAGCTCTGCTTTTGCCGCCCTCCTGCTCCGCAGACGCAGAAGCGGATTCCTCGTCCTTGACAGGTACCTCAAGAGGAGTGTCGGTGCGGGTCTTGACGATCGGGGTATTGACAGGCTTCTCCTTCTTCTGCTTCTTTTTCCGCCCAAGAACGGGCGCATGCTCCTCAGCCTCTGATTTAGCAGCTTCTGCTATTATCTTCGTCTCCTGCCTCGTGGCATCCTTCCGTTGCTTACGCTGTTGGCTCTTCGTCGTAGATCGAACGGCAGCGGAGCCAATCCGACTCGGCGGCGGTGAGCCTGCTCGAGAGGCGGATACGGAGGCGGACAACACTGAGGCAGTATCGCTGATTATCTCGCTACCTGGGGTGTCCGGGCGGAAGAGGCCCGACACGGCCTTGGACGCAACGGACTGGACCGGAGACGCCAAGGCAGCTGTCTCCGTTTTGGTAATGGGCATCACCCTGAGTGTTTTGGGCGCTGCACGAGAGGCAGGCGAGGCAGTCCTTGCGGCTGAAGGCATCGGAAGTGGGGGGGAAACAGCCGAAGATTCAGCCGGTCCTATGGACTGGATTGGATTTTCTGTTCCAGAACCACTAACCTTCATAGGTTCAGCAGTTCTAGGGCCTTGTTTCTTGTGGCCAGTCTCGACCGGCTGCGTGGGCGCTGCTGTCGGGCTGCTGATTGGCTTTTCGAATACCTTTTCAGGTACTTTGTCGATAGACCTTTTAGGCGCAGGAGTGCCCTTGGGTGTGGGAACGGATGGAATCGCTGGCGATCCTGTCTGCTGCTTTCTCGTCTTTGGCGCGTCCAGAGCCGGAAAGTCCTCATCTTGCAAGGCGGTGGCCGTCCGACGCTGATCGAGGTGAGACTGAGACGAGATGGCCGTTGCCAATCCGCTGTCGACGGCGAGGGACTTGATATTCTTTCTCGCCTCCGGCCCAGAGGCGACCTTTCGCGGCGTCTGGTCCGGCGTGACAGTACCGCGGTCGAGGCCCGGCGGCGGAATCTTCGGTACTGCTGGAACGATGTTTGCGAGACGGGACCGGCCTGGTGCCGGCGAGGGCTTGGAAGGAGTCTCTGGGTCTCGAGGAGGCGCGGCAAAACCAGGCGGCGCGGACGGGCCTGTACCTATGGCAGAATAAAGTTCCGGTTGCGCGAAGACATCTCGAGGCTCGTCCGAGACTAGCGCATCAACTGAGTTAGTCGCTTCGTCGAGCGAGGGTAGTTCATCGTCTGAATCTGAGGTTAGCCAAATGCCGAGCAATTGAGAAACGAGAAGAGCAACACAAACGACAAACGTCAGAAGCTACGTATGACACAACCGCCACTAAAGTACAGGAGAGTCGAAAAGTCATGCTACGGCTTCCATCATCGTCCTCCACGGGGGACAACGAAGGGAAAGGCAATTTTGGAGAGAATAGAGGGCATGGTGTCTTAATTCTGACCAGAGATGCCGCCCAACCTGGGGGCGCATCGGTGCGATCTGTTAACGTACATGTGGGGTTTGTGGAAGACGATGATGGCTTGCCTGACTTGACTCCTCGACCGTTCCAAGCCGCGAGGTCGCGGAGGAAATGCCAAGATGAGGAAAAAAGAGAAACGGGGAGTATGAAAGATGAAAACACTTCGAAATGCTGTCGCCTCTGTGCAAATTCGATTCCCTGAAAGATCAACTTGGCGCCTGGTGCGAAATCTGCCGTCCCGCTCCGTGGACGGTGTTTGCCCAACAACCTGCTGAATCAAATGCAATCTCATGCTCCGTGGAGCAGATGCGGCCCTTTATCGGCCTTGTTTCCGAATTGTCCATGAAAAACGCCACCCCAACATTACATCAAGAAAAGAAATGGCATGCGCAACATTAGGTTCTTGGAAAACGGACGTGGCTCCCTCCGCAAGCTACCACCGTGCAAAATTGTTGTTGTTGTTGTACATCATGTTAGGATTGTACCCACCTTGACTCTGACCACCAAACAGTCCCTGGCCGACTCCGGCGTTGCTCTGTGACTGATGCTGCATTCTCGCCTGCAGGATACTCGGGTCCGCAAGATCAACTAAGCCACTCCCCCCAGAGGAGGAAGTGTTAGCATGTCTGTGCTTCTTCCCCTTCTTCTTCTGCTTCGAACCAAAGTCTTGGAATGCCCCGGAATGGTTACCGTAGAGCGACGCCAGGAGGCCGGAAGCAGGAGCTGGGGTGGAGGTAGAGGGTGGTGGGTACTGGTTTGAGAAAGAAGAAATCATGTACTCACGCTTTCCTGCGTCCAGCGGCTGGTTGCCGCCTCCTCGATTCCGCCCAATGAAGCCCTGGAGCAAATCGTTCGTGTCTTTGGGAGCAGCTCCGAATCCCGAGCCACCAAAGGACTGGCCGCCAAACATGCTCGGGGGGGTGCCCGTCGACTTGAGGCCCGGAGGTGGGCCAGGCACAGGGGAGCCGTAGAACTGGTTGCCTCCCTGAGTCTGGAAGGAGTTTGGCATCATAGAAGACTGTTGAGCCATGATTCTTGGGTTTGCTGCCAGCTTGACGTTGGTCGCCGAATTCGGGTTGTCGTTAGCAAAGCTGAAGCGTGACGACTGACGATTGTGGCCTTGGGTCTGGAACATATTGGGAGAAGGGTTGGCTATCCCCGGTGGCATCGGCTCGCCAAATGGCGCCTGAGATCTCAACGAAGCCATCTCCATAGGCGTTATGGCTCGTGCCATGGGATTGGCAGGGCCTGGAGTGTAGCTAGAGCCGCGAAGCGCACTGCCGAAGAGGCCATCAGTGCTACGTCTCTGGATTGGCGGCTGAGCGCCACCCTGTCGTTGGTCAAAGCCGTGGTTATCGACACTCGTTTCCCGCTCCTCAGGCTCCCCACCAAGGGCGAGGCTGCCGCCGGCCATCTCAGCTTCTCCGTCAGATGAGATATGAGTCTCTCCTTGATCCTCAGGATCTCGAACCCGCAGTTTTTCAGCTTCTCGCATAGCTCTCCGCTTCGCGCCACCTCGAACATCGAACAGAGGTGGCAACGAATTAGCCAGTTCGTAGTCCACCTTCGGCATCATAAGCCTGCCCATGGCGTTCAACAATTCTGTCAGATAGGGATCGTAAGAAGGCGAGCGACGCTCGTCAGCCGTGGCACTCTCTGACTGTTTTCTTTTCGCGCTGGCTTGCGTAGGAGCCGATGCCTCGGTGTCTTCTACAGCTTCCTGAACAGCCTCTGCAGTGACCGGCAACGATGTTGAGATAGCGGGGCTTGAAGCTGCACCGCTAGTAGCATGGCTGCCTCTGCGACTTCGCTGCGGATTCCTGGCCCAGTTCGCCGACGAAGGCAATGCCGAGGTATCCACCCCGTTCTCGGACTCCTCCTTGCTCAAGGAGCGAACCATCGGTTGTGGTGCCGGTGGTGGAGTAGGCTGGGAAACTTGCTGCCGCGAGACAGAACGAGACGAAGTACCACCTCCCCCGCCAGGAAGCGGTCTCTGCGTATGAATGCTGTTCATCGATGACAGGTCTTGGCGGGTGTAACTGTCCTCTTCCTCGCCTTGCTCGTGCAAGAACATGCAGCCAGGGTTGGTGCACTTTTCGTTCTTCAACCAGGCGGAGCAATACTTGGTTGTGCCGTGCTGGGCCTTCAAGACTCGGTCGGCGTTCTGAGATCCATGCACGGCTTGGATGCACCGTGTCGCTTCCTCTGGCTTCTCGAACGTCACATAGATGCCGAGCGAGTGGTGCTGACCGTCTGAGCTTTTTCGGTTACTGATCGAGATCTTTTGAATGTTGCCGTACTGGCCAAAAAACTCGGGTTTTCGAAGGGTCTTGAGCAGTTCGTCTTCTCGAACAGTGGGTGCGAGGCCGGTGATGTACACGAGGTTCTTCTGGACGACGCGTACTCCAACAAGACTCTTGCGAGTTTCTTTTTCTGTCTCGCGTTTTTGAGCTTCTTTTTGCCGTTGCTCCTGTGCTCGCTTCCTCTGGCTCCGCTGGATATTGGCATTGAACTGGGCAACTCTGCGCATTTGTTAGCGTTGTGTCACTTCGCACCGAGAAAGAATGCTGACATACTCTTCTTGAGTCACGACCTTCCACTTTGTTGGCTTTTCGTCGTAAGGTCGTCGACATGCCGGGCACAGGCCGTTCATATTCGTCTTGATGTTGTTCCAGCAAAACTGACAGACCTGCAAGGGGGAAAAAGTTAACCGCGTCGTGTTCGGCCAAGGGAATCAAGCAAGGTCGGCGGCTTCCACGTACCTGGTAGCCGCAAGGGCATGGCCGAAAACTACGGTCATACACATCGAACTCTTCGATACATAGAGGGCTTTTGCTGCTGTCAGTACAAATGACCATCGGTGCCCGACCGACACGGCCAGGAGGGGCGTGGTGGCGCGTGCGACTGGGGGATGAAGGCAAACAGGACTCACCAGCAGTCTTCCTCCTCGTCGAGGAAAGAGTCTTGCGACGCCATACTGTCGGCGCTGTGTTGCGGGGGAGAAATTAAGGAGGATGATGAGAGGTGTGAGGTCGGGAGGTTGAAAGGACAGGAGAGATAATGTGTACGTCGAGAGGGTCGAAGGATGCTGATTGAATGCTCCAAGGTTTGGAAGAGAAAGTCCCAGCTGCTTAGTCTCCATTAGGCTAGGCAGCCCAACTCGATTCACGTGACCATCGGCTTGAAGTGCGCGCTAAGTCGCTACCTGATCCTTACTAAAAAGTCGAAGCCAATTGGAGGTCTTTTGCTACTACCGGCGAATCCACGGATATTTACCGCAAGGGCTCCGTGAACGTAGAGCACCAAGCAGGAGCCCATCACCAACAAACACCAAGACTAAGGTGTCGACCCCATACAATCGTCAATTGGCCACCTTCAGGCGCGAAATCGGCCATGGCGACCAAGCTCTCACGCAGCCGGACGCTCGTCTCAGCTCTGCGGCCCGCGAGGCCGTCGGTGCCAGGCCGCGGCGAGTATGCTGTCCGCGCCCTTTCCGTCTCGGCTCCCCAATTTGTCGCAATGCCCAAGGAGTCGGCGAACATGCGAAAGGCCCCCCGTGACCATATCGGGACGCTGAAGGCGCCTATCGTTAACCCTGCCGACAAGTACCAGAGCATGGCCGACAACCTTCACCGCTACGGAGCCTGGCTGATGGGCTGCATGCCCAAGTACATCCAGCAGTTCTCGGTATGGAAGGACGAGCTCACCATCTACATCTCGCCGTCTGGTGTCATCCCCGTCTTCACATTCTTGAAGCGTACGTATTGAAACGTCTTAGAGTCTCGGACCATGGACCTGACTTAGCCTCACAGAAAACACCGCCGCTGAATTCACCCAGCTCAGCGCCATGACTGCCGCCGACTACCCGACCCGCGAGAAGCGCTTCGAGGTTGTCTACAACCTCCTGTCCGTCCGTCACAATTCTCGCATCCGCGTCAAGACATACGCCGATGAGGCATCCCCCGTGCCGAGCGTCACCAGCCTGTATGACGGCGCAAACTGGTACGAGCGTGAGGTCTACGACCTGTTCGGTGTCTTCTTCGCCGGCCACCCCGACTTGCGACGCCTCATGACGGACTACGGTTTCGAGGGCCACCCGCTGCGTAAGGACTTCCCGTTGACCGGATACACCGAGATTCGCTACGACGAGGAGAAGAAGCGCATTGTCACGGAACCGCTGGAGCTTACCCAGGCGTTCCGTAACTTTGAGGGTGGATCCAGTGCCTGGGAACAAATTGGACCTGGTGACGACCGCAAGCCTGAATCCTTCAAGCTTCCCACGCCCAAGCCCGAGGAAAAGAAGGAGGAGCCCAAGAAGTAGATGGGTAGATTGTATTGTACATGAAGTTTAACTAAGTTCCAACAAGGCAATGCGCCGTAACTCCTACGCTTGGCTGGTCGTACTCTACCACCTTGATCTTGCTCATGCGTAGGCCTTGACCAGCTTACCCTTTCTTCGCACTGCCGAATTTGCCAAGGAGTGACGCCGCGTAGAGCATCACAAAAAAGGGACTCGGGCCTTATCCAAGAGCAGCTTAAGAGACAAGTACTTCAGCGCTGTGGGGGCCAGTCTTATTTGTCCATTGGATGTTCTCTTACTTCTGCCTTCGCCACCCCAATATTGCACTGTGCTGTCGTCCGAGAGCAGCACGTTCTCCCGACACAAGTACACGATTCCATACTCCAGGCATGCTGCGCCGTGAGCTACCCAGAGAAAGAAGTCACCCAGACTCGGTACATCTCGAGCTCAGTCAGCCATTGAAGCACGCTCCCGCATGTGCATATGCATATTGAAAATGGACCAGAGGACAGTATGACTTTTATGTATACTCAACCTTGGCGTTGGTTGTCCGCACCCAAAGTGGTACTTGATGATGGCCTCTGCAAATCAGAGACTGTATGCCTTGCAATCGCGCCTACTTCCTTAAACTCCCGCCATATGCTAGATCTCTCGACACCGTTGCACAACAGACAGCCGCCGTGCTTTCCCAATTTTCCCAAAATCGTGGAGGTGGCGATATGAGTGGTGGTAAATAATGTGACTAAATGTTGTTGCGACCTCCCAGTGGGCTTCACCACATGTCGTTTCGGTCGTGCCGCCGATGGTCATCTCCGCTGTCATGGTATTGAAAGTACTCCTTCGCATCTTGGCCATAGCCTTCCATGTTGTCATAGTCATAGCCCTCATCGTCGTTATGGTTGTTGCTGTTGTCGTCGTCTCTATGCTCATCCTCATAGATCTGAGCATCGTCGACGTACTCAACCTGGCCATCGGTTCCGGAATCGGCATATTGAACAGCAGCCTTAGCAGCAAAATTAGTTGTCTGTCTCGACAAGGCCTCTGGGGATACTCACTCTATGATAGTCAAAGTTATATTGGTCGAGACTGTGTTCGGCATCCTCATCGCCCTGGTTCTGCTGCTGTGCCCGGTATTCCTGTTCCTGCTGCTTGCGGCGGGCCTCGTCCTCGAGCCGCTTTTGCTGCGGCGAAGTTGGCACGTTCATCTGCGGGTGCATCGCCTGAACTATAGCAAGGTAGCTGTACATGAAGTTGCTGAGCAAGACTTGGCTAAGCAGGGATCGACGCGGATTGGCCAGCTTTATGTGAGCCATCCGATAAATCGCCCTCTCTTCCAAGAGTGGAAACCGGGTCCAATTATAATCCACGTCCGGCTGCATTGGCTTGTAAGGAGGATCCTCCGGGACTTGCAAGTGTTGGTTCTTCTTGTTCATCTTCTCTTTTTCCTCTTTCTTCTTGCTTCCCCCAAATATTGACGAGAAGATGCTGCCGTCCTTGTCCTTCTTGGAGTCGCTTTTACGGTGGCTTTCCTTCTTGCGCTCTTCCATGAGCTTGTTGTCGGCATGATCCCGGTCCAAGACGAGGCTGTCACGACCCTTGGTGGCGTTTTTATCGATCGATGTCTGTATCACATCCAGCCTAACGTTGTCCTGTGCCCTTTCCGCGAGAGCCTTGGTTTTAGACTTTTTGCTCTCCTCCTTCTTCTTATCTCTGTCGTCGGTGACTCCCTTGAACCATTTCCACGCGCTGCCTGACCTACTGGAGGAAGAGTCCTCGTCTCGGTCTTTCTTTGACTTCTTTTCTGTCTTCTTCTCGACTTGGCTTAGTGTAGGAATGAATGTGAGATTGTCGGTGCGGGAGGCATCCCCACCAGATAGGGAGGATGGCAGAGTGTCGTTCGTCGTCTGTGTTTGCCCGGGAGGTGGCGACTTTGAAGTGTATTGAGGTTGCGCCGGCTGTTTCACGATGTTGTTGTTGGCCGAGCGCATACTCGAGCGAGGAAGAGGCTCTTCCACAACAACCTCAGGCTGATGGTCTTGAGGCGGCCCTGTACTTTGTGACGAGGACCTTTGCGGAAATGAGACGGGGTATTGATTATCCAGCCTTTCCGCAGTTTCCTGCGGCAGGTTTGACTCCATGTGCGTCGGGCTTGCCGAGGCCGACGATGTCCGAACAGGTAGCTGGTCTTGGTGGATGTGAGGAGGAGGCGTCGTGCGTGTCTCAACAGAGTCCTCTGATGCGCCGTCGGTACCAGCTACCAAATCTTGAGAGAAGTTATTCTGTCTGCGGACGGACCGTTTTGGTCGCGAGTAATTTTCAGCAACCGGCTCGGACTGCACCTTCGCGAGCGAGTGTCCTTTAGGTGCTTCCATAGCAGGGAGCCTTCCAGCCCCGGAATCTTCATTGTCTTGTTGGTTCCGGTGTGCTAGGCGCCTAGAGAGCGAACCTCTATCACCAGAGCGCAGGCTCCCCCCTTTGCGGTACGTGGTGCGGGTGGACCTGCGCAGACCTACTCCAGGAGCCATTGGGAGGATGGGCATGTCGTCGCCGCTGCCTTCCATCCCGCTGGAGCCCTCGTGCGACTCTTGGGCAAGCCTTCGGACAGCCCTGGATGGATCTTTAACAAGTTCTTCAAGGCTCAGCTCCGGACTCAGCTGGTTTCCGCCAGACGACCGTTGCCTCTTGAGCCTCTCGGCGCCATCGACATAGCCGACAGCCCCTCGTCCGCCAGAGTTGTCGATTTGGCGAGAGAGCATAGATTTCTGCCTCCGCAAAGATGAGCTTGAGCCACTGCGGCCCAGGTCACCTTCAGCAGATATGAATGAGTCTCCGGATCTTCGCTTGATGGATTGCACGCGTTTCTCCAAAAAAGACTTGAACTCGGTCGGTGCAAGCTCCGGGTGGACCCGAGCCGGTACCCAGAGCAGCCTCGACGGATCATTCTCGTCATCATCTCCGCTTGGGGCAATCATGGGCATGGCGGACAGGGACATGGGAGGCATGTCGGGATCGATGCTGTTTCCAACGTCCATAGACAGCCTCCTCAAGGCTTGCAAGTTGCTCAGTTCCTGAGCAATGTCGCTTGGGTTGTCAATGTTGGTCAAGGGAAACTGCGAGCCTACAGAGTCTGCCTGGACATCTCGTAGGGACAACGTTGGAGAAAGGGGCGGCTTAGAACCTGCCTCAAATGAGCTGTTCCGCTGTGATGAGGGCGGAATAGGGACAGTTTGGGTCTTCCTCAAGCTGGGATGCTCGCTGTTGGGCGTCGTTGAATTGGGCGGCTGTTCGGAGACTGATCGCGTGAGGTGTCGTCGGGGATCGTTGCCTTGCTGGTGAGGGTGAAGCTGCTCTGATGGCTCCGGCTGCGATGGCCGCTGTATCTGCTCATGGTAGAAAGATCCGTCGATGAAGCTCAAGGGTCGTCCTCCGTCCGAACCCGAGTCATCCTCCTCCCCGTATAAGGTTCCGATCGCTTCGGTCACATGGTGGCTAGGGTCTGAGATGGAGAGCTGGCTGGTGTGGCCGCGTCGACTGGGAAAGCTGCCAGCAACTTCGTCGCGGGGCCGAGATGAGGTCTATCCACCGTCATCCGTTAGCTACGAGCTCGCAGAGCATAAATCTTGGATGTTGAGCGTCCAACTTGGCTCAAGGCCTCTGGAAGCCCAGCGGGCCGAGGCTTGGCTGACAAGCTGGGCGCGTATCACCCTTCCAGGGTCGGGATGTCCGTCCCCCATCAATCTGCTGTGAAAGTGGAATGTAACGCACCATCATCGAGGGCATAGTACAGGCGCAACAGAAGCCGCGAGTCCAAGAATTGGCTGTCTTGGGTTTCTCCTTGGGCCGGCAACCCGAACTTAGCAAGCTCACAGCCCTACCATGGACAGGCGGGCACCGCGACGGCGTGGGCGCGACAGGACAGATGTAAACTCGTCAATAATAGGAGACAAAGCATATAGCTCCTGCGTCGGGGGTCGTTGGTTTGAGAGGGGGTTATCGTCGCATGAGGCAGGCGAGGTATACGACAAGAAAGTCGCTCTCGGCGGCGACGTAACGCCGTACGCGTGTGCCTGAAGACGAGGCTTCTAACGAGTTTCTCGGGCGTTCCGTTGCGATCCGAGGGTCGATGTCGTCGCTGTCGTCCTCGGCGTCTTTCGGACTGCGGTAATCAGGGACGTGCCGCTTGTCTTTCTGCTACTCGTACTAGTGAAGGCCCCAGCCGGTCAGTCGTCCACCTAATCAACTGGCCGTGAGCTGAGCCCAGTCGCTGGCGAGTCACGTGGCCCCGCAGAATGCTCGGCGCAGCGCGAGCCAGGGCCTGTCATTCGCTGTGTGTACTCGTAAGGTACTCCGTACTCTCGGACGGCATGCTACTGCCCCTTGACGTAGCGTCCGTGGAGTCGCTCCGAAGGAGAACAACATCAACAATATCAACGTCTCGACTGTCCTTGCGGATAGACAGCTGGCAAGGTGCACAGAGGAGTTGGGTGGAATGCGAATCTGATGCACTGGCGTTTTGGGAGCTGCAAGACCGATGTAGGCTCGATTCTCCCGGCAATCTGGCAGCACCTTGCTCGCGAGGCGCGCACGAAGTAATTACCCGTACCATAGGTCGCCACTTTGCGTTGCGTTGTACTCGTACTTGCAGGGTCCGGGCGGGCAGGGGCTCAGGAACCAACAACTTTGTTCGTATTGCTCTTCTACAAACGAGGAACACAAGTGCCCGCGAGTTTAAGTTTGCACTTGCCTTCGCGCTGAAACCAGCTATTACTATGCCCCTCCTCAGCTCGCTCCTGCTGGGCCATAGCCTTTGCATGTTGTGCCTGGCGGTGCGATCATGCAAGATGTGGCGCCTGGAGTGTCCGTCGAGAGATTCGTTCACCTCTGTCCATGTAGTTGACCTTGACAGGTGATTTGCTTTAGAAAACTGCAGACCTTCCAAGGGACGCTGTAGTTGCGAGATCATGACTGGCATCATCCAGCCAAAGACATTTCCCGAATCTTGCACTAATATTTCTTTCTTCGAAGTTGGTAGTGAAGCTGCAGTACTGCTTGCAACACAGCATGCAGTTGCCAGTGATATGATAGCAGATTTGCTCATGCTAGATGCCTCCAGGGTAGTCGGCAGATGCGGCGGCCCCATCAAGGCACCTCACCTTCGCACGAGCGCAGGGCAGTGGGTTACACGCAGGGATGGCGTCACGAGCTTGGCACTTCGCGAGTGCGAGCAACATGCGCCTGGCAGGCGCAATCCAACTCACTGTGTGATGTATCTTCAAGTCCTCACGCGATACCCGCCGTCACGCCCTCTGGCATGGTATGGCAAGTCGCTGATTTATGGCCGCAAGAAGCTACGGAGCACACGACTTATAGAGCAGCCAGAGAGGATTGCATCACATCAGTCGCTAAGTTTCTCCGGAATTAGCGGGCATTGGGGGTCGCTGCTGGAGCTAGACCCGAATAGGCTGAGACGATCCCCCTCCCGAATTTGAGGCTGGCTGGGCCGCCAGCTGCGAGTGCCTGACAAACTGAGCCGACTGGAGTGAGCCCCCCGTAAGTTACTCGCTGCGCGCAGGTGGTCCGTACCTCCAGAAAATTATCTCCAGCCAGCCTTGCCTTTGCAGCAGCCAAGACCACACCCCAAACCTCCGCGGTCATCCATCATCCTCACGCCGCCATCCGCTTGATACCCGTCCCATCTTTCTCTGGGCCTCCCTTTCATTACCTCTCTCTATCCGCGATCGCCAACACTCCTTAGGGTGACGACTGCTTCCCCAGGCCCCCTCGAGCGCGTTTGATTCACTGATAGAATGGCTGCTGTGAGTTACTCTCATCACTCCTGCCCCGTGTCACCACAACACCGTGCTTTGGGCAGCTGCCAGGAGTCGCCTCTGCCTGCTTGCCTTCTTGTTGACGGGGATTCGCTTTTCCTCCCTCACGGCTCGCAAACGCAGACGCAGAAGCGTGCTTCCAGCGCCTTGTGCCCCTCAATCTTGCCATCTCCTTTCCCAGCCCGTGGCCTTTCTCCCAGCTCGCGCTAGCTGCTGTTCACATTTTCCAGCACCCTCACCATGGCATCATCCTTCGGCTTGAGCCACCTCGCTGCGCCTTGGATGAGGTTCCAGCGAACACGCAATGTGACTAACGCCTCGCAGCCGCGACAGTACAACAATTCGGGCTATCTCCAGAACGGTGCTGCTGGCCTTGCTCAGCCCGGCGCAGCGCCTCTCCTGCCTAACCAAGGCCGTGTTATCCAGACCGGCCCAATCAGAGTTCTTTGCATCGCAGACGTTCGAGGTTGGTGACGCGCAGCATTAAGATGCAAAGGATTCGTCGCTGACAGTGAGCAAAAGGAAATCTTCGATCGCTCAACGAACTCGCGAAGCAGGCACGAGCCGACCACATCATCCACACCGGCGACTTTGGCTTCTACGATGACACCTCGCTGGACCGAATCGTAGAGAAGACTCTCAAACATGTCGCCCAATACTCGCCCCTCATTTCCGAGCCCGTCAAGAAGGCTATCCAACAAGGAGGCAATGCCCCGGTTAAGAACCGATTCTCTCCTAGCGATCTGCCCCTGTCGGAGCTGCCGCTCCTACTCAGCGGAGAACTGAAGCTGGATGTGCCTGTCTACACCGTTTGGGGTGCTTGCGAGGACGTTCGTGTGCTGGAGAAGTTCAGATCGGCCGAGTACAAGGTGCCCAACCTCCACATCATCGATGAAGCTCGCTCGATGCTGCTCGAGCTTGGTGGTGTGAAGCTCAGACTGCTTGGGCTTGGCGGCGCCGTAGTCATGCACAAACTGTTTGACAATGGCGAAGGCCGAACTACGATTGCTGGAGGGCAAGGCACCATGTGGACCACCCTGCTGCAGATGGGAGAACTTGTCGATACAGCCTACCGAGTGTACGATCCCACCGAGACCCGAGTCTTCATCAGTCATGCGTCTCCCGCTCGAGAGGGAATCCTGAACCAGCTTTCTGTCACGCTCAAGTCCGACTTCTCCATCTCTGCTGGCCTCCACTTCCGGTATGGAAGCTCCTACAACGAGTTCAGTGTGAACCCTACCCTGGACCATTATCGTGGAAAGCTCGCCGCCTCCAAGGCGTCCTTCAACGACGTTTGGGAGACAGTCAAGGGTGAAGTTGAGCCTGCTATTCAGCAAAACGAGGCGCAGCAAAGTCTCCTCAAGAATGCCCTGCAGATCGTGGAGAAGATGCCCACCACGGCCGCTGGCGGAAACCCCTTTGGCGGACCTGCTGCCGGCCAGGCCGCCCTTGGCCAGGTGGATGAGAGCGCCTTCAAGAGCATGTGGAATTTCAACCTTGCTGATGCCGCCTTTGGCTATCTGGTGTTGGATATTCAAGACGGCCGCATCGGCACCGAGATGCGCGCACAGGGGTTCAACTTCTCGCACCGAGGAGCGAAGCAACAGCCCGGTGCGGCTGCTGTTCCCCCTGCGACGTCTACCAGCGGCCTTCCTACTCCTGCACCGACGTCGTCCCAGTCGGTCGCACCCCCGCCGGCCAGTCGACAAGCGTCTTCGTCCCAGCCCCCTAAGCCAGTGGTTGTTACGCCTGGATCTGGCGCGACAAAGCCGGCCACCCCACAGCCCGGCCAAGGCTCCAACAACGCTGGCACCGCCAGCAAAGAGCCCGAAAAGACTCCCGCTCCGGCAAATGGCTCCGCCCACGGCCCCGAGCCTGCCTCTTCTCCAGCCCCGAAGACTCCCGCATCCGATATCATTGGCTTGTTCATTATGAATGTCAGCACTGAAGAGCAATGCCGAGAATTGTTTGACGAGGAGGACAGGAGCAAGATCGTGAAGGTAGAGAAGTGGGGCGCCCAGAACAAGGTTGTGCAGTTCAAGACTACAGAAGACCGAGACGCGGCTATGACTCGGCTGCCCGACGATGTTAAGACGCGCACCCAGGAAGATCGATCCAAACCCTTGGTCAAGGTGTTCCAGCACCGAGAAGGCAAGACTTTCAGCACCCGCGGCGGCGCCGGCAACTGGGGTGGGAACGCCCGTGGAGGCACCTCGGCCAGCGGCTACCGAAGCGCTGGAGGAGCGAGCGACTCTGAGAGCAACCGACGTGGCGGCCGAGGCGGCCGCGGAGGGCGTGGTGGGGACAGGGGTCGTGGTGGTCGAGGTCGGGGAGGAATAAAGGGAGACGCCGGTGCATCTTCGCCCGCGCCCTCTACACCGGCTTTGGAATGAAGAAGAGGTATCGCCCGTCCGCGTCGCTTCATCTTTGAACCAAACCTCACCTTGGCTGGGAACATGATGTTGAGTCGACCATGATCTGGGCATCTTTTTCTCGTCACATGTGATTATAGCTCTGGAGCAGGGTCAAGGAACGAGCCGATACCTTGAGCTCTGTTGAAAGTAGCTTATTATGTACGCGTACTTAATGAAATTCCCGAGGTCGTCGAGGCTTGACCGTCGCAGACTCGGCATTCAATTTCATCTTTTGGAGTTCAACTGCGACGGAAAGACAAAAGAGAAGTCGGTAAAAGAGATGAGTGGCCATCCATGTACTAGTCATGTTCGTTCAATGTGCGTTACATGGGCTTTGAAGTGAATGTTGCGTTGGGAACTGCTCTTCGCAGGATTTTCACTTTGTTTACATTGTACACTATGGTTACGGACCGATGCGCGGAGAACGCTTCAACACGTCTACAAAGGCTTGATTCCTTTGTGGATGGCAGCAATACCCCCCGTCAGATCCTCGTAACCCTCGCCGGCAACGGCAAATCCAGCATCCACAATCATATCTCTGAACTCCTCCTGGCTTGGAAACCTCTCGATGCTCTCCACAAGGTACTGATAACTATCCCGGTCTGCGGCGACCAGCTGGCCGATGAGCGGAATAGCGCTGAATGACCACTGCTTGTAAATGGCGTTGAGGAGTGGATACTTGTCGACCTTTGAGAATTCAAGACAGGCGAAGACGCCGCCAGGTTTCAGCACGCGATGCGCTTCTCGCAGAGCGGCAGGGATGTTGGAGAAGTTGCGAATGCCAAACGCGACGGTGTAGAGGTCAAGGGAGTTGTCCTCGAGTGATGATGGGAGGACCTCGGCGTTGGCTTCGAGGAATGATAGAGAGGTTTGGTGGGAGGCGGGGAGGGCGAGGGAGCGCTGGCGGCCAACGGCGAGCATGGAGGGGTTGATGTCGGAGATAGTGACGTGAACATTGGGGTTGCCGTTGAAGTCGTGGGCGCGCCGCAGCATGCGGAAGGCGATGTCGCCAGTGCCGCCTGCGACATCGAGGATTCGCTGCGGCCGGCCCGGGGGGTTGGTTGCGCCAGGGTTCAAGGAAGACACGAAATGGTCCCTGGAAGCACAGTCAGTGAAACGATTCGTCGTCGATGGATACCTGCGCTGGCTCTGACGGGCCGTGGCGGCAGACGAGAGCAGGGAGCTTACTTCCATAGACGGTGGACACCCAAAGACATAAAGTCATTCATCTTGTCGTACGTCTCGGCAACACTGTGGAACACGCCAGCGACGCGCTCCTGCTTTTCGCTCTCGGTGACCGTCTCATAGCCAAAGTGCGTTTCGCGACCTGATGTCGACGTCTGCTGTCCGCCAGGCGCACATCGGAAATGGGTCGTGGAAAGGGGACGTGAGGCGCCTGCGATGCAAGCGGATGGTCGAAGGAAACTGCCTGCGCAGCTCCTCAGCGCTCGGCGTGCTACCATGACGGGCTTCTTGAAAGCAGCCGCCGGATTGGGGCGTGGGAATGGGCTAGTGAGGAGACAAGTCGTCAGCTTTTGGACATGGAGCGAGGCTGTCTGTCACAGCCCAGGGAATTTTGCGATGGGCCGACGGGGCGCGTGGGGTCAGCCTTGTCGCCCGAAATAGCCACAGTGTGGCTTGCAGGACGCTGAAGCAACGCATTCACACCTCCCAGTATTGCTGTGCTCATGCAACAAATCCTAACGGACGTCTAATTCAAGGGGGAGTCAGTTCGAAGAAGCCTTACAACTCAGGAGCCGCTCGTGGCAGCTGTAGTATGCTCGTCCTCGGCATCTGGCTGGCGCCGAGTGCTTTGCAGTCGAGCCTTTTCCACCCGCATAAAGAAATTCTTGAGGTCCTTTTTGACAAAATAGCCGAGTATTGCGACGCCCGTGAAGAGGCCCAGAACGATGAGCACGATGGCAACTGCCGGGGTCACCATGGCAATGAGCTCGTTGATTGCAATGCAGGGCTGAGATGGACTGTGGCTAGGCTCTCCACAGTGGGGCAGACGTGTGCAGGCTGGACTGAGCTGGTGATGATGTTTGGATCGGTGTTCTGCCGTATGCCGCGGATGCGCGTGCGTAGTAAGATGAAGAGAGCTAAACATCTGCAGGCTATTCTACCTAAGAGATATTGGTTTATTACAACTTTACAGTCACTCGGCGACAAACAGATTCTGACACTGGCGACGAAAGTGTTTGGCAAGCGAACAAGCAGTGAATAGACGCCGCGGGGCATGACGCTGCCTGGCGCCCTGAAGTTTGGGGTACTGCGCAGTGTGCACCGTCGCTGCGCCTGGTTCGCGCTGCTCGTGCGGTCCCACGCTCAGACGCTGAAAAAAGGGCATCGCTTCACTACTGGGCAAAACAGATTAACTGTCATTGGTACACTCTGGGGTCCGGGGAAGAGGCATTGCGGCATCGAAAGCTCGGGCTATAGCGCCTGCGCGCCGGCGCGGGTTCTATCGGCTCAAAGTGACATCGCCGTGCCAGGCCGTCGACAGCCACCCTCCCCCTCGGCAGCGCAAGTCTTGGACAGAACTGCTTTCCTTTGACTCTGCATCTCCCCTTGAAAGTGTCTTCGCGGTCAGATCAACGACGACGCCCCTCGCAATGAAGTCCCGAGTCATGCGAAGCATTCCCCTGCGGAGTGCGGCCTCCGTCGCCAAGTCGCGTGCACCTATGCTCGCGGCCCGTGTTCGAGCCGCCAGCAGCGTCTCCCAAAGGCCTCATTCCGACTACGTCTCATTTCCCGGTGCCTTGAAGAGTGCCTTTACGAGCCAGCTCAAGTACGAGACCCCCGACTCCAACGCTGCGCTGCCGACGTACCGAGTTGTCGACCAACATGGCGAGGTCGTCGACCAGTCTTTCAAGCCCGACATCTCGGACGAGGAGGTTGTCAAGCTGTACACGGACATGCTGTACATTTCAATCATGGATCTGATCATGTTTGACGCGCAGCGACAGGGACGCTTGAGCTTCTACATGGTGAGCGCGGGCGAGGAGGCTGTCAGTGTGGGCAGTTCTAGTGTGCTAGACCCGGAGGACCCAGTCTACTGCCAGTACCGAGAGCAGGGCATTTTCAAGGAGAGGGGCTTTACGACAAAGGAATTCATGTCGCAGCTGTTTGCGAATAAGAACGACACGGGCAAGGGCAGGAACATGCCCATCCACTATGGCAGCGGGCGACTGAACATCGTGAGTATACAACACATATTACTGCTGCTTAGGCACGACCTCTGACAGACACGGCACAGCACACGATCTCTTCGCCTTTGGCGACTCAGATGCCGCAAGCTTCCGGCGCTGGCTACGCCCTGAAGATGCAGAAGCTCCAAAGCCCCAACTCCAAGGCCAAGGTTGCGGTTTGCTTCTTCGGCGAGGGCGCGGCCAGCGAGGGCGACTTCCACGCTGCCATGAACATTGCCGCCACGCGCTCCTGCCCCGTCGTTTTCATCTGCCGAAACAACGGTTACGCCATCTCAACGCCGACTCTGGAGCAGTACCGAGGCGATGGCATTGCTAGCCGTGGTATTGGCTACGGCATCGACACCATCCGCATCGACGGCAACGACATTTGGGCCGTCCGCGAAGCTACCAAGAAGGCTCGCGAGATGGCGCTTCAGGATGGCGGGAAGCCCGTCCTGATCGAGTGCATGACGTACCGAGTCTCCCACCACAGCACATCGGACGACTCGTTTGCGTACCGCGCACGCGTCGAGGTAGAGGACTGGAAGCGACGCGACAACCCAATCACGCGGTTGCGAAAGTGGATGGAGGCCAAGGGTTGCTGGGACGAGACTAAAGAGAAGGCGGCGAGAGACAGCTTGCGGCGGGAGATTCTCAAGGGTTTCGCAGAGGCCGAGAAGGAGAAGAAGCCGGCGCTGCGGACCATGTTCGAAGACGTCTACGAGGAGCTGACGGATGATCTCAAGGGCCAGATGAAGGAGCTCAAGGAGATGCTGGACAAGTATCCCAACGAGTATGACGTCGCCGAGTACGACGGCGGAAAGGACAGCTTGAAGCCATGAGGATAGGTCGCGGGATGAGCCTACATAGCATCGGGCAACTAAAATCACTGTATATAGCGCCGTAGCTACATGGCGATAGACCGATGAGAAATATCCATGCCATATCTTGCCTTTGGACGCTGGGATATTCGCTCGTGTGCACTGTAATCGACAGCTTGACTGACGCGTTGACGCTTCGGCCAAGGCGGGATAAGGTGCGAGCCACATCTCGAGCCACAGCTCGGCTCTGGGCGGTTTCATGGCTCGGCCAGCAAACTTGTTTGTGATTGCTTCCGCGGGGATTAAAGGGCACCGCAGCAAACTACCCTTGCCCGGGCGTCCGGGTTTCTGCCAGTTTCAAATAGTCGCGGACGGTGAAAGGTTGACGATATCCCATACATGTTGCCGTGCCGCATAAAGTACTGTCGAGCCCCGGGTCCCGCCGGCGCTATCCTTGCGCCATGCCTGAAGCGGAACCATGCCCCCCCCAAAGAAGAGCGGCTCATCTGCAGGCGGCACGTAATTATTAAGGTAGGCTGGGCTAACTAGCCGTAGGCCTAATAAGCGCCGTTATCTGCTGAGCTGCTCCTCGGAACCTCGCATTACTCAACCTCGATCCCGAACCCACCATCGCCCCTCCCGTTGACGTCGTCGAAACCGAAGCACCCCGAGCCGCCCCTTTGGATGAGCGAAGACAACTCCATCGAAGAGCTCGCAAACGGCGTACGCTATCAACAAAGAACAGACTCTCGAGCCAAGGCCCCCGTCACCGCATCGATCGCCCGTCTTTCCTGCTCCGACCACGCCTAGCGCCTACCCGCTGTGACGCCTCGTCTCGTGCGCTCCTGCTCGGCCCTTGCCTCGACGCTGCACCTGCGCCTGCCCTCCTGATGGCGTAGTCCGGGCATGGCAGAACGAACACCGGCAGGCGAAAACGAAGTGCGACTTGCCTCGTCACCGCCGACAGCGTCTGCTGCCGGCCCCCAAAGGTACGGAAGAGTCTTGTCCAGCACCGCCGTCGAGCTTCACATCCACATGCACATCTCCAACGCAGCTCAGACACCGCCACATCCTCTACCCCGTTTCTCCAGCCGTCATCCCCCCTTCTGCTGCACTCTTTGGCGTCTGCCTGCGCGCCTGGACTGCCTCTAAGTTCACGCTGCTTCTCTGTCTTCCATCCCGCGCACTGCCTGGTCAGAGAGGCCTGCATGCTGGCCCACCGGTCCCTGATTCACGAGGGCCGCTCCACCGCACAGTGCACACGGCACTTGGTCAGCCTGCTTCTCTCTCCATGAACCGCTGCCGCTTCCTCTGGCCATCTCTATTCCAGTCCTTCCGTTTCTTTCTGCACTCTTCGCCGCTGCCGTTTGATCTTGTTCTGCATCTGCATGGCTAGCTTCGGGGCTGCGGCCTGTTGAGCAATTTCGTCGCCAACCCTGTTGGACAGCACCATTACCGCCCCCGTGCAGCCAGTCGCCTGCTCACCCTCGGCACAAGCTCGAGCTTCCTGTGTCCCATCTCCCCACCTTTTCTCCTCTCACCACCTCGTTTGATGGTTCTCGTACCACACTGCGAGATTTCACGTCACTCATGTCTCCTAGAATTACCAGGTCTTCGGCCCGCCAAGCTGCGACCAACGCCGCCCAAGCTCCAGGCGCCCCGGCTGCAACCGCTTCCACTCCAATTGCACCTGCTGCCTCATCCACGCAGCAGGCTCGAAAACGAAAGGCCTCGTCCAACGACAAGAGTCCTCCCGCAGCACTACAAACTGCCTCTTCGGGTCGACGGTCCAAGAGACAAAAGATTCCCGGAGCTGCAGCGTCGACTCAACCAGCCGGTCCCAACACTTCGCTCACGTCAAGGCTGCGGCGGAAGGGCGAGGCTCACGCCGAGATGGACAATTCAGAGTACGTTACACCCACCTCTGATAAAGTCGGGAAACTGACACAGTCCAGCAATGGCCTGCCTGGTCCTGCAGATGCCGCGGAGGATACTGCACAGGCACCCGTGTCAAGTAGAAAGTCGAGTCGGAGCAAGAAGTCCGCTCCTGCAGCTCAAGGTTTGACCTCCCGACGCTACCCTCCTCGCAAACTTATGATAGAGCAGACACTGACGGCATGCTCAGACTCAGCACCTGCCCCAACTCCCGCGTCACGAAGGCCCAGACGGAATGCGAGCAATCTCATTGACCAGGATACGGCTATGAGCGGAACGGACGAAAACAGTGATCCAGGGCCTCCCCCTCCTCCTCCACCCCCCGTCGAGCGCACCGGCGATGACGACAGTGAAGATCACGACGATGATGACGAGGGGGCTGACGAGCGCGGCCGATATGATGAGAACGACGAAGACGATGACCCCTTTAGCGGGCTGGGGGGCCCGGGTTTCGGTCTGTCAAGCACTCTTCGAGCGCTGACCGGCATGATGTCGGGACTGTCCGGTCGACTTCGAGAACTCCTGAACAATTTGCGGCAGGACGATCTTTCGCTCCAGGTGATTGCTCTTCAGGAGCTTTCGGAGATCCTCCTGGTCTCCAACGAGGACAATTTGTCTGGCCACTTTTCTCCTGACGCCTTTGTGAAAGAGCTGGTGCTTCTAATGAATAAAGAAGAGAGCCCCGAAATCATGCTCCTGGCTTGTCGTTGTCTCGCAAATCTGATGGAGGCATTGCCGGCGAGCGTCGCCAACGTTGTCTATGGCAACGCGGTCCCTGTCCTTTGCCAAAAGCTTCTCGAGATTTCCTTCATCGACCTCGCAGAGCAAGCTCTTAGCACTCTGGAGAAGATCTCAGCCGAATACCCGTCGAGTATCGTCCGAGAGGGAGGTCTGACAGCTTGTCTCTCCTATCTCGATTTCTTCGCCACGAGCACGCAGAGGACAGCCGTCACCACCGCCGCGAATTGCTGCCGAAACATCCCCGACGACTCCTTCCCGGTCGTCAGAGATGTAATGCCCATCCTGCTCAATGTTCTTAGCAGTAGCGACCAGCGCGTCGTCGAGCAAGCCTCTCTGTGTGTTTCTGGCATTGTTGAGAGCTTCAAATACCAGTCTGCCAAGCTCGAAGAGCTGGTGAGCGTTGATCTACTGCGTGTGGTCCTGAGACTTCTTGTCCCAGGTACGACCAACCTGATTGGGTCAAGCATCCACACACAATTCCTTCGTGTTCTGGCTTTCACAGCCCGGGCCAGCCCGCGACTGTCTGCGGAGCTTTTCAAACTGAACATTGTTGAGACGCTCTACCAAATCCTCACCGGCGTCTCACCCCCAACCGGCACCGACGACGTGGCTTCGAAGCTGGACAGTGTGGTTGTAATGCAGGCCCTGATCCACAGACCGAGAGACCAAATCGTGGAAACACTCAATGTCATATGCGAGCTGCTCCCAAGTCTCCCGCGCAACGCAGATCCAGCGTTTGGCGACTTCGTTGAGTTGCACGCGTCGACAGAGCCAATTACTCCGTCGTCTGTGGGTGGCAGAAGCCGCCGCACCCCCAACGACAAGCGACTCGAGCTCTTGGAAGACTGTAGGGAGGAAGTCCGGCGTTTTGCATTGATTATCTTTCCAACCCTGACGGACGCCTTTTCCAGTACCGTCAACCTGAGCGTTCGCCAAAAGGTGTTGACTGCGCAGCTGAAAATGCTCTCTAATCTAGACGAGACCATTCTCGCTGAAGCTCTTATTCCTGTCCCCTACGCCTCTTTCTTGGCATCAATCCTGTCGCAGAGAGACCACCCATCTCTGGTTATGTTGGGCCTCCAGGCTACGGAGCTTCTCCTGAGCCGCTTGGAAAACATCTATCGCTATCAGCTATATCGCGAGGGTGTTATTTATGAAATCAACAAACTTGCTGCCGAAGAAGAGCCTGCTGATCTAAAGGATGACGCTGCAAATGGCGATGGTGGCAACGACATCAAAGGTCGTAGTGGTTCTTGCGATGACGCCACGTCAGCTCACAACTCGGACGATGACGAGGATGGCGACGAGGATGGCGAGGAGGACGACGGGCATGACACTTCAGCGGACGATAATGAAGATGACGAGGAGGACGAGGACGATGAGGACGACGATGAGGATGATGATGATGAGAACGGAGACAATGAGCACGACCGAATTCCTGGCGACATGTCCCCGGTTAGCTCGCGAGGATCTACCATGTCCCTCGACATGCCGCCTCATCGGTATGCGTCCGACATGCGGTCAATGAAGGACCGTATTCGTGGCGTGGCGAAGAAGTTTTTGGAGACGCACGAAGGCCAAGGCCATGGCCAGGCTATGAAAGCAAAGGCCAACGCTATCCTCAACACCCTTTCAGACCTTGCCGGAGAACTGGAAGCCTTTTACTTGAAAAGGACACCAGCCTGCCTGGCTCCACAAAGGGGCAAGGAGTTGTTCTTAAAGCTGGCCTCCTACTTCGATACGGATGTGTTGGAGAGCGTCACCAGCGCAGAACTTCTTGCATCTGGCCTTGTGCGAACACTTCTTGACGTGTTCAGCAATCCAGACGAGGAGCTCGCACGCGCAGCACAGTCGACATTCCTGGAAGTTTTTATGAGCCACAGCCTCAAGTCCAGGCCCAAGACTGCCACTGTTGAGTCGCCAGCAACCCCGTTCAGCGTGATGATACACAAGCTGCAAGACTTGCTCAGTAGGTCGGAGCATTTCGAGGTAATCACTGTTCATCATAACTCTTTCGATGGCAATCGGAGCAGTCCCGCCTCGATGCTGGGCAAGCAGATTCGGCTACGACTGGTGGCAGACGATGACTCCAACATCCCTCGGCCCTACAGGAATATCATGGTCTCTATTCACGCAATCGCCACTTTCAAGTCCCTAGACGACTACCTCCGCCCCCGCATCAGCCTGGCAGAGCGACCTCACGGCTCGCGACGAGATGGTCTTGCTCGAGCGTTTGCTGCTATCACCGGGGGCGTAGGAGGATTACCCCTGAGCAGTGCGGCGGCAGCTCGTCTTGTCGATAGACCGTCGTTCTCGGGTGGCCCTCCGCCTCCTCCGCCTCCTCCTGTGGCCTCGACACCGTCTGGCTCGCGGCTTTCTCGAAGAACGAAGAACAGAACCTTCTCGCAACCACATTATCCTTCAACTCCAGATCAACTGGCAGGCCCGTCCCGCGAGAAGGGATCTCTGCGACGCTCATCCCGACGCCACGCTGCTTCGGCTGATACCCCTCCGCCTCCTCGCCCGCCTCCAGCGGATGATGACGAGCCTCAGAACACGCTGGAATGTGCCGACGAGAAACAACTATCTGACGAAGATGAAGACGTGGGCGACAACAGTGCTCTGGATGCCATCGTCGGTGAGATTGACGAGGATATGGATGAAGAGGATGAAATGGCGCCTGAGCCGTCTGCCGTTAATCTGGAGGTCGCTACCGGTGGTAAGATCACTGCTCGCAAGGATGACGGGACTAGGATCCCGACACCTTCAGGGTCTACTCTGGCTACACGTGGCGGCGGCCCTTCGGTGGCTAGCTCTGGGCATGGCACCCCGACGCCCTCCACGTCTGCCGCACGACCGCCGCCCATGTCCTACGCATCCGCGCTTCAGGCTGTCCCGCAAGACTGGCACATAGAATTCAGCTTTGACAGCAGAGTGATTCCGAACGAGACGACAATCTACCGAGCTGTTCATGCTTCCACGTTAAACTCGGACGACTTGTTGAGCCGCAGCATCTGGTCTGCCACTCATCCGATCAAGTTTCGACGAGTCCCTGGACCACCACCAGTGGAGTCGCAGCCATTTGGTTCCAACCCTGATGGCGAAGGGGAGACTGAGGATGGCATTCCTGCATCGCTGGCAAAGAACCCGACGACTGCGTTTATTCTACGACTCTTGAACATTCTGCATGAGCTGAACGCCAATATCGAGGATGTCCTGGCCGAGAACAGGAACAGCACCATCAGTGTCAATGTCGAGCCTCCTTCTCAGTTTGTCAACACCAAGCTCACTGCCAAGCTCAATCGGCAACTGGAAGAGCCTTTGATCGTGGCCAGCAGCTGTCTGCCGAGCTGGTCGGAGGACCTGGCCCGCCTTTACCCCTTTCTGTTCCCATTTGAGACTCGCCATCTCTTCCTCCAGTCGACTTCTTTCGGATATGCCCGATCGATGGCAAGGTGGCAGAATGCGCAGTCTGCGGACGATAACCGCCGGGATCGCCACAATGATCGACCGTTCCTTGGTCGCCTCCAGCGTCAAAAGGTGCGGATCTCTCGACTCAAGATCCTCGAATCCGCACTTAAGGTCATGGACCTGTATGGGGCATCCCAGAGCATCCTCGAGGTGGAATACTTTGAAGAGGTTGGCACGGGCTTGGGGCCGACTCTCGAGTTTTACTCGACCGTGTCAAAGGAATTCTCCAAGAAGAAGCTTAAGCTCTGGCGTGAGATGGACTCTGTTGGATCCGATGAGTTTGTGTTCGGCCAGACTGGACTCTTTCCGAGACCCCTCAGCCACGAAGAGCTTTCGACGCCCAACGGAGAGCGCATACTGCACCTCTTCAGGATGCTTGGCAAGTTCGTGGCACGATCCATGATCGACTCCCGCATTATTGATATACATTTGAACCCAATATTCTTTAGAATTGGCGAGGGACCTTCTACCGGAGTAAAGCCTTCGTTGGGCGCCATCAAGATGGTTGATCCGGGCTTGGCGCGTTCCTTGAAGGCCATCAAGAGATTTTCTTTGGCAAAGAAGGAGATTGATGAGGACCCTAACCGCTCGCCCGCCCAGAAAGTAGCCGACACAACAGACCTCGTCGTGGATGGTGTCAAGCTTGAGGACCTGTGCTTGGACTTTACGTTGCCGGGATTCCCCAATATTGAGCTCCAGGTCAACGGATCTCATAAGCGCGTGACCATCGAGAACGTGGACTCGTATCTCGACGCGGTCATTGACATGACGCTTGGGTCTGGTGTGCGCCAGCAAGTCGATGCCTTTCGAAACGGGTTCTCGAAGGTCTTTCCCTATTCTGCTCTGAGCGCCTTTACTCCCGATGAGCTGGTGAGCTTGTTCGGGAAGGTGGACGAAGACTGGTCTCTTGAGAGTAAGGATAGCGCCATCCGTGGTGTGAACTTCACTGCTAACTTATGCACAGCTCTGACGGACTCCATCAAGGCCGATCATGGCTACAACATGGATAGCCGAAGCGTCAAGAACCTTTTGCAGACAATGGCTGAGTTTGACGCACAGCAGCGGCGCGACTTTTTGCAGTTCACCACGGGCAGCCCAAAGCTTCCTATTGGAGGTACGTAATTTCGTCAACGTGAATTAAGATTACTCCTGGTGCTGACAATCAACACAGGCTTCAGGAGCTTGACTCCGATGTTCACCGTGGTGTGTAAGCCGAGTGAGCATCCGTACACGTCGGACGATTACCTTCCCAGCGTCATGACTTGCGTGAATTACCTTAAACTCCCTGACTATACCAGCATCGAGAGCATGAAGAAGCGGCTCTTTACGGCGATCAAGGAGGGCCAAGGAGCCTTCCACTTGTCGTGAGCATGCTGATGGTTCAAACACATCGTGGCCGTCAAGCGGCCGTACAATGAATAAGCGAACGAGGCCTCATGAGGAGCTAGGCTTTAGCGTGGGTGCAGAAAAGAAGAGTTATTTCCTGCCCACATTTTGCGACAACCGGGCGTCGTCGATTTCTACACATTCCACCATTCCACGATATGATTGACGCACCGCATGACACGACCAAGGACATACGAATAGCCTTAAGAAGAGAAAAAAGGGGATAGACAGGTTCATATCTCTGCGGGCACGACTTGCACGGAGTATTTGTTTACTGCACGCGTGCTGCAGTCGGCGAGGCACCCCCTCAGGAACCCCTTTCGGAATGCAGAAGGCTCGTGTACAGGCAGAATGAATTAGTATTGAAGGCATGGAGCTATGAACTGCTTTGCTTTGGAAAACTGTGATCGCGTGTGACATGAGCGGTGCCGTGAGTGGGCCAACCCAAGGCCACGCCATGAGTTAACTTTCGAGCCGAGCCGAGATATGCCAGGTCCTTTAGTCATTAAGTCATTCATTCAGTTATTCAAGTCTATCTTGTTCAGTTGCGGGTGGAGTGTAATGACTCAAACCCATTGCGACGCAGTATCTCCCATTCCCTTCCCCATATATGTCATGACTACGGTCCTTGGCCTCAAACATGCCCTCACAGCGGCGCATCATCGTCATCCGAGTCCCAAATTTCCTCGGGCAGATGCCCAGGGAGCTCGGCGCCATCTCGGACGAGGCTGTCCGGCAGCATTTGGCTCTTAGTCAGAAGCTGGGAGGCGGACAGAGACGACGAGGGCGGCAGGGAGACGACGGAGGCGCCGTGATCGAGGAAAGCGAGACTGCTGCTGGAGCCACAAGATTGGTGCTGAGTAAACGGTGGTGGTGGTGGCGGCGGCGGCGGTAGGCGAGAGCGATGTTGAGAGTGGGAGTCAGAGCTGGGTTTCTCGGGGGTGGAGGACTGAGAGACGGTGGTTGCTTGTGATGGGCGGAGGACTCGCTGTTGTACGGTCGTGCGGCTGGGTGTGCGGGTCGGTTTGCTGCTTGTGGGAATGGGTTTCGTTATCGGCAATGCTTTCGCTGAGGCTAGAATATGGTCCGTGTCGTCGTCGTCGCCGTCAGGCGTCGAGGGAATGAACTGAGTCGAGTGGGCAATGTCGTCGTGGATTTGAGCAGAAACTTGCTGGGAAACAGTCATGCTGCCGGCGGGAGTTGCGTCCCTCGCAGGCAGTCGTTGACTTTGTTGCGGTTGCTGGACACCACGATCCGTACTTTCAGGATTCTCGACAGGCGAGTCCTCATCGTCACCGTCGTCCTCCTGCCCATCTCCAAATATAGCATGCCGCAGGTTCCACAGCAGCTGCCCGATGACCGCCGGCGGGAGGTATACGTACTTGCCAATCTGCCCGTCTACCCAGCCCTCTTCGCGCATATCCGCCTCGGGCACAGGGTTGTTGAGCTCGTATACCTGCCTGACCAAGTAACGCCACGGACCGCCACCCGGTGCCTCTTCGCCGGGAAGTTCCACGCAGGCCATGTACCGCAGCAGCGCGGCGTCGCCGTCGAGGAGCCAGAACCGGACGACCTGTGCGGGGATCTTGAACGGTGCGGCGATGTGGACAGTGTGACCGGTGAGTAGCGGTTCGAGAGCCGGCGAGGCGATGGGGAGGAGGATATCGGTGCGGGCGGCGTGCGGCGGGAGTGATTGCAGGATAGAGAGGGGGACTCGTTGGGATTCGAAGGGCTGGCTGTGGGTTTGGGGGGATAAAGCTTGGTGAAGTGGTTTGCGGATGGGTCTGGCTTTTGGGGTTGCGTACAAAGGCGGAGGAGGTTGTTGGTTCTTTGACGAAGGTGGGACGGGATGAGTTGTCGGAGTCGAGCTGACGGGGTCAGGAACTGAGCTCGATGATTGCAGCTCTGAAGACAGAGTAGACGATGACTGCACGAGAAGCGGGCTGGGTCGACTGGGTTGCTGCTCCTCAGTGGAAGCCAGCTCACTCATGACGAGCTGCGTTTCTGCCCCGGCTTGGAAATGGCCATCACCATTGCCTTCTTCTTCTTCATCAGCCCGTACGCTTTCCTCAAAATCATCGTCCTCTTCATCCGAGTCGGGGATTTCAGACAGAACGCTCTTCGATGTGCTGAAAGACACCTTCTGCTTCCGCGGAGACGGCGTCCTGGCGGTCCGAGCCCCTGATGATGCAACACTCCTCGTCGGGCCACCCAGCTCCGCGCTCTCAAGCCTCTCCCGCCGCGCATTCGTCGGCACTTCCATCGCAGGCGTGCTTTTGGACCGGCTGCGGCTTGATGACCCCCAACTCTCTGTGGCGAACGAGTCCTGGATGACCAGCGTTGGCTTGCGACGGCGGGTCGGCGTCGCGTCCAGGTGTCTGGGTACGCCCGTCAGCTCAACGGGCTGTACCATGGCTGGGGAGGAGCGATCCTTGAGAGGCGAGTCCTGCTTGTCTGGTGGGCCGTAGCGGTCGATGTGGGCGGTGAAAGAGAAGTGTGGGCTGTTCGAAGGGGGGAGTTTGGAGAGGGTAGTGGTGGTGCGCTTGGCAGTAGGTGTTTGTGGGATGACGGACTCTTCGCGAGACTGGTCGTGTACAACGGCCGTCTTCTGCTCCCTCGACTTGGAAGGGTGTGACGGCGAGGCGCGGTCCATGGTCTGGCTCCTTCTAATGCTGGGGCTACCTGGTTCGCCGAGCCAGTCCAGGAATCCGTCGTCGTTGCCGTCACCGTTGTCGCTGTCGTTGCCTAGGTCCGGGTCGTCGTCCGAGTCGGCAATGCAATATCGGTTGCTGAGGAACTGTGTCAATGTCTGCGTGTGATATTTTGACGAAGACGGTGCCGGTTCGTCGCCAAGAGTCTTGCGTCTCGATCTCTTGCCATCCTTGGACGTCTTCTCTTCCTCTTCCTCCTCGTCGCCCAGCGTGCGCCTCCTCTTGTTTCTGTCGCTCTTGGCCGACTTCGTGGTAGCCGGCCTCTTCCCTTTTCTGCTCACCGGCTGCTCATCTTCCTGCTTCTCTCCCATGTTACCCTTTCCCTTGCCTTCTGGAAGCTCTTTTGCCCGTCTCTTGCCCTTGCGAAGCTTATTCTCCTTGTCCATGCCCTCAGCATCGCTGTCGGTCAGGCTCACCAGGTCGTCCTCGTCGAAGCTCGACACAAAGTCAATCTGCGTGAGCGTCTGCTGCCGCAGGGTTGCCGGTGTCTGTCGTCCGTAGGTGCGTATCCTCTTTCGTCGAGGCGGGAACATGGCCTGCTGCAGCGCAGGCGTCGAGTGATAGACTCGGCTGGGGGCAGGGACGCCATGAGAGCGCGTCTCGGGGGCCATGGCGGCCGTTATGGGCTGTCGACTCCCGTATCGCAATTTGCGGAAAGGACGACCTTGTATATGAGAAAGAGAGAGACGTTACTGCGTGGCTGGGATGAAGTGAGGACATCAGGTAGATGGATGCGCATTCACACCGAGTCGCTCGTCGGAACCGAACTGTGGGGTGTAAGTTGACGGCAGGAGCAGGGGGCGCGCGACGCGTAAAGTGGGACGCGACGCCGACCAGGGGTGCAATGGATGGCTCAACTCTCACAAGACGACATGCCCGAGCCAAGCCCTTTCCGGTGAATGTGCATGAGATATTGCCACTCAGCTGGCACTTGCTGCCATAAATTCACAATACATGTGCGTGTGCCAGGGAGGTACGGCGTCGCATCTTGAAAGCTCAGCTTCCATTCCATGCTCGCCGTTTGTCGTCCACGGTAGTGTACAAGCACCGACAACTTCATAGTCCCGCCTCCTTTTGTGCAGCCATACCAGCGCACGCAGGCGGAGCCCCGAATCATACATGCCCATCGTCGAGAACCCAAAACTGCCCAACCTCTGCACCCAGCTTGTTCATCGCCTGCGCCAGGATTCATCCAGCTGATCCTCATCGAAAAGCCGCCTTGACCTCCGCCCGGGGCCACTCAAACGGCACCTCGCCTCCGTACACGTCCGTCGTCACCCGCCCTATCCTGCTCTCCACCTCGTTGTAGAACACCTCGCACTCCCGCGTTACCTTCTGAACCAGGTCGCGACTCAGCCCAGGATCGTCGGCGTCGCCAAAGTGCTTCTCCACGCGCTTGCGCAACGCCTCGATGCCCTTGCGCACTTCCTTGGCGTCGTAATTGCTCAACACCTTGTTGAAGATTGCCTTGCTGTTGGATGGCTGTTGAGCTACCGCCGCCGGCGTCTTGCCTGACTGGATCTGTGCCTCGACGTTCTCTAGGTGATCTAGCAGCTTGCCCAAAGGTCTGCGGATCACGGCGTTGAGGTACAAGCCCATGTGCTCGTGATACTCTCGATTGGCCCGCTCCTTCCAATCCTCTAACAGCTCGAGCCCGCGTGTGTCCGTCTCCTCGAGGAAATGATTCATGTTCTCGATGAGAAGAATGTGGAAGTTGAGGGCCTCCTTGTCCTCAGGGTCCGCGGCTCCGCTGCTAACGCCCGCTGCAGGATGTTCTCGAGCAATCACCATCAGGGACTCAAACATCGACTTCAACAGCCGGTCGTACTCGCGATCAATCGTACGCCGCAAGGCCAGGTTCGGATCCAGGCCGGCAAACATATTTTCGACGGCCGTCATGAATGCAGGGAAAATGCGGATGAACGAAATGACGCCCTTGCGCTTGTTGATCTTGACCTTTGTCTCTTCAATCGCCTTGATCTGCTCGTCGACAAACCTCTTGAAACGGCCTTCCAGCAGGCCATGCAATTTCTGGAGCATCGTGTTCAGATAGTCTTGGTTGGACTGGCTTATTTCCGACAGCTTCTTCTCCAGTACGGCGAGCACACCAACTCCTTGCCTGGGTCCGAGTTAGTCTTCCACATGATGCGGCTTCAGGTGTCGCTTAAGACTTACAGAGGATCTTGCCCAATGACCCATTCCATGAGCCTCTGCAGCTCCGACTCAAAGAACGCAAAAATGACTTCCATTGAGCGGGTGACTCGCCTAGCCAGCTCGCGATCGGGTTCCATGGCACGGTGTCTCTTGAGATTGCCGCCACGACGGTCTCGCGGTGCGGACGCAGAAACAGCGTCGGGGAAATCGATCTGTTCCAGCGTCGTAGCATGGAAGAAGTCGACGATGAAGTTTTGCTCCATCTCAACCAGTGGTAGCAAATCATCCAAAACACCTGCAAAGACTTCGTAGGGAAAGCTTCTGGTATCAGAAGAGCTTCTGCCCTCGGAGGCTGACTTGTCGACACTCGTCCGGCTGCCTCCGTCCGCCAAGGGCGAGCGGAGGGCCCTCGCCAAAGTCTGGCTCCTCTTGACGGTTATCTTCCGCGCAGTCGAGGCCACGCCTTCCTGCTGCTTCTCAACTTGTGACGAGAAGAGCAGCTCCGCCTCCTCGCCCGTCATCTTGCGGGCATTCTTGCGCCAAATAGCGATGACGTTTGGGAATTGACCCTTGTACAACGGGTGACTCTTGTCCTGGTAGATCTGGATGAGGCGGTTCCAATTGTCCAGATCAGCGTCTCTGGCGTAGAGCATCAACGGACTGTATTTCCAAAGCAGATCCCGCCCAGTGTCATAGTTTGAGGCGTCAACCTTCTTTGACAGAGCACCCTCGAGGCAGCGCCTCGTCTCGGCATATGCTTCGTCAAACTGTCGGGCCATAAATTCGATGAGCCGTCGCATGAAGAAGGCGCTCTCCTGAAGGTACATCTCCTTCTTCTCCTGAACAATTCTCATCTTTCCGTAGTTGCTGTTGAGACCGAGGCTTCGATCCGGGTCAATGGTGGCATCTGCAACCAGCGCTGCGTCGTTGCCTCTGAGCGTGGGATCTATCTTCATCATGGCCCTAAACAACGTCACCAGGGCCAACTCCACATCTTCAAGTCCTTGCATGTTCTCGAGAGGTGCCAGTCGAAGTGCCTCGAGGTCGTTGGAGGTGATGGCGCAGGTCTCAAGCAGAGACTCTAGCTCCTTTTTCAGCAGTTTCTGATTGGCCGTTTGCACCTGCAGACCTTGGCCTTGTGCCTCGATATACGCAATATCGTCGGAGAGTGTCTTGGTGAAGATTAGCATCCAAAAGCTCCATCAAGGGTGGGGGGCGCCTTACCGAAAGCTCAACCGAGTACAAAGTGAGCAAATTGTCCATCTCCTCGCACTCTGAAATCGCAAGGTCAATGCCTCGCTTGATAGCATCTACTCTTTCGTCCTCGTCCTGAAAGCGCGCCAACCAGCCTCCGGCCTGAGCCTTGTTGAGCTCTCGCTCAAGATCCGTCTTCATCTCGCTCATGCTCCGAGCGCGCATTTGCTCGCCTGGAACCCAGCCGAAGAAGTCAAGCCATTTGCCGAACTCCCCACTCCTCTCATCCAGCACGCCGGGATCAATACCGAGAGACTGAAGGTACTTTGCATCGTTTCCTGCCAAGACCGATCTTCGGGGCTCTTCTTTGCGAGGCTCCTCCTTCAGCTTGACTTCTTTGGGACGTACTTCCATACTCGTCGGACGGCTGGCGTTTGGCACGGTAATCTTCACCTCTGGAACGTTAGAACCACGCTCGGCGGGTTTCAAGGCCTCTGGTGTGGCCGGTTTCTGGACCTCTGGTGTGGCCGGTTTCTGATCTCGAGATATCGGTCGAGGTGGTGCAGGTACGACCTCTGTGATGCCATCAGGACCCTCGCTTGTGCTAGCCTTTGCCTGGCGAAGGCGATCTCCTGCGCCGCCTGGACGCGGACGGAAAGCAGACGCGGTAGATGCGGCGGGTGCGGCTGACGCAGCAGATGCAGCAGATGCAGCAGATGCAGCAGATGCGGCTTTCCAGAGCGCACCGGCGATTTCTCCCCTGGACCTCTTGGCCTTGATCATGGGCCCTAAACCAGGCCGCGTTTCCTCATCTGGGACTTCAGGCATGGGGGGCGTCTCTGCGGGAGGCGGAGTTTCCGCTGCAGAGGCGAATGGCAATGAAGTATTTGAGGCGCTTTTCACCCCACGAGCTGGATCGGCTATGGGAGACTCTGATTTAACAGCAGTATCCAGAACAGCCGTGACAGGTAGCTGCACGTCGCGGTCCTTGAACCCGCCGGGCACGGACGGGGCCACCGGCTGCTGGCCGGCCCCTGAGTCCTTTCTCGCTGTGCTCCTTGGGGGCGGCACAACAGGCTCCCTTTTAGTGATTGGACTCATCAGCGGCGGAGGTACCAAGTCCCGGTCCTGGGGGCGCGACGGGTCCATAGGCGGTCTTCTCCTCTCCGGAGGCGGTCTCTCCGGAGGCTGTCTCTCCTCCCGTTGCAGTTGCGGTGGCGGAGGCAGGGCTTCTTGGGGCGGTTCCGACGGCTCCCTCGAATCTGCAAACCTGCCAAATGCGCCTGGACCGGCCATGCCATTACGAGAGCGAGGAGGTATGCTGGAAACATCGCTTGCTGCAAAGGAGGTTGCTACCGAGTCTTGGCTCCTGTTGTTCTGTGCTGTCCATCGCGGCGCAGGTGGTCGTTCTCTCAACGCAGCGGAATCGAAGCTGCTGGCAGGAGAGTTGGCGCCATTCAGCGGACTTCTGCTGGACGGGGTCTTCTGGAATCGCGGCGGTTCGGGAGCGGTCAGTGGAGGATGGATTGCGGGGACTGGCGGAGTCGCCGATGGGACCGAGGAAGCGCTCTGCTGGCTCGGCAACGGCTCGGGCACAGGCGGCCTCGGGGGAGCTCCAGCTTGACGCCTGCCAGCTCCGAGGACCTGATCCAGCTCCTTTTGTTCAAAGCCAGAGAGCTCGGGAGCCTTGCCGCCAGTGTATTTGCTGTAGATCTTGATCAAGCTTGCGATGAAGAACTTCTTCTCCTTGTCCGTCTGTGCCTGCCAATAGTAAGGCTTCCCCAGCGTGACGAGGAAGCCCGTGGCGCCGCCCCATTCGCGATGGCTGGGGTTGATTTGGGATCCGGTGTAGGACTCGATGTGGGAGAGGTCGTCGAGATTCCACGTCTTGCCAATGGAGAAGGTACCGGTGGCGTTCTCCTTGGACTTGTGCATGCGAACGCGACCGGATTTCCGAACCGCGACGATGATGATCCGGGGCTTTTCAGACTCGGGGGTGCGTGCCTGCGGAGGCGGCGGCGAGGTGGGATGGGAGGAGAACTCGGTTATTCTGATGTGCGTGATGTACGTCTCGAGCACTACGTGGGCCAAGGTCAGCTCGGCTCACGCGAACCCCTTCAGGTCAGACAACAGCGCGGGAGTCGCCGCCTCCCAAAAGACCAGGGCCACGGGGTCCCGGCCAGCAGGTGACTTACGCGATCCATCGGTGTCCTTCTTGTTGAAGCAGCTATCGATGATGCGGCGCTTTTCGTCCTCGAAGCGCTCCGCCCGCGAGGTGGCCGCGCCTGGCCCGGCTCCATTTGCGCGGTCCATTTGTGCGCGACGTCGGGGCGATCATCAAGAAGCGTCAGCCGGGACAAGGCAGAAGCATGTTCTGAGAGGACGCAATGAAGCTGAGATGCGAGCGAGCGAGGGTGCGTTCGTGCGTGCGTCTGCGCGGTCACAGCGCCTTGGAGGTCGAGGGTTGTCGTTGTCGATGCGTTAGGTAGTGGAGGTCCTCATCAGGAGGGTGAGCTGGCTGGAGCTGGAGGTCTGGATGTTTGACGTGGGAGGTGTCCAGCTAGCCCCTTTCGGCACTGCACTGTGCTGCTGGCGTGCATGGAACGGGTGAGCTGGTGCGTGACCGGCGTGGGGTTACCAGCATCCCGTCAGGCTTGACTATCCAACAATTGACGATTGTATTTACTTTCTGCCAGATCACTACCTATCGTGCTGTCGACGCTCCATGCGAGGATGTGTCGCCTCGGCATTGGCCGTGTTGCACGCACAAGCAACGCACATGAGACGTCGGTGCGGCCCGACGCACGAGTCACACGAAACACTTCCGATTTGCATCCCGCTTCCTCAACAATGACACCTGAACCCATCAATGCTTAGTTATGCCTGATCATAGGCTTAATTGAAGCTCCTAGGCCCTAAGCTTGTCAAGCCAGGTCTACAGCCGCGTCTCCAGGATGGCTTTGACCTGATCCAAGTCAAGCGCATCGATATGTCTGTTCTTGAATCCCGTCATGGACTCGGCCATGAACATGGCGTTGTATATGGCTTCCTCAGTGGCGTCCGCAGCAGCTTCAAATAGGCTGTCCATGGTGTCATTGTCCGTCATCTGGACTGGTCTAGGCAGCGGCTCATATGGGTCCAGCTGAGACGATAACTTCTGGGAGGGGATCTTGTTGCCGGTCGAGAAGGCGAGGAAGATGTCGCCAGAGGTGTTGCTGCCGTATCCGCCTACCTTGCCCAGCCCGACTGTCGCTCGAGTGGCCAGACGCTGCAGCTGGATGGGGATGAGGGGGGCGTCGGTGGCGATGATGATGATGATACTACCGTCCTTGCGAGCTTGCCTGGTTGTGCCGTCGCCTGGAGGCTTCTCTGGAGCCGTGTCTTGTTGCTTGAGGATCCGTCCTACGGGGATGCCGCCGATGCGAAGGTTCTCTGCCGCCCCGTAGTTTGCCTGAACTAATACGCCAACGGTGTAAGTCACTTCCTCTCTCTCGGCCGTAAACCCTTTGATGATGCGGCTACTCGACCCGGTCCCACCCTTGTAGCGGTGGCAGATCATCCCCGTGCCGCCACCGGAGTTGCCCTCGGGTACACGATCCGCCGTAGCTTTCCTGATGCCTTGCATGATATTCTCTGGTGTCACGGCGAACCGCGTTGGGTCGCTGAGAAAGCCATCGAATGTCTCCGCGATCAAGGGAAACATAAAAAGGTCCACATCGTCGTGCGAGTTGCGATGGTAACGATAGCAGTACTCAGTCACTCCACGGTACCCTTCGCCTACCGACGACGTAGCGGTAATGATGATGGGCGAGCAAAGGACACCTGTCTCGTTGAGCCAGTGGGCGCCCGTCATCTCGCCGCAGCCGTTGAAGCGGAAGACGCCGGCGAAGCTCGACCAGTCAAACCAATCCTTGCGTGGGAGAATGGTGGTAACACCCGTGTTAACATCTTGATCTGGCTGGATGGACTGGGCATGGACCAAAACACCAGGCACGTCGGTGATGGAGTTGAGATGGCCCGGCGACCACCTGCCGAGATAGAGTTTGGGAAGGACATCGCGAACGCGACCGCGCTTCGACGGCTGTGTCGACGACATGTTGGTGGCGGATTGATCCTTTCTTTGCAACTTACTTGCGACGAGGTTCGAAGGTCCAGGCGATTGGGGGTTCAGCCGCCTTATTATATAGATGAAGCTGTAAGCTGGAGTTGGCGCAACAGGGTACCGCTGCTACAGTACCCTCGATGTTTCCGGCAGCTTGGACCCCATAGTCTTCCCCGCTTTGCACAGCCATGTTGAACAAAATGGCCAATTATGAAGTCTCAGCCCTAAATAACATGTAATTGGTGACATGAAGCAGCCTGCCAAGGTGAAGATGGACCGATTGGCCGTTTCAACCGAACAGACCATGGAATCGATCTAGCTCGCTCAGACCAAAAGGTGAGTGACCGAGCCGCGAGGTCGGAAATCGGAAGTCTTCCGTGCCGCAATCCCGCTCCGAGCTTGGGGTGAGAAGTGTGGGGATAGCTTCGACTCACTCCGAGTCTTTCGACCTGTCACAGAAGCTGACGATAAGTGGCTGAAGGGCACGTTTTCGTAATACTTTCAGTGTCGTGGCTAACAAAGGTGTCAACCGCGCTGTCGGGGATCTCCTTGGCTCGGTATTTCCGGCGGGTTGCCCGACTTCGTCAAGAATTCGTGCAGACGGCGTTAGCAGCGAATTTGCTTACCATGTTTCACGACGTCGTCGAAAGCCTCAGCGGGGCTCACACTCATCGGTCGTTGGACGGAGCAGCTTCCGAATCTACAACGTTGGACGTTCCGCAACCCACAACACAATAGGCGAACTACCGGGGATGTGACATCAGGTCGAAAGTGGCCGCCCCAGAGTTCTTGGCCTCGGCTAAGGACTCACACACCAGACGGTTGCGCGAATGTTTCTGTATTTAGGAAATGCTACAGGAAGCACTGCCACAAAATGCGACCTCTAAAGTGTAAGTGGTTTAACTTAGGCCCTTTCTGATCTACTTGTGCATGCCTAAGGATCATCGTCCTCACTCGTGGTAAGTAAATAATTTCGATCTGGCATACCGGAAAAGGATCAGTCAGGGGGCCATCTTTGGGTATGTGCTTCCAACGTATTTTGGATCGAAGGAGGAACACCTTGGTGCTCAGGGATGGCCTATGGCCACATCATCAGGTAGTTAGCAATGAATGATTAATCAAGCTTGTACCATGTTATGCCTGGTTGTTACAGCAATGCCAACGACGCAAGTAACCTGGAACGGCTTTAGCCACCCCATCGTGAACTCCACCACGAAGTCCGGTGTACTTCAGAATTGCCAATTCTGAAAGACTGCTGTTTGGTGCTATGTGGAGCTCGTCTTAGAGGGCCCGATAGTAACGTGCAATGCAAGAATGCGCAACCTGAAGCCTCATTCGAGGTCCCCGGCGAACAAGCTCTGAGGCTAGCAAAGTCTGGTTGGAAAGGCTACCCCAAAAGGCACGGAAGATGGCTTTCTGCATCGCCATGTTGGGGCCAAACACAAATCGTAAAGCCTGGTAAATCGAGCATTCACGGCGCGTCGAATGGAGCAAAAAGCTAATGAAAAAGCGCTCCCATGGACCATGCTGCAGCTGAATTGACCAAGCCTTTTGACAAAAGTCATCTTATGATATACCTGATGAAAACCCATTCGTTCCGGGTCTCTATCATCACTGGCCGGCATTTACCTACGCAACGACCTACGTTTCGCTCGCAGGCGGCCATCAGAATGCCGCCGGGTCATTTCCCTTTGAATTTCAGCATCTCCGACTCTGTGATGCTGCGGCGCCTATGCACTCCTGGCATATTTACCAGCATTTTTACATTGCTACCAATTGCCGTCGAAAGAGGGGACACCTACGCATTGCTTCCCGACTGTTGCAAAGCAGGCCTCAAAGCGCATCAATCGATAAGTGAGAGAAAGCCGGCAATCAGACTATGTGCTCTCGGTTCATCTTTAACGCGATCCCGTAAAATTGTATCGAATCCCGGCTACGCGCGGGCGCGCGCCTTTGGTGTGTTGACATCCTGACCTACACCGTGCTTCACCTACTTACCTAGGTATGTGGAGACCTCGAAAAGCAAGAGGCTCGCCTGATTTGGCAATCTGCTTTACGACCTCAAACGGGGCCGTTAGCTTCATCAACTCCCCGCACACGCGGGGGGAATCCACCTCTGACCTCACCTCAGACGCTACCGTATACCCGAGGCTCATTTGCGGTCCATCAAGCCGGTGCGCCACCGAGGCTCACGAAACTCGCCTCCCACAACTCTTACATTTCGCAATAGCTGGGAGCGAGAAGTATAGTCACAATGGTTGCCCCCGTGAGAGTCATTCCGAATGTAAGTCCGACTACTGGCCATGCAGTACAGGTGCTGCCTCTGCACAGCAGCTAAACAACTCTTGCAGGCTGCCAAGCGGGCGACCAGCCTGCTCCGCACAATCCAGTACACACACCCGCCCTCGTGCCCGTGTCACTCAAACCCCGGCTACCACCAGTCCCCTCCCAGCATCGTCCCGCGGGTCAGGGAGGCTGGACAGCGTCGCTATGCCACCCCATCCAGCGGAAACCAGGAGCAGAAGGAATATGCCTTTGAGATGGCCGCCTCGTCCATCCGTTTCGGTCCCGGAGTTACGCAGGAGGTTGGCATGGATTTCAAGAACATGGGCTCCAAGAAAGTCTGCGTCGTCACCGATCCTACCGTCGACAAGCTCGACGCCATGAGACAGGTCCGCGAGGGGCTCACGCGTGAGGGCATCAACTTTGAGGTCTTCTCGAATGTGCGGATTGAGCCCAAGGACAGCTCGTAGGCTTGCTCCTCGAAACGCTTGAATGAAGGACAGATCTTGCTGACCTCGGCATAACAGCATCAAGGAAGCCATTGACTGGGCGCGGCCTTATGAGCCGGATGCCTTTCTCGCTGTCGGTGGCGGCTCCGTCATGGACACGGCCAAGCTGATGAATCTGTACACGGCGTATCCCGAGGCTGACTTTTTGGACTTTGTCAACGCGCCTCTCGGAAAGGGCCGACCAATTGACAAGCCCCTGAAGCCTCTCATTGCCGTCCCGACCACGGCTGGAACGGGGAGTGAGACGACGGGGACAGCCATTTTTGATCTCGTATCCAAGCGGGCAAAAACTGGTGTCGCCCACCGCAATCTGAAGCCTACGCTGGGAATCTGCGATCCTCTCAACACGAGGACGATGCCAGCGGCTGTCAAGGCCTCTTCTGGTCTAGACGTCCTCTGTCATGCCTTGGAATCTTGGACTGCTATCCCGTACAACGAGCGCACTCCCCGGCCGCCGAATCCCATCAACCGACCGGCCTACCAAGGCGCCAACCCGATATCAGACGTCTTTTCCTTCCATGCCCTCCGTCGAACCGTCAAGTACCTACCCCGCGCCGTCAAGCACCCGGATGACTTTGAAGCTCAGAGCGAGATGCTTCTCGCCGCCACTCTAGCCGGCGTTGGTTTTGGCAACGCCGGCGTTCACCTGTGTCATGGCATGTCTCACCAGCCCCCATGATGTATATCTAGCTGACGTTGAACTCATACAGGCATGTCGTATCCCATCTCTGGCCAAAATAAAGGGTACAAGCAGGACGGATACGATGTCTCTTTTCCTCTGATTCCCCACGGCGTCTCCGTGGCTGTGTCTGCTCCAGCGGTGTTTAGATTCACCGGGGCTTCGAACCCAGAGCGCCATCTCGAGGCGGCCGAGGCTTTTGGGGTCGACATCTCCAACGTGAAGCGGGAGAGCGCTGGCGAGGTTTTGGCCGAGGCTCTGACAAAGTTCATCGCTGGTCTCGGCGGTCAGCCCAAGGGCCTGAAGGAGCTGGGATTCGGTCCCGACGACATCGAGGATCTTGTTGAGGGTACTATCCCACAGGCCCGCGTGCTGATGTTGGCTCCTGGCCTCTCCAAGGAGCTTGAGGCTGAAAAGGATCAACTGCGCCGACTCTTTGAAGATGCTATGAGCCACTAGACGGCAACTGTGTATAGATTCAGGAATCGAAGTAAGCGAAAGGCGTGGCTTCGTCATAGTGACATCGTGGAGACTGCGAAAGTTTGAGCCAAATGGGATCATTTGAACTTCTCGGGATCGCTTTTTATCATCTTTCTCAGCACTGCAATCTGCTTCACCAAGCTATGTTTCTGGCGTTCGCTGATGCCGCGCTTGTCTATCCGTCGCAAGCCATTCGAGTATACAGTCGTACAGTCGGGCAGGACGTCCCCCGGGGCTATCACCGACATGTGTGAAATTGTGCAATTCTGTTCTGTATTAGCCTATGTCCTGGACTCTGCGTGTGGCTCGCGTTGTGTACCTTGCCGATTTTAGCCCCGCTGCCAATTCTGCTGCCAACCTGAATAACTGTCCCTTCGCCAATCTCCGTGTTCCCGGCCTCAATGATCGAACTGGCTTCTATGACAACGTAGTCCCCCAGAATGACGCCCCCGGGCTTGCCATTCATGGGATCCTTAGGGCGAGCTCCGATGTGGGTTCGTTCGTGGATGATGCATCGCCTGCCGATGAGTATGCTGCCTGTGCTCGACTCAAACTTGGAGCGAGGATGGACGACGGTCTCGGACTGCATCGTAATAGAATGGGTCCCTCGGAGAATGGCATCATCGGAGATGGTCAGAGAGGATGAGAAGTTGACGGGCGGCTTGGGACCGCTTCGGTCGACGGCGGGGAGGATTGAGTGCCGCTTGCTTGACATGGTGGCCATGGTGGCAAGCCTATCTGTGCTCACCAGATGTCATGATCTTTCCCGCATTGATATTCGAGCAGTTGTCCACGCGGAAGGCTCCTGCAAGCTCGGAAAGGCCTCCAACGGTGTTGTTGATCGACTCGTCGATACTGGAACGAAAAGCAACAAACTTATTACCATAGGTACGTACTGGTCAGAGCTCCGAATGGAGCGGTAACGAGCAGGGATGAGTGGAGCAAGCGCACTAACAGAATCGTTAGAGAGTACCAAAGTTGGTGTGACAAAACGGGCCTATCGTATGTCTCGGCTAGCACACCGCTTCCGTCGCCAGTGGCGCTGCATTGGCCAACCACATCGCCCGCAATTCTGACGCTTACATTGGCAAGGACAAACCTCGCCCGCGAAGTGCCGCACAGCACCTCACGACCTCTACGACCGTCCATCCCCTCCTCAACTCGCCGCCACCGGACACCGACGCGATGCTGTCCACGAGAGCGGCGCCGACCAAGGCTGTTAGCCTCTCACGGACCGCCGTGAGGGGCCTGGCCACCGTTCAAGATGGCACACCTAAGCGCACCTACGGAGGTCTCAGGGATCAGGATCGCATTTTCCAGAATCTCTACGGCCGACTTCCCGCCGACCTCAAGAGCGCCAAGAAGATGGGCGATTGGCACAAGACCAAGGAAATCATTCTCAAGGGCCACGACTGGATCATCGGCGAGATCAAGGCTTCGGGCTTGCGAGGACGAGGTGGCGCTGGCTTTCCTTCGGGCCTCAAATGGGTATGTTGACAATCCGGCGAATGGCGTCGGAGCCACCTGATCTGACCCGATCGCAGTCTTTCATGAACTTCAAGGACTGGGACAAGGACACCAAGCCGCGATACCTCGTCGTCAACGCCGACGAAGGCGAACCGGGCACCTGCAAGGACCGCGAGATTATGCGAAAGGACCCCCACAAGCTCGTCGAGGGCTGCCTCGTCGCCGGCCGAGCCATGAACGCGACCGCTGCCTACATCTACATTCGAGGTGAATTCGTTTACGAGGCTGCCGTTCTGCAGAATGCGATCAACGAGGCGTACAAGGAAGGGTTGATCGGCAAGAACGCCTGTGGTTCCGGCTACGATTTTGACGTCTTCATCCACCGAGGCGGCGGTGCCTACGTCTGTGGCGAGGAGACGTCCTTGATCGAGTCTCTAGAGGGCAAGCCCGGCAAGCCGCGCCTCAAGCCTCCGTTCCCGGCTGCCGTCGGTCTGTTTGGATGCCCGTCTACGGTCGCCAACGTGGAGACTGTGGCTGTCGCCCCTACAATCTGTCGTCGCGGCGGTTCCTGGTTCGCCGGCTTCGGTCGCGAGCGCAACCAGGGCACCAAGCTGTTCTGTATCTCTGGCCACGTCAACAACCCGTGCACGGTCGAGGAAGAAATGTCCATTCCGCTGCGCGAGCTCATCGACAAGCACTGCGGCGGCGTTCGTGGTGGATGGGACAACCTGCAGGCCATCATTCCCGGCGGCTCGTCGACTCCGATTCTTCCGAAGAACGTTTGCGATGAGCAGTTGATGGACTTTGATGCTCTGAAGGACAGCCAGTCTGGTCTCGGTACTGCCGCTGTCATTGTCATGGACAAGAGCGCTGATGTCGTCCGCGCCATTGCCCGCTTGAGCCACTTCTACCGCCACGAGAGTTGCGGCCAGTGCACACCCTGCCGAGAGGGCAGCAAGTGGACGGAGCAGATCATGTCGCGGTTCGAGAAGGGCCAGGGTCGGGAGCGGGAGATTGACATGCTGCAGGAATTGACGAAGCAGGTTGAGGGGCACACCATCTGCGGTAAGCGCTACATTTCCTGATGCTCATTATCGCGCTTGACACTAATTGGCTTGATTACAGCTTTGGGAGAGGCGTTTGCCTGGCCGATCCAGGGCCTCATCCGCCACTTCCGACCCGAGCTGGAGGCGAGGATGCAGAACTTTGCGAAGCAGAACGGCGGCGCGGCGCTGGCTGGCGGATGGGACCACGGTGCAAAGGCTGCTGGGAAGCTGGTTTCCCCCGGTCAGTAATTGTAAGGCTCATCTAGACTAGACGAGGGGAGTTTTGATGGCGCTGTCAAGCGCATAGTTGGGCTGCCGGCCCAGTACCTACGCCGCACACGATGCCGGTGTTGTATTTAGTATTTACTATGTTGAATGAGACTGCGTAAGGCTGATTCGTCTTGGGGGGGTAGTCATTTTTGCATCATGGTGAAGCACAAAGATTCCTCCACGAGGAAGATATTGCGAACATCTTTCTTCGATGCGTACTCTTGCTAAATTTACCTTGCTGTATTAGGAAACCGTACGGTCCTCAATTCCATCTTCCTTCCCATGTTTCTCCTCATGTTCCTCCCCATCTTCCTCGTCATCTTCCTCCCCATCTTCCTCCCCATCTTCCTCGTCATCTTCCTCCCCATCTTCGTCGCCCTCGCCATCATGCTCATTGTTGCCGAAACCAAGCTCGCCCCATATTCCGAAGAAGCGATAAGCTTCCTCTGCCGTCGCTGCAACGAACTCCTCCCCCGGAGTATGCTCATTACGTAGACGGACACTAGGATTGTCGTATTTCATAGCGCTCACGCCAGGTAGATGCAGTTTTAGTTGCTCTTTGTCAAAAAGATCACGCTGGGCGAATTCCTTGGCCTTTTCGCTGATGCCGCCACCTCGTCGCGCAACCACAACCTCGGGTCGAAAGGAGACGGTCACAACGTAATAGTCAAGCTTGCCTGGCTCTGTTTCGTCTCGAACCCATCTCTCCTGATTCCAGGTACTCGTCCCACACCACTGAGTCACCTCGGCGGCTACGCTGGTGTTATCAGGATAGAGCACGACGCCGTCGGGTCTCTTGAAGAACCAGCGTTCAGCCATTTGCTTGGCAATGGCATCGACCTGCTGCTTCTTGCGCAGTAGGGACTCGAGCTCGATGTGGAACTCGCAAACAGAGTCGGGCATTTCCTCGCAGACTTGCTTGATCCAATTACCCTCGAACCGCAAGGGCTGGTCGCGTTCCCAGAACCACCAGTCGGCATGTCGAATCGTCAGCGTTATTGAACGCGGACGCAAGAAGGGAGTCTTGAGCAACGACGCCAGGCCGCCCTGTTCCAGCTTGAACATCTGGGCAAAGACACGCAAGCTATCGATCTCGGCGGCGCCCTCGTTCTGCAGCTCGGCGATCTGGCGGAGGCATTGTGGGAGCCGGCGGCTGCTGTAGCCGGGCGGCGCCCGGTGCGGGGACGTGACCCAGTGTACTTGCTCCTTGAGGGTGAAGGGCATGTGCCAGCTCTCTCTGTAGACAGCCCGACAAGTGCGAAGAAGCTCAGTGTCGGTCCTGCGAGGCGAAAAGTAGGACGGCCGTGTATAGCACGTATCGGCAGCATACTTCTTGTCGGGGTTCGGGTCTGGGTAGTCGCTAAGAGCCCAGGCGAATATCTGGGCGCGCACTTCGCCGGGCAGCCGGCGGAATAGTGGCGATTGGTGTTGCGACGCGGCGGGGCCGCAAAGAAGTCGGTTATGGGCCTCGTTCATTTCCCGTTCTTTTCTTGATATTCGTGAAGAAGGGTTCGTCGAAGGGGGCAGATCCAAAGGATGACTGCCTTGCCTTACTGTTATACTCGCACATTGGCGCTGTAGCTGCCTGGCGATTCCAGGCTGCAGCAGGCTGCAGCGACCACTAACAGGCCTTGCGGGCACCGCTCCCGGGGAACGGCGCAGTCGGGGACCGAGGCTCCGGCCGGCCCCATCGCCAGTCCGCTCACCGCAAATATGAAACGGAAGGCCCCAACTTCATCTCTTCCATCCACCACAACACCACCCAGCATTGCGATTTGCGTGCGTGCATCTTTCACTACCTATCTTGGTGTGCCTGTTTCCTCGACTCACTGGTCAAAATTTCGGATTTCATCTTCACTCCGGTCCAAGGAGTGAGACCGCCAGCTGAGGGTTCAAGATGGCGGCAAAGTTTCAGCAATTTGCTGCGTTCGGAACGGATATCGGTATGAGCCCCCATCGCACACCACGTCGCATCTCTCCGTCTCTGGGCGCCGAGACTTATGTGAGGAGTTATCCGGTGGCCCTTGCATGTCATGCATAGTGCCACGGGCGTTTCCTATTCCCATTGCCCTCAAAGGTTCCAACAAGCTAAAGCGTGCATCTGGACTAACATCTCACAGTCGGTCTCGAGCGCTTCCTTCGCTTCTTCCAGTCCATCTTCCTCATCCTCACATCGTATCCAACCCTCATAGCAAACTTCCTTCTCCCCTCACACACCCCTTCCGTCCACGCCTCGGCAGGGACGTCCCTTCTGCAACTTCAGTCGCACCTCGGGCTCACACGGCGCACCATTCGTCTCTTCTGGTTCCTCGGCAGCTTCCAGTCCAGCTGGGTGCTGTACATAGCCCCCACCCCAGACGGCAAGCCCCTAGAGACATGGCTCGACATTCTCGCACAATCTGCCTTTGGCATGTTCGGCCTCATGGAGTCGGTGACGATACCCGACCTTGCGCGCGTTCCCGGCGTCAATGTGTTCGGCGTTGACGAGGCAATGCACCTGGACGCCGAAGCGCAGGTGCTGTGGCTCGTCGCGCTGTACGCCTCGGCACTCAGTTCAGGGGTCAAGCTAATGAGGCTTTTCGCGTATAGGCCCGTGCCCCAGACGGGTGAGGGCTTCGGGACACTGCCGGAGAAGGATGAGCCTGGCACTACTAACGGGAACGTGCTGGAAAAGGAGCGTGCAAGGATGAGGGAACTTTCGCAGAAGCGCAAGGAGGAGCGGACTGCGTGGCTGGCGGAGGTTAACGACAAGGCTGGCACACTGGGCATGAAGCTCATGGCTGACGTGCTGGACCTGGTCATCCCTGCGGCAAGTATCGGTTGGGTCAAGGTGGACGTCGGGGTTGTTGGTGTGGCCATGTTCTGCAGTACCGTGCTCACAGGGATGGCAGTATGGGCAAGATGCGGAAAGCAGCTCCAGAAAGGGAATGCTTAGCTACAGATCGAAATGGCTACAGCCACGCATAGAAGGATCACCGATGGCCATGCTAGTGTGGCTTAAATGTCATGGTAGACGCAAATATAGATTTCTCAACGACAATGGTGTCCAAAGAGGTTTCGTTATCCATATCTGCAGAAAGTATACCCAAGACAAATGAGTGCATCACCAAGATCGTATCCAGTACACCAAACAGTATGCAACTGAGCCTCAACTCAACAAAAAGCGCCATCCAAATGCCAGCAAAGAGTCTATCAACGCCGACCAGTGACCACGAACTTTCCAGTTTCCACCTGAACCTTCCACCCGTCCTGCAAGAGAGCCGCGGCCACAGCCTGCCTCAGCTGCGACACACCACCAGCGCTATGGCGGCCCAATCCAGTGATGACCGTGAAGCCCTCCTCTCTCGCCCGCCTCGCTCTGAACTCTCCTAAGCCCTGCCACCAGTCCTGCGTTTTCTGTAGGGCGATCCTTACGCCATCGTGGACCAGAATGCCGTGCAAATCGATGGAGTTGGAGGTTCTTTGCTGCTCGACCAGGAGGTCGGCAGCAGTCGAAGTCGCCTGCTGAGCATATCTCGCTTGCTCCCGAGCCCGATCGGTGTAATAGCTCGCCGCTTGTCTGTATAACGGGCTCGACGCTCCTCTGCGACGGAGCTGTGCCGCAGATGATGCGGCATCTATCCTGGCTTGGTGATAATTGTTTACCGCCTGGAGAGCCTGGGGGAGATCTAGCGAGCTCGTCGCTGCCGTTGACCGGCCAGCCATCACATTCGCGGCCTTTCCGGGCGCCAGTGCTCCACCACCTTCGACATCCTCTCGAGGCAACGGTGTCAGCCTGTAGCTCAAGTCCATCTTTTGCGCTTTGGACTGCTTGGAAAAGTGTTTGTTCAACAAAGCGGCGAGATCGTCTGCAAATTGGGAGATGGATCCCGCGACGTGGACAATGGTTGGCATGTACTTGTCCGGCACTTGGCGGTATTTCCGGGCAAGACTAATGGCGTGTTGCTTGCCTGCGTCATCCTGGGTCTCTATGCCGTGGGAAAGGTACTGATCGAGAAGGTACACAACAGTTGCAGCCTTGGAGCACTCGTTCTTGAGATAAATGCCTGACACCTCGTCGGAGCGAATGCCAAACCTCTCTGCGATGTACTCAATCTCATCTTGCCCTGTGTAGCAGTGTTAGAGCAAGACGCATTGGGGCTGCCAAATGAATGCACTCACGATTTGTCTCGGCGCCAAGAGAGGGCGATCCTTCCCGTGACAGATGTGAATTCGGAGTGAGTCCCTTTTTTGGCTTCCTCTTCCGTTTGCTCTTGGCGGACGGCGCATCATCCGGTTTGAAGAATCCATCAACACCTTTCATCTGCTGCCCCGTCGATTGCAAGTATTGTACATTGAGCAGGTCATCCAGGGCAGTCTGGAAATCGCCGTTCGCCTTCTTCAGAGCATATGTCACGTCGTACTCCTTTAATTCCGAGAACATTGATTGCAGGAGGAGTATCTTAGACTCTTTGCTATCTTTGTCAAAGGATGTCAGACGTGGAATGACAACAAGGGGCTCCGCGGCGGCTGAAGAAGTATCTGTGCTGGATGGGTCCGTTCCATGCGTCTGGGAAGCGTGACGGCTGATGCTCGCCGACGTCGTTGGCTCGTCTCTAGCCTCGTCGAACTCCTCCTCTGGCAATATGGGAATACCGCTGGGGTTGAAGCCGGTAGCCTCCTCTGATGGCACACTTTGTGCCAGATCCTGCAGAGTAGCATGGGCCGCATCGTAGGCTGATGGATCCTCGATGTTATAGTCGTTTGCTATGGCGACGATGAGAGCCTCATCCAGAAAGGCGTGAAATGAGTCCTGCGAGCAGCGAGATTTAGTATGCGAAACAGTTGGATGTCAAGTTCCGCGGACAGTCCATGCTCAATTCAACGGCACGGAAGCAGAAGCTAATTGACTTTTGTCGCTTGACATTACAGACCTTCGCGAATGTCTGTAATGTCAAGCGACGTTGAGTCATGATGACCACCGAGCCGCGCGAGGGTCAGATTTTACGCCCTGCCGACTGCGCATCCTAGGACAATACGTACCACTAACCGCTGCACGGGACTTATATCGGAGTCACCTGGCATTTCGTCGTTTCTTCGCGAGTGGGAAGTTGTATGGGGACACGGGCTGAGTTCGGAAGACGGGCTCGGGGAGCTTAGCTTCAGGCATTATCCAAAATTGGCGACTGTGCGCGTCTTATCGAGGTCTTTCCTGCGTTTGTTGCGAGGAGCCCGGCTTAAGTCATTTTTCGGAGGCGCGCTCGTTTGTATTTTTGTGAGCTGCGGGGACGCGTGCGTGAAAACAATCGCCTGAATGACGGACCGGATGGACGCATCGTGAACCAGGCCCGCTAACCGGGGGAGCAAACAAGCACCGATGGGGGGGTTGAGAGGCTGATCACGTGCCCCGCCAGCCTTCTAGCTGGAGATGCCCGACTTGTCGATATTGCAAAACCTGCAAATGGATTCGATTTTTGAGGCAGTAGTAAACTCATTTTCTTTGAATTGATTGTCGCCCATCTGCGTTGCATGTCTGAAACGATGGATGACGGTTGGCCAAGAGCAGGGGTCGGCGGCAGGACAGTCGCGGGAGGGCAGGCGCATCTCGGCAGTGGTCTCAGATCCAATGCTATCCCCGAGGTAAACGAACATTATCCGTCCAATCTTCCTACCACCCAGAGACAGCCAATTTCACTTGCTCCGCCCAACCAAGCCCATTTGACAGCCAAGGTGACATTGCATTCGATGACGACCGAAGTTGGCTACCCAAGGTAAGGTAATCAATTGTACTGTGTGGACGCGTGTGCACGCATCATGAGCAGCGCGGGGCGCAGGAGCGGGACAATCTGAGAGCCGACGCCGCTGTAGCGGGCTGGTGGAACTCGACATGGCTAAGAGATGCGCTAAGGCGCCTACGTCAGGCACCGCAGCACTGGCCGCCACCCGGCGACCAGGATGTGCTGCCGCCTGGCCCAGTGACATCTTGCCTCACATTAGCGCCACTCCCACCTTCCAACCTTCCAACCTCCTCTTCTCAACAAACCTGCCTTACAAAGCTACCCAGCTCATCCGATCTACCGCTTCTCGACGTCGCCTCGCCCTCGTCCCACCGCGCATTCATATCCTGCGCCGTCTGCCTACTTTCCTCAAACTCTTGCAGTTTTGATCATTTCGGACGGCAAGACGCTGCGAGCGGCCCACAAGGCCCATCGCCGAGATGCGTCATCGAGCCGCACCTCTGCTCGGGGCGGCGTCTCTTCTTCTCGTCGAGCTCGCCGCCGCCGAATCCCATACACCGAAACATGAGCCGGGGCGATGCGCTTTCCGGGGCCAATGCGGCAAGCAGAGCCTCTTTGGTAAGGAGCTGCCGTGCGTCGACAACGCGCTGGCCAAGGATCCCGACGCGGACCTTCGAAAGGAGCTTGTCGACCTCTGCGGCAAGGAATGGAGCGAGGGCCAGGTCTGCTGCACCATGGAGCAGGTAGGCTTGCATCTGACCTAAGCGCTGACATGAGATACTTGCTTACTTCTTTCCAGGTACAATCCCTCAAGTCCGAAATGGGAACGCCGAACACCCTCATTGGGTCTTGCCCGGCCTGCAAGCACAACTTCTTCAACATGTTCTGCACCTTCACCTGCTCTCCCGATCAATCTGTCTTTGTCAACGTCACGGATGCCGTCGAAAAAGGCGGCAAGCTTCTCGTCACGCAGCTGGACCAGCTTATATCCGAGGAATATGGATCCGGGCTTTACGATAGCTGCAAGGAGGTCAAGTTCGGCGGCGCAAACAGCAGGGCCATGGATTTGATTGGTGGCGGGGCCAAGAACTACCACGAAATGCTCAAGTTTCTGGGTGACAAGAAGCCACTCGTCGGCTCTCCATTCCAGATCAACTTCCCCGAAAACTACAGCCAACCCGACATGGGTCCGTTGGACATGACGCCAAAGAATTGCAACGACGATGACCCCAACTACCGTTGCGTCTGCGTCGATTGCCCTGAAGTGTGTCCGAAACTTCCAGCCGTCAAGAAATCTGGCTCCTGCCGAGTGGGTGTCTTGCCGTGCTTGTCGTTTGCGTCCATCTTCACTTATAGCGTTTTGCTTCTCGCTTTCATCGCGTTTGTCTTCGGCCACGTTGCGTGGAGGCGATATGCTCAACACCGTGTCGAGAGGACCCGACTGCTTCACGAAGCCTCCCATAGCGATGATGAGGACGAGGGCGGTCCAGTCCTCCCTGAGGCTATACGCGACCGCCCGACCAAACGATACTGGCTCAATGACAAGTGCGACAAGGCTTTCTACCGGCTTGGCCATGCCGCATCTCGCTTTCCGGCTCTCACTATTGGCACGAGTCTCTTGATCGTTGCCCTCCTCAGCGCTGGATGGTTCCGTTTCGATCTGGAAAAGGACCCTGCGAGGCTCTGGGTCAGCCCATCTTCGGCCGCTGCTCAGGAAAAGGCTTATTTCGATGACAATTTCGGTCCATTTTACCGCGCTGAGAAGATCTTCCTCGTCAATGACACTAACACCGACGGTCCTAGCCCAGTCCTCAGCTACGAAACCCTCAAATGGTGGATGGAGGTGGAAAAGAGCATTGAAAAGGTCCAGAGCCCAACTTTTGGTGACCAACTCCAAGACCTCTGCTTCAAGCCGATGAATGATGCCTGCATCTTGCAGTCCGTCACGGCATACTGGTGGTCCAAGGGCCGCCTCAACCCGAGCTCTTGGAAAGACGACCTTCGCAGTTGTGCCAAATCCCCGGTCGATTGCCGACCGGAGTTTGGCCAGCCCATTGAACCAAACATGATCTTGGGCGGGTATGGCGATGACGTGGCCGATGCCCAGGCCATAACTGCTACTTGGGTTGTCAAGAACGCTGATGAAGGCACTGGAGCATTGGCTCGAGCCATTGACTGGGAAAACGCGTTGCGCGACCGCCTGCTCGAGGTCCAAAGCGAGGCAAAGGACCGAGGGCTGCGCCTTTCCTTTACCACTGAAATCAGCTTGACGCAGGAGTTGAACAAATCGACAAATACCGACGCGAAGATTGTTGTCATCAGCTACATTGTCATGTTCATCTATGCTTGCATGGCTCTGGGCACGCCTCTGAAGCATGTGTTTAGAAATCCTGCCCTTTTGCTCGTTGAGTCCAAGGTCACCCTAGGTCTTGTGGGCATACTCATTGTGCTGCTGTCCATTACCGCCTCCATCGGGTTCTTCTCGTGGGTCGGCCTCAAGGCAACTCTCATCATCGTCGAGGTGATACCTTTCATCGTCTTGGCCGTGGGCGTCGACAACATCTTCCTCATTGTACATGAGTTGGAGAGAGTCAATACGAGCTGTCCTGATCAGATGGTGGAAGAGCGCGTTGCAAGGGCACTTGGTCGAATGGGTCCATCGATCCTCTTTTCGGCGTTGACTGAAACTGTGGCATTTGCTCTCGGCGCGGCCGTCGGTATGCCTGCTGTCCGGAACTTTGCGGCATACGCAGCCGGCGCGGTCCTTGTCAATGCTGTGCTCCAGATGACCATGTTCGTTTCCTTCCTGGCATTGAATCAAATGCGTGTGGAAGACCACCGATGCGAGCTGTGGCCGTGGTGGCAGGTCACCAAAGCTCGAGTGCATCTCAATGGCAGCAACGGGTTTGCGACTAGCGGCAGGGCCGCTGACGTTGACGAGGAAAGCCTTCTACAACGATTCATCAAAAACACTTACGCTCCTGGCTTGCTGGGAAAGAAGGTGAAGTTGGGCGTGGTCACTATCTTCTTGGGCGTATTCGCCGCCGCGTTGGCACTATTGCCTCAGATCCAGCTCGGACTCGACCAGCGCGTAGCCATTCCAGATGGGTCTTACCTGATTCCATACTTCAACGACCTATACGACTATTTGGAGACTGGCCCTCCCGTGTACTTTGTCACTCGAGGAGTGGACGCCTCACACAGGCTTGAGCAGCAAGAGCTTTGCTCGAGGTTCACCACGTGCCAAGATCTCTCCTTGACGAACACTCTAGAGCTTGAGAGACAACGCTCGGACGTTTCTTACATTTCGTCCCCGACGGCCAGTTGGCTCGATGACTTCTTCCTCTGGCTGAATCCTATCTACGAGCAATGCTGTGTCGACCATGGATCGACGTGCTTTGCGGACAGAAATCCCCCGTGGAATACCACCCTCTCCGGGATGCCCGAGAATGAAGAATTCATCCGCTATCTGCACAAGTTCCTTGCGACTGCGGCCGACGACGACTGCCCACTGGGTGGCCAGGCCGCGTATGGGGATGCAGTGGTGATCAATGACGAAGACAACAGCATTCAAGCCAGCCACTTCCGATCTGCCCACACCCCACTCCGAAACCAGGCTGATTTCATCAACGCGTATTCTGCTGCGCGCCGCATCTCAGCTGAGATTGGCGAGAGGACCGGGGCGGACGTATTTCCCTACAGCATCTTCTACATCTACTTTGACCAGTATCTCACCATCGTTCCGCTGACGGCCGGCCTCCTCTGCGCCGTCGTTGGCATCATCTTCATTGTTGCATCGCTGCTGCTGGGCTCTGTCCTCACCTCGGCCATTGTGACGGGCACAGTTGTCATGAGTGTCATTGATATCATGGGAGCCATGGCCGTCTTCAACGTATCCCTGAACGCCGTTTCTCTAGTCAACCTCATCATTTGCGTCGGCATTTCCGTGGAGTTTTGCGCGCACATTGCCCGGGCGTTCATGTTTCCGTCCCGCACGGTCATGGAGGGTAACAACAACGCCTTTCGCGGTCGCGATGCTCGAGCATGGACGGCGCTGGTCAACGTTGGCGGATCCGTCTTCTCTGGTATCACCGTCACCAAGTTGCTCGGTGTCTGCGTGCTCGCCTTCACGCGATCCAAGATTTTTGAAGTTTACTACTTCCGGGTGTGGCTATCGCTTGTCGTTTTTGCGGCTTTGCATGCGCTGGTGTTCTTGCCCGTCGCGTTGAGCATTGCTGGCGGTAGTGGCTACGTCGACCCCGAGAGCGAGGGGACGGCTGCGCAAGATTTGACGGATCGAAGATGGCGGGCGATTAGGATCCACGACAACAGCGACTCTGACGACGACTTCTAGAAGCCTTTGTGGGATTGGCAGAATGCGTTTTACAAGAGTGTCGAGCGTCTGCGCTGGATATTTGGTCGGCGTACGGGAGAAATGGGTTCAGCACACATGGAGTTAAGATGGGTGATGGGATGAGGGCGATACTAGCACACCGCAGGCACACATGCCCTGATGAATCTGTAAGCAAGACGCTCATCACAGAAATGTCGGTTTTTTCCGCATATTGAATCGCGACACAAGTGCATGTGCTTTGTCTGCACGTTTGAATTGTACTGCATGTAAACTCTATCTGCATTTTTACCGAGGTATCACATCCTCCCTCATCAGCAAAGCAAATCGATGATACCCAAGGCACACCTAACCTCAGTATTCTACCTAGCACCGGGCGCTGTCCATGTGTAAGTCGCGCCTCATGACCTGCGAGCCAAACGCTTACGTCTTCTGGAATCCGCCATTAGTAACCACAATAGTCAATCAGGTCGATGCCCCCTTGAGGCGAACGGGGCTCGGACTTGCTGCCATGGTTCTCATCCAGAGCAGGTGTCATCGTCTGGGGCGACCTGACAGCGTCCCCGTCTCGCTTGCGCCAGGAACGGTCGGCGTGGGCAGTATTGCTGTCATCCTTGTCGTAAAAGTCGCGGCGGCAGCGGGTAGGCTTAGTATCGCGGTTGTCGTGCGGCATATGCTGCAGGTTGCGCTGCTGCTGTGCGAAGGGCCTAACAAACCCAATGGGTCTCTGGGCGGCAGTGTTCATTAAAGCCATCATTTTGCGGCCGCAGTCGGCGGGATACTCTTGGCCGTCGCGGCCAACGACGACAGAGCGGAATTCGTTCCAGGGGTTCTTGAGGTCGCCAAGATCGTTGAAGTTGGTCTCGGCGATGTTGATCCACTCGACGCGGAAAGGGTGCGTCATGGCGGTGAGGTTGATGTTCTGGATCCAGTCGGGCTTGGGGAGTTTTGGGTCCGGGGCCGACTTCATGCGTGCCTAGTTGTTGAATGATCAGAAACGGTGCGTTCTCATGAGTAGGAGTGAATTTGGAGAGTTGGCTTACGAAGCCTTGGAAGCTGTGCGACTTGTTGATAGAGAAGAAAATGATAACGCTCTGGCACTCCTGGAAAGCCTCGGTCAAGGCAGGCCCATTCTTGGCTTGAGTGACCCAGAGGCCCTGGCAGCATGTTTCGTCAGCCGTATGAAAAGAGAAGCATCGCAAGCAGGTAGATGGGACAAGGGAAAACTAACATCTCTCTGGGACATGTACACATTGGCCGTGTTGAAACACTTGACCAGAAAGAAGCGCGAGTCTGTCGCGGCGTGAGTCGGGTGGTGGCGCCATTTTTCATAGGCAGGCGGACCCTTGTTGAAGGAAAACGCAGCCATGGGAAGCGGTGGTGCCATGGCGCGATCTGCCGTAAAGCCGCCGTGTACAGAGCTGCTGGCAGAGACAGGCGTCGCCGATACGACGAGGGTCGACGAGGGAAGCTGCGTGGTCTTGCCGCTTGAGGCCTCGCTGCCAGCCTGCGTGGCAGGATTCTGGACAAGACCACTTGCGGTACCATGTATTTCCTGCATCAGCCTGGCGCGCTCTTCTTCCATAGCCTTGAGCTTGCGCAGGCCCGCGAGGACGCGCTCGCGGTAGTTGATATCGAAGAACCTAGTGTGTTCGAGCCAGAGTGCGAGGTCAGCGTCGTTCCGAAGAAGTCGCTGCAAACGAGCGGCGTTGTCGAGAGCGTCGCCATGAAGCGGCCCGTCGGGTTCGGTGGGAGTGGTAGCAGGTGGTTTTGCCTGCTCACTGGTCTCTGACTCGATGTCGGGGATCCATGAGCGATCCATGTCGGCAGTGCTTGAGGGTAGCAGATGCTTGTGCTGGCTGAGAGCGAAGCGTGAAACCCTTCTTTCTGGGCAGAAGTAATAGTATGAGCGACCGTCTTCGGTGCGGTCTTGCTTCTTTCTTAAAAATACGACCTCCTCGGATACTCGTTTGTGTTCTTCTGGGGGGATTGGTAGGATTGTATGGGGAAGTGCAGGGCGTGAACCAGAGTGCCTTTTGTCAAGCAGGTACGAGATTGCTACCACTGGCTATGGGGGCTGTGAATATGCTGTTGACTGTACTGAGTACGCGTTAGCACAAGTGCAACGGGAGCCGTGGAACAACAACTTGCTCCCAGCGGGCAGTTCGAACAAACTCAAATAAAGCAGCTGGACTGGACGTGCAAGATGGCAAAGTCAAAGTACCTCGCTGTGGATTTCTCCAGACACTGCTCAGCAGCGGCGGAGATGCTGTACTGGGAGTAAGCGGAGGGTTGGCGAGGGTACCTTTAGTGTCTAGATCGCCTGCGCGGGAACGACTAGTGTAGGAGGATGGATGAGAACCGCGCAGAAACAGTGGTTTGTAGTTGGCGGCGCTCAGCAACAAAACGAAAGGAGTGTTACAAGAACAAGTGACTGTGTGCCGACGTTGGGAACCGCAGACAAAGAAGTGCGACGGGTTCAAGCGCGCTCGACTGTCAGTTGCCTTCGCTCGCAGCTGTCCAGTATCTTTAGCCTCAGGCACGAAGGCGAGCTGAATCACTGAAAAGCGTGAGGGCTAGCGGCCATGAACAAGAATTGTCTAAATGGAACATCCTTCTAGTCGGAGAGCGGCGCCTTTACTCGTGGTCGGTTGCTCCGTGCTAGCGGTGCTGAGGGCTTTCTTGAAGAATATGTTTCTATTAGATTGGTCCAAGGTTTAGTCTAACATCACGCAGGGGGTAGAAAAGATGCAAATAGACCGCCCTGGATACCGGCGTACATGACCATGAAGACGGCTATGGCCAGGCCCCAGGTCTGCCTCTTCTTGTCCATCAGGCATGCAGCTACCCACCAATACCATACAGGATATCCCGACGACAGTCGGGTTATGATTTGAACGTGGTATGTAGTGATTGCCAGCACCGCAACGAGCGTTTGACTGGCTGCCAGTGCGCGCACAAACATGCGGTAGTCCTCCGTGGGGCCAGACTTTAACAGCCGAAGACCGTTCAGAGGATCTCGCACCATGTCGAAGCCCGACTTGAGAAGAATCGCGAGCATGGGGCTAGCGAGCAAGAACAGCGGAAGCTGATTGAGAGTCCAGTACCGTAGGAAACCGACATTCCTGCGGCGACCCATAAGCATTGGGTAACTAACGGAGGCACCACCAGGGGTTACTCACCAATACACGTCCTGCACATAGGAGTAAATACTCGGAATTCTTGCAGAACACCAGGGCGGGGGTTCCAGGCCGTCCAGAGGTGCACCGCAGTACCGTCTCCACGCTACAAATTGCGGTACGACTGAGCCTGCTGCGACGCAGATGCCACCGATGACAGGTGCAGCAAGCTTTAGCAGCTTCGACAAGCTGGGGCCCCGTGCAAGTGCCGGCAAGCAGTTGACAGCCCCAACGGCGAAGAGCACGCCGCTGGACAGGCCATTGCTCCGAACTGCAGTTGCAAGCCCGAAGACGGCTCCCGCACCGACAATGAGCGCGAAACGCTTAAGCTGGTCTCGCTGGTTCCTGATGCCGAGCGCGAAAAGCAGGTTGCCGACAAACGACAAGCATGCAAACAGGCTCTCCGCGTATGGCGCTGAGAGGAAGAGCCCAGCCGGGGAGATGATGTGCAGCGCGGAGGCGATGAAGGCGAGTTTCGCGTCATTAGAGATAACCATGGTGAGGCGGTACAGCGCCAGAACCGCGATGAAATGCGAGACGTGAGCGATGGCAATCGCCATCAGAGGCTCAACAACCGCGGCGTCGGCATCACGGCCCCAAGACGGAACGAGTCCCAGGATGCCTCGCACGGCCATCGGCATGACCGCACTAAAGGCCCATTCCTGCTCGTAAATGTAGCCGTTGCGCGCATTGTGCATGAAGTACAGCGCGTCCCACCTCGTCAGCCGGGCGGCTAGGGCTGGGACCTGGGCGTCGCGGCCATAGAGGCGCTCAAAGAAGAGTGAGGTAGACGTGTCATAGTCCGAGCCGACGGCAGCGCTGAGTGCGATGGCAAGCAGGAAGCCTTTCCAAGCTACGAAGAGCGCCGTGAGGGATGTGGCAGGCCGTGAGATTGAGAAGAAGACCATCTCGAAGGAGCTGTGAGGTCAGGTCATACGTGGAATTGAATAGCTTACCCTCGGGCCTGCCTACACTGACCGCTGGGTTCGCCGCCAATTGTTCAGTGGCAGAGGAGCGGTAAAGATCTCAATAACGACGCTGTTGTTTTTTGAGAACAAGAGAGTGTCGAGCAGCGGTCGTTGTACGAGCCACTGTGTCGGTTCCAGGTTCTCAAGGTTCTGTAGGTGTCTCGTTTTGGCGCGCTTGTTGCCTAATTGACCAATGGATAATTACCGTTGACTCTCTCAAACTCTCCACTTTGCAACCTCGCATCCTCCAGCATCTCCTCGAGACGAACTCATCAGGCGCAGAGGACTTGCCAAAGTACGCAAGGATGGATCAGGAATTATGAGTTCACGTGTAGAGCCGTCATCCAGGCCAGCTACTCGGAAAGCTCTCGGCAAATTTCCAGCCCCCATCATCCTGCCGCCGGCCGCTGCGCCTCACAAGCTCACCGTCATCTTCCTCCATGGCCGCGGATCCAACGCCAATAAGTTCCACGGCCCGCTGCTCGCCACGCAAGTCGCCGGACATGGCACGTTCCGTGACGCCCTTTGCCACGCCCGCTTCGTCTTCCCCACAGCACCGTTGATGCGCGCGACCAAGTATCGCCGCTCCATCATCCACCAGTGGTACGACGGCACGGGCGACTGGGAACCCGAGGCGCGGGGCTTCATGCGTGCGAGTGTCGAGTACATCCATGAGCTGCTGCGCGCGGAGATGGCACTTGTAGGTGGCGAAGCGAGAAGGATTGTGCTGGCGGGCATCAGCCAAGGCTGTGCGATGTCGTTGGTCAGCATGCTACTCTGGGAGGGAGACGCCTTGGGGGCTGTGGTTGGGCTGTGCGGGTACATGCCTCTCAACTCCTACTTGATGGAGGTTCTGGGGGGCAAGGATCAAAATAGCCCGGGAGAAGAGGTTGATATTGTGTTTGAAGTTGAGGCGGATCCCGACAATGTGTCCGGCTCTCTTGGCAAAGAGAACGACGGCAGATCACCCCTTCAAAAGGCTATTGACGAACTACGAGAAGAGGCTGAGCTGCCCGGAGCCTCATCAACATGCATTTTCCCTTTTCACTATACCCCCGTCTTTCTCGGCCATGGGACCGAGGATGACAAGGTCGAGTACGAACACGGACAGGAAGCAGCCGCTCTCCTGGAGATGATGGGCATCAAGGTAGATTTCCAAACTTACCAAGAGCTTGAGCATTGGTACTCGCCAGAGATGTTGGAGTGCATTGTTTCATTCCTGGCTTCGAAGCTTGACGTGCGGTAACGCCTAATGTCAGATTCCCAACACCTACCAACAACTGCGCAATAAAGGCGTTACGAGAGATGCTATTTCTCGGTTCGCCCACTGCAACTGTGCATTGCATTACCCCAACGTGGCCGAGCTCTCTCTCCCTCAGATCTTCTCTCCCGTCAGAATTGGTCTTGCCTCGTCGGTCCTCCACCAACTCACGCCGTCCTCGCCCGGGTATTCGTATCTGTCCATACTCTCCGCCTTCATCTCGACGCTGTATCCGGGTTCCGTGGGCGTCTGGTAATAGCCATCCTTGATGACGGACGGGTGCAAGAAATGCTCGTGCAGATGGTCGACGAACTCGAGCACCGATAGCTTGCCGCTGACGACGACATAGTCGATGGTGCTCAGATGCTGCGTGTACTCGGGTAGGCCTACGCCGCCCGAGTGCGGCACGACGGGTACGCCGAACTTGTTGGCCATGAGCAACACCGCGAGCACCTCGTTGACGCCGCCGACCCGGCAGGCGTCAACTTGGCAAACGTCGATGGCGCCCGTCATAAGCAGCTGCTTGAAAATAACGCGATTCTGGCACATCTCGCCCGTGGCGACACCGATGCCGTGGGGCTTGAGGGCCTCGCGGACGGACCGATGGCCGACAATGTCATCGGGCGAAGTCGGCTCCTCGATGAACCAAGGCTTAAAGTCGGCCAGCTGCCGCATGTACGTGATGGCCTCGGGCACAGACCAGATCTGATTGGCATCGACCATGAGCACATTGCCCTTGTCGTAGCCAATAACGTCACGCGCAATCGTAAGCCGTCTGCGGTCGTCCTCGACGCTGCCGCCGACTTTGAGCTTGAAGTGGCGGTACCCCTCGTCCAGCGTCTCTTGCAGCAACGCCTTCATCTTGTCCTCGCCGTAGCCGAGCCAGCCGGCGCTCGTCGTGTACGCGGGCACGGCGCGATTGACCAGGGCCTCCTTGATGCGCTCTGCCTTGCCGGGCTCCTGGGCGCGCAGCATAGCGAGGGCTTCTTCGGGGGTGATGGCGTCAGTGATATAACGAAAGTCGATGCACCGTACAAACTCCTCGGGCGACATGTCGGCGATGATGCGCCACACGGGCTTGCCGAGGACCTTGGCCCAGAGGTCCCAAACGGCGTTGACTACGGCTCCGAGGGCCAGGTGGATGACACCCTTTTCAGGGCCGATCCAGCGCAGCTGACTGTCGGAGACGAGGTAGCGCCAGGTTTGACCCCAATCGGCAACGAGTAAGGAGAGTGTCCGGCCGCGGAGGCGCCCGGCGACGTGGACGATGGCGGCGCAGACGATATCGTTGCCGCGGCCGATGGTGAATGTCTTCTTATATGAGCCAGACATTGCGAATGAGAGAAGGGTAAGATCGAGGACGCACCATGCCATGACCCGAGTACGGCGAGTCAGTCTCGAGGATGCAATAGGCGGACGAGTAGTCTCCAGCCGCATTCATGGCGTCGGAGCCCGTTTTGTCGAGCGACGTCGGGAAGCGCACGTCGCGCGACCGGAAGCCGGTAATTGTGATCTCATGAGGCATCGCGGGACGCTTGCGAGAGTTGTTCACTGTGCAAGCGAGGGCGAGATCGGTGTCGGGTCAGAAAGCTCGGGATTCGTATGCACGACCTTCAATTTGGCATATATCGGAGGGAGAAGAGTAAGAAGTACAACGCATTGAGAGGTGGGACTGAACCGTACCTGGTCTTGGGTTTATACGCGACGGGAGTAATGTTGAGAGCCCCGCGGGGTCAACGCCGCTCCGGTGTGGGTCCCGAGACCGGCGGCGGGGATTGAGCCAGCCGGGTGCCTGATTGATGGAAACTATGGCCCGCGGGAGGGCCTTGAGCATTGGCTGAATGTGAAATGGATCTTGCGAGGAGTTTGCAACATTTGAGTGCAGTTTGCCCATCTGGAAGGTGAGCGTCCTCGGGGCAGATGCGACCGACAGGAGCCTCTTCTGTAAACGACTACGAGTTGGTCAGCGATCAAGACAACGGCTACGTAAAGTTCAACAGCAGGGAGCTGTTTGAGCGATTTGAGGTTTCAGTAAAAGGCCATGAGTTGCCCTTGAGCTTGACTTAATACAGCGACCTAGCAATCCCACATGTACTCTGAAGTCATTTCCTAAGCCGAAGCCTCTCAATAGCCAATACCCCGCCGCCGCCTTGATGTCGAGTGCCGGACCGTTCGCGTATTAGCATTGCCGTAGCCTGGACAATGGCACATGTGTCGGGTTCGCTGCGCGGACCGCGTAGGACGTAGTGGCTCCCGCGCTGGTGACGCCCCCGGAAACAATGCCGTCGGGTCTTTTAGTAGCCCAGCATCCCAGGCCCTCCACTTTACTCGCCTTACCTGCTGCCAACGACAATTATACTGGGAAGCGATGGATCTAGATTCAGTTGACCAGTCCTCGCGACCGTTGGTGTTCTCAAGGTGCGAGAGCCCGCATGGGGAAAGGCCAGTGGCTAAGTTGCGTGTGACAAATGTTGAGCAAAGCGTACGCTGCTGCACTTGCTATACATTTTAGGAAAGCCCAGAGCTGCCGTTGGAACAAGGCCAAGCGTCAACGGCGAGACGCCGAGGGAGCCCAACGAATGGCGGAGCAGCGGCAGCCGAGATTCCATCGCCTCATGTACTCGTAAGCTGACTTTCCCAGCAGCGTGCGCGCACTGCGCGACTCGGAATCAAAGGGAGAGCAACGCTTTTGGATCCAGCCGTATTAGCCCCGCTGCCGAGGCGGCGCTTTCTGGGCCTGGATCCTTAAAATAGTGGCGGAAGCTGGACGGCCGCGCTGGTTTTCGTGTGTTTTTGGGGCTGAGTGGCTGCGCTAGCGTTGACGAGGCGCTGCACTCGTCGTACATTATGGGCCTGTTAAGCTCCAAGAGGGTGATGATCCTCCTGGACTGATGAATATCAACTGGTCCTGCCCTCATCACTATTCTTCAATTCCATTCAACTCATGAAACTTCGGTGCCGCCGTTGAATGTATTGTCGAACGTTTTATTTTTATCGCCATGATGAGAAACAGCATATCGGTGGACATTCCCTGGTGTCCCGGGACAGGCCCAGCGTCACCCTCCCCCGCTTACACGCCGAGCAGCCAGAAGCGGCGATCCTTCTGTCCTAGCAGCCTCAAACCCGGCAGAGGCAAGCTGCAGAGATTCTGGCCCGGCTCGAAGAGTCCGGCCATTGGTCCCGAGTTTACGGACTGGACCAAGAGTGACCTGGGTGCCGTCATTCGGCAGGTGGACTACCAGAAAGTTTCGCTCGGGAGCCCCGCCGATGCACCGTTGCAGAATGAGCGCGCTTCGAGATGGGTCGACCTCGATGAACTACATATCCCGCGGGGCAAAACTGAGAGTTTAGCTGCGACTGTTCCCGTGAGGGCACCGCCGTCTCTCCCAACCCAAGCGCCGCCGCCAATGTCAGTCCCTAGCAGAGCACCTCCACCGCCGCCGCCGATCCCCGAGCTGTCGCCCGTCAATGAAGACAGCTCGATCAACGAGTACAAATTTCTTCCCAGACCATCTGCATCCCGAAAACGGCCAATGTCCAAGCTCAGGAGGCGTGCAAAGACGCCCGTGCACACCATTGGGCAGCTGGAGAGGGCGTCAAAGCAAAGGGACGCTGGTGTAAGCAGGACGTCCAGCGTCAGCACGATAGCCAGGCAGTATCGTGAGTTGGTGGCCTATCCCGAGGATCCAGACATCCCAGAAGTCCCGTCAATTGATCCCAAATTCATCCAAAGAAGGCTTTCCAAGGCAGAAAGAGAGGATGTGGAGCTCCATTTCCTGGACGAGTCTCCAATGAGCACGCGCTGGTTGTCTCCTCGGAACCGGGATCAGCTTACACCATCATCGGTATCCGACGGCAGCACGTTGGTGGCCTTGGAAGAGTACGCGACTCACTCTAAATCTCTCTCTATCATGTCTCCTGTTACTCCCCCGCCAGAGGCACAAGATATGAGGAGTACCAAAACACCAGCGACTTTGAGATTGCAAGTCGGCCTCGAATTGCTGATGCGCGAGCTGTCATCCGCCTTGGCCAATTCATCCTCGCAAAACAGCGACAATGCCTCTGCACTCCAGGTTTGGGTCATGATAGAAGCCTATGAGCGGCTGCGAGATCAAATAACTGCCTCAGATGCGGAAAATAAAGAGGCCAGGAGTGCCATTGACTCTTGGCTGGAAGCGCTGTATTCCATTCACAGGAGCATGGCGGACGACGCAGCGAGGAGTGAGAGCGAGTATGAGGATGAATCAGTTTGGTCTGAATGATCTGATGAATGAAGAAGAGACGATGCAATATTTATGAAATAGGCGTTGTTGAAAAATACCCGGGCCAGCCTTACCTTTAGCAATGAGAAATCTCATTCACATACACACTGCATCCTCATAGCGTGGGAACTCGGTACTCCGGGTGTCCAGTACCAACTGAGCACCAAGTGTTCGTCTAACAATCAACCCGCAAGCCCGCAAGCCTTGAGATAAATTGGCATGGCAAAATTTCATATTCAAATAATTCAGTGTTACGACGCGTGTACCATAGACTTGTCTGCAGACGAGGAGCTTGTCACAAGTGGGTGTGAATTGAGTTGCTCTAGGGTAGGCGGCAATAAGCGCGTTTCCTACGTCACTTCCCTCCCGAAGCTGGCTGTGAATCTCGACTCTCTTCACGCTGTGACACAAGCATCTCGACTCAGCACAGTGAGAAGGCTCAACAAGCGCTGCCGTGGTACAGGCACCGCGACCATGGACGACGACTATGGTGCCGACGACGCCCTTCTTGCCGCTATGGCAGCGGCCGATCCAACGCCGGCACCTCGCAGGACAATCCAGCAGCCTGCACCACAGAGGATACAGCAGCCGGCACCGCAACGTCTTGACAAGGCGCCTCCAGCCAACTCGTCCGGAAACAAGGTCGTGCAACCAACGCCGCAGGCTCTTCCACAGAAGCAGACGGCATCGTCCATCCTCGTCTCACCTCGCCAGCGTGGAAACCCCGTCCTGACGTGTATCCGCTCCATGCCGTGGGAGTACAGTGATATACCGGCCGACTATGTTTTGGGACTGACGACGTGTGCGCTGTTCCTGAGGTATGTGCCGGTTGAAGATGCGCGAAAGGCTTTTCTGACTGGAGCTGTTTGAAGTCTCAAATATCACCGCCTGCATCCCGAATACATTTACACCCGAATCCGCAACCTACAAGGAAAATACAACCTCCGCGTTCTCCTTACGATGGTGGATATACCCAATCACGAAGATTCCCTGCGCGAGCTATCCAAGACATCCTTGGTGAACAATGTCACCATCATCTTGTGCTGGTCAGCGGCCGAGACGGCGAGATACATCGAGCTGTACAAGTCGTACGAGAGCGCCAATTTCGCAGCCATTCGAGGCCAGCAATCGTCGAGTTATGCGGACAAGCTCGTCGACTTTGTGACTGTGCCGAGGAGCCTGAACAAGTCGGACGCTGTCGCCCTGGTCGCCAATTTTGGCAGTCTCAGGAACGCAATCAACGCTGAGACGGAGCAACTGGGCACGCTGAGCGGTTGGGGCGGGGTCAAGGTCAAGCGGTGGTCTTCCGCGATAGATGAACCGTTCAGAGCTAAGAAGGCCGCAAAGCGCAGCTTGCAGACGGGAGCGGCAAGGCAAGGTGACTCAGGCAGCCAGAACGCCGAACGAATGTCGAGGCTAGAGCAGGCTGTGCCGCTCTCTCGCGTTCCTCTGAGGCACATGCCCTCTGTGGGTGCATCTTCTCGTGAAGCCTCCGCCCAAAGCACGCCGGGGCAAGGAACGCCAGTCCCTGCGCCGGAACAATTTCAATTCTTGGAAGACACGGACGATGAGGATGACGAGGAGGCCATGCTCGCCGCTGCCATTGAGGAGTCCAAGAGGACTTCACAGCCCACTGGAGGAGCCTCTGGTCGACCGGAACGGCCCCCCCCGGTTGACGATACGCTCGGCGGGGGTGTTGCAGCAGCGCTGGCGAAGCTCCGCGAGGATGGCTGAGGAGCCAACAAGCAGACGAGGTGGCAGAACCAACGTGCAGACTCCACATGACGATGTTGCAGCTGTGTCGCTGGAACTCGCCGCGAAACTGCCGAGGAGCAGCAGCTAGACCAGCGTGCGATGCTGCTTCGATCCGGGGCCTTTTGCCCCTCTTGATCCTCCAAACTCCCCGCATCTTAACGCCGGGGAGCATGCGGAGCTCGACGCCCCGTCGAACACTCTAATCCATGAGTGTAGCTGTATTGACAGGAACCGGCGATGTTCCTCGGATCATCTTGCTGGCTCAATCCTGGCGAGGGCCGATTCTTGCACTCGTCTTGTTTGCCATGCACACCACTGGCTTCAGCCTTGCACGAGCGTTCGGTTCGCCTGTTGGCGTCGGACCTTGGCCGTACATGCCGGTCGGCGCAGGGGGGCATGCGGGGGCCAAAATAAACATTCCCCCTTCCACCAAAATTTGACTGAAATATGGGCAAAGTTGGGTATTAGGGGGTACGTTTTTTCTGACCCCCGCATGGGGGGCCATGGAGGGTGTAATGGGGCCTCGCCGCTGGGGATACTGCGGCCGAAGATTGTGGCTTTCGGCGTTTCGCATCAATGCCTCTGGGACGTCGCGCAGCAGGTCATGCAACAGATTACACCACGACGGAGCCATCACGCGTTTCTCACCGGAGTTTCTACCGCGACGAAAAGTCGTCTGTTGTGTCTCACATCGTAGACTCTGGCACGCGCGACCTCGTGGTCCCGAAGTGTTGGTGTCTCGGGTTCGGCGCGGTGTGATTTGGATCTTCGGACCTCGACTGCAGGGTTGCATCCAACCATGCAAGGGCACCCGCCATTGGCCCGCCTATGATGATGAGCCGTCACCTATTGCGTTCGCAACAGATGATGGCGGACAATGCGACCCTGAAAGCGCTCAAGAAGTAGCCCGGCTTGGAACCTGACCTGGACACCAAGTCTGGGACTGCACGCTGCTTCATCACAAGGATAGATCATACTTGCCCGATTCTTAAGCCTGAATAGTTCTCTTGAGCATGCAGAGCTCGCAGAGTTGCATACCCCTCGCTGCAAGATGCCGGCTAGTTAATGATACAGTATGGTGCCACCTGCCTAGTAGAGCCATCGCCGCCGCATGTGAAGCTCTTCTACGAAGTACTCGTATGACCCTTCGAATGTTGTCGCGGGGGCCGGGCCTATGGGACGGTCTAGCAGGGTGCCGGCGAGGGCGCGGCTCGAGGAGCAGACCGCACGGCCAGCGCCATGTCTTGAACGCTCATTAAAAAGCCACACGAAGACGTCGCGCGCCCTGATTGAATTGCATTGAAAAAGGTCAGCCTGCCTCGTCGTATGTGCTCTCGACCTGTATAACACCCAGCTATCGGATTTCTGCTTCGGGGTGGGCTAGCCTTGACTCGAAATCCTGACACTATGCGCCCAACTTCGAACTCGATTTTGCTGCTTCAGCTGGTCGGAACGGCTTTGGCCCTCCCAGCTGAGGTAGCGACCGATAGACATGGCGGAAGGCCACAACCGAACCACGCGAGGGCTCATGAGGTGAAGCAGGCGTTTGAGACGGCATGGCAAGGCTACTACAAGAACGCATTCCCCCACGACACGCTTCACCCGATTACCAATAGCTACGAGGATGACAGGTATGTTCCCATTCATTTGATACCGACTAAGTCGTCTCTGACGAGCACGATGACATAGGGACGGCTGGGGAGTGACGGTAGTGGATGCGTTGTCAACTGCCATTATCATGGGCGAAGCAAAGATTGTGGGCCAGATGCTAGACCACATTTCCAAAATCGACTTCACCACCACGCCCAAGGCCGGTGACAGCATTTCGCTTTTTGAGACCAACATTCGATATCTTGGTGGTCTGATTTCCGGTATGCCAGACGTGTCTGAAGAGGAGTAGCTGAGCTGTGCGTGGGCTTGACTAACACGACTCAGGATACGACATGCTGAAGGGACCTATGAGCTCTCTAGGCATTGATACTAAGAAGGTGGATGTGCTCTTAAAGCAGGCTGTAAGCCTCGCAGATAGCCTCAGCATCGCTTTTGACACGACGAGCGGCGTTCCAGACCCGACGGTGTTCCTAAACCCCACGAGGCACATCAGCGGCTCTTCTTCCAACAACATCGCCGAGGTTGGCACGCTGGTTCTGGAGTGGACCCGCCTCAGCGACATATCTGGAAACAAAACGTACGCCCAGCTCGCGCAAAAGGGCGAGTCGTATCTCCTCCACCCGACGGGCAGCCCCGAGGCGTGGCCTGGGCTGGTGGGCAGCGACGTGAGCATTCAGGACGGCACCTTTCTCAACAGCGACGGAGGCTGGTCCGGCGGCTCGGACAGCTTCTACGAGTACCTCATCAAGATGTACCAGTATGACCCCAAGACCTACGGCGGGTACAGGGACCGCTGGGTGCTGGCGGCCGACTCGACCATGGCGCACCTGGCGTCGCATCCAACGAGCCGCAAGGACTTGACGTTTCTGTCGCAGTATTCTGGGCAAACGACATATCCGTCGTCGAGCCACTGTAAGTTGAACCCCAGTCAAGCCTTGTCACACAGCATTTACGAGCCGCCACTAATACGAGAGGTGTGAAACAGTGGCCAGCTTTGCGGGCGGCAACTTCATCCTCGGAGGCGTTCTTCTGGGCGAGGACAAGTACAAGCAGTTTGGCCTCGCACTCGCCGAGTCGTACTTCAACAACTACAAGCAGTCGCCCTCGGGCATCGGGCCCGAGGCCTTCAACTGGGTCGACGCCGCGCTGCCAGCCGGTGACGGCAACGCGCCGCCGCCGGACGCGCAAAAGGACTTTTACGCCAAGTCGGGCTTCTACACGACGGGCGGGGCGTACATCCTGCGGCCCGAGACGTGCGAGAGCATGTACTACGCGTACCGGCTGACGGGCGACACGCAGTGGCAGGACATGGCGTGGGACGCCTTCCAGGCCATCAGGAAGGTGACGCGCACGGGCAGCGGCTTCGCCGAGCTGCAGGACATCATGCAGCCCAACGGCGGCGGCTTCTTCGACGAGATGCAGAGCTTCTTCCTGGCCGAGACGCTCAAGTACCTGTACCTCATCTTTGCGGCCGACTCCGAGGTGCAGCTGCAGCTGCAGAGCGGCAAGAGCAAGTTTGTCTTCAACACCGAGGCGCATCCCATGAGGGTCCGAGGTTGATTGGTCTTGTATATGCCGCTCCGTGCGATGAAGCGTATTCTCTAATCTACATGATTTATGATTGTGCGATGAAAGCTGCATCTGCTATACGTACATGGCTCAGTGCTCCTACTGTACCGTACACTCGAGGACTGTCATGTATCGGACGAAACCCACGTGCGGTGCTCACGCGCCGCCCTCTCTCTTGGCGTACTCGTCCTCCATGCGTTCCTCGTACAGCCTGTCGGCCTCCTCCTCGGCCTGCGTCTTGGCTCGCGTGGTGCCCGCGGCGGTGTTGGCTCCCGCGCCGCAGGGAGCCTCGCCCCCTTGCTGCGTCATGCCGTCTTGCTGGTGCTGGTGCTCCTTGTCGGAAGCGGTAGTGGTGATAGGGAGGCCCATGCTGGTGTTTGTGAGGGTGGTTCTTGGGCTTGTTTGTGAGGGGACGGTGGCGGCCGTGTGGTGCAAGGCCGTGATGAGGCGGCGGCGGTCATGAAACTGGCCAGTGGCGAATGGAGTCGTCACACACACCAGCGGGTCGTTCCGCGCCACGCCTAGATAGCTCCAATTTGGCACATGCCAAATTGGAGCTATCTAAGTAGGAAGAGAGGGGGCCCAACTCTAAAGGTCCGAACAGGTAACCGCTTGAATTCCTGCCATGGCCGCTGAAAGTGAGCAGGCTCTGGTGTTTGATCTGCATGGCGCTTCGCTTCGTCTGAAAGGCCTACCAGCCACCCTCGTATATCTTTTCCAGGCGTGGCCTCCCCGTTATAGTGGAGCCTGGGCTGACTTTAGCCGCCCTAGTACTATATCATTCAGACAATTAAGCCGCTTTTGTTAGAGGAACATAGCGGTGGCCTCTGGCAAGATAAGTCATCCTATAACAGGATAGTTTGTTGGGGCAGAGGTGCATTGTTTTTCACCTAACAAAACAGATTATATGTAAAAGAGTCACCTGGAATTGCGTGTCAAGGTGATTGCAGGCCATTGGTTTGTCTAGGGCTCGAAAAGCCCAAAGGAACCCGGCTCATTCTGTGGCACTTTGCCTGTGCGGATGAAATGCTTGACCTTCGCATTTTCTCTGTGTCGAGCGGGTTCAACTTTCTCCCATCGCTGGACCTGACGCTCAGCCTCAATCTCGGGACGAATCATCGGTAGTCAGCCGTGCCTCGTGGGACTAAGGAACTGGCTGCCGTTATTCCGATAAGGAAAAGGTTCTAAGTTATGAAACCCTTAGGGATATGGTCTACCCAGTATATCGCCTAGATGCCGGGACCGAATCGCCAGTGTGGCGCCGCGGTTTCTATCTTGGCGCCACCAGATAACTCAATACGCAACCATAGGGTCAGCGGCAGGCAGAGTGCCGCTATGGTACATACCTACCCACCCCCCCTTCTAATTTAGAAGGGTTTCCCCTCTGGCAAGATACAGTCTTGTCAGTCTACGAAGAGGCAGTAGAGGACTAAATTAAATACCAGCTTCCATTCGGTGCTATCCTTACTACATGACCGTCAGACCGTAACCTCTCCCTC